>MUZC01004555.1:1016965-1056727 GCA_002072015.1 Radix auricularia | reverse complement strand
CTATCTTATCTTATCTATCTTATCTTAACTATCTTATCTTAACTATCTTATCTTATCTATCTATCTATCTATCTATCTATCTATCTATCTATCTATCTATCTATCTATCTATCTATCTATCTATCTATCTATATCTATCTATCTATCTATCTATATCTATCTATATCTATCTATATCTATCTATATCTGTCTATCTATCTATATCTGTCTATCTATCTATATCTATCTATATCTATCTATCTATCTATCTATCTATCTATCTATCTATCTATCTATCTATCTATCTATCTATCTTATCTTATCTTATCTTATCTTATCTTATCTATCTTATCTTATCTTATCTTATCTATCTTATCTTATCTATCTTATCTTATCTTATCTATCTTATCTTATCTATCTTATCTTATCTATCTTATCTTATCTTATCTATCTTATCTTATCTATCTTATCTTATCTTATCTATCTTATCTATCTTATCTTATCTATCTTATCTTATCTATCTATCTATCTATCTATATCTATCTATCTATCTATCTATCTATCTATCTATCTATCTATCTATCTATCTATCTATCTATCTATCTATCTAACTATCTATCTATCTATTTATCAATCTATCTATCTATATATCTATTTATCTATCACTATCTCTCTCTGTATATGTATATTACACTACGGCACCATGCTCTTTAGAAGTTGTTAAAATATTTAAATATGTATTTACAAAATAAAAATAATGCTTTAAGAAAAAGTAGAAGCTTACATATCATAACTTTGAAAAACATTCGCAAAAGTACATACAATATAATTGATTAATTATACCTTTAAAAAAAGTATGAATGATACCATGTTAAAACAATTATATTTAAAGAATGTCAATTAATCTCATGGTATCATTAATGTTGGGACCACGTCATCTTAATTACTCTTTTATATTTTAATTTTCATCTAAACTTTAAGGTTTCCTGTTCGAATTTCGAAATACAGAAGCTTTACTTATATAAAATCTTATATATGATGGTCACGGTTTCAAAGCATTTGTTCATTTATTTTTTATTTTCAGGTTTCACTGATGTCACTCTTGAGCTTAAAATAAAATGAAGTAATATAATTTTCATTAAACGGTCTCTAAATGCCTCCTAAAGCTTTAAAGATTGGTCTCAGATGAAGTATTATATATTAATGCTGGAACTGGGAATTTAAAAGGGCACAATAAAAAAAATGTTTATTTCCATCCAAACTGTCAATAGCGACTGTGGTAAAAGGTGCAAGCACATTCTTGAAAGACATGTGATTTAAAATAAGTTCTCTAAAATAAAAATGTCGCCTTTCATAAACAGTTCTGTCAAGTTTATAGTTGAATAATTACCTCTTGCTCTTAAACAGGCCCTGTATAATTGCATGATTACTTCTTGCTCTTAAACGGGGCCTGTATAATTGTATGATTACTTCTTGCTCTTAAACGGGGCAATTATAATTGTATGATTAATTCTTGCTTTTAAACGGGGCCTGTATAATTGTATGATTACTACTTGGTCTCAAACAGGCCCTGTATAATTGCATGATTACTTCTTGCTCTTAAACGGGCCCTGTATAATTGTATGATTACTTCTTGCTCTTAAACGGGGCCTGTATAAGTGTATGATTACTTCTTGCTCTCAAACTGGCCCTGTATAATTGTATGATTACTTCTTGCTCTTAAACGGGGAAAGTATAATTGTATGATTAATTCTTGCTCTTAAACAAGGCCTGTATAATTGTATGATTACTTCTTGCTCTTAAACGGGGCAAGTATAATTGTGTGATTACTTCTTGCTCTTAAACGGGGCCTGTATAATTGTATGATTACTTCTTGCTCTCAAACAGGCCCTGTATAATTGTATGATTACTTCTTGCTCTTAAACGGGGGCTGTATAATAGTATGATTACTTCTTCCCACTTAAACGGGGCCTGTATAATAGTATGATTACTTCTTCCACTTAAACGGGGCCTGAATAATTGTATTAATATTCCTCCCACTCACACGAATTCTTTATAAGTGCATGTTATTTCTCCCTCTCACAGTGAGCCTGTAGATCTTAAGATTATCGTCTCAACTTACAATGATCATGTAAATTGTATGATTAGTGCGTCCACTCACAGTGAGCCTATGTAATTTTAAGATAAATACTTCCGCTCACAGGGGCATGTGCAATTCTTTAAGACATTCTAAGAGTCCTTCAGTCTGCAACTACAATCAAAGACGTTCTTCAATGTCTGGTACTTTCTTGAGTATTTGGAGCTTGTTATCGAGTGGACCATACTCTTAATGTATTCTTTACACTACTACAACATTAGCCGCTCTCTTATTTAACCTACGACGCAACAAGGCGTAAAAAATGAAAAGAACAAGCCAGAATCTTAGCAATGATTTAATCAATCATTTAGGCCTCAATGTCGATGCAGAAACGAAAGACTCTTGTTTGAACTAACGTATTTTAGAAGTGTATAACTTTTGCATTGTTTATGTTTTAAAAATTGGTGTTAGGCCAACTCATAATTGCCTCTGTTTAAAGTTTCCTTAACTCTTTTTGATATAATCTGTGATTTCACTGCAAGTAGTTCCCAATAACCTAATCCTAAACATTACCAAATTTCTGGTACTTTTCCGTGTAATCCGTTAGTTTGCGAGAAATTCAATGGCTTTATGCGATTATAGTTAACATATTAAAACATGAACTTTCAAAGATTTGGAAATAAACAAATGTTATTTTACTAGTAAATGGAAAACTTGTAAACAGGGTATGAGTTAGCCTGAATGACATATCAAAACAATGAATGTTTCGGCAAAGAGCCTTCCTCAACGTACAAACAATACTCAAATAAAATGAATATAAGGAAATGAAAAATAAAAACAGCTGCTGTGAAATCCAAAGGGTAAATGAAAGGAAAGTAGGATGAGAGTAGTGTGAGCTTATTAGGAAAGGACATAGTGGGTGTGGCTAAACGATTAGGTGGTCAGCGCAAACACAACATTCATCCCATGTGGTGCAAGAGTCCCATACTTGGATTAGTCTATTCTCAAGGCTATTATTCTTTCAGGCTGTCATATCCAGTTAACCTGTTTTGCGTTTACTAATTTATAAGTCTGATTGCAGTCTAACCTTTTCAGCGCATTTTCGAGAAGTCGAATGCGCTATTGCACCCGTTTTGTCCGTCCGTCCGTCATCACCCTTGATCTCAGCATCCATAAGTCCTAGACCCATGAGGTATATATGTTTTTTGTATGTCCTGACCTGCCATTTGTGCATCAACACTCAGTTACTCGATCCGTTTAAAAATCCCGTTAAAACTACCAAAAAATATTTCGAATCGAGAGGTAACACTAGCGCAGGGAACGGCCGCCATTGCCGGAAGTCGAATGCATAATCCTTTAGGAATTGAAGAGTGGTGCGAAAGGGTGCAAAAGAATTAGTTGTTTTTTTTTTAGTTGACGTCATTAGAATATGTGTAAAAGTTTAGAGAGTTTTACGTCATCATTTGTGGTGACTTGTAGTTACATTAAAGAGAAAATAATTTTTTTTAAAATGTAAAGAAATGACTTTTAAATAAAAAAAATGTCAGGTATATTCATTACACAAGAAAATTCATAAAAATATGTCTAAAATCTAAACACAATTACTGATAACTACATAATTCTGATATCTAACATAAGTACTGATACATAATACGAAAATGCGTTAACACGTCCTGAATTCCAATAGGGACCAGGCTTAACATGATTTTTTTTTATTGTTGCTTCCTTCTCATATTAAATTGATGACACTGTCAGAATTACATGACCGATAATGTATACGTTTGTGAAGGGCTATTTAAGCTGGTGTTGATGCAGACAGAACAAAATCTCTATACATAATTCGCCAGAAATTAGAGCAAGTAAGACGACACGAGCAAGCGAGCATGATGAATCACCCTCACTAAGGTCTAGAAATCACAGTCTATGTTTGGCAAGCGATTTTGGTGCAAGGTGGGGGGTGGTAGCTCAACCACAGTGGGCATGTCTCGAGACAATTAATGCATTTTGCTTGGGTCGGCATCCCCGAATCGTTGACTAGCATTGTTTTAAAATTCTTCGTGCTGCTGTTTATGCCCGTTCTTTTACCCCCTTGTTTGCACTATCTATTAGCAAATCGGCCCCGTATGCTATGTCGCGATTTATATGTAGTCAGAAATGTTAAGAAACTGACGGTACAGAGACAACCGCCCGAAAGTTTAAAAAAATCCAAGAAAATTGTTCATGTATTTATTTATTGCATGAGTGTTAAAAGATGAATGTGCTATCACGTGATGGTTCGTGTTTGTGACATGTAGCTTTGTTGAAAATTGTTCTTGGGGCTACTGTGTAGATAGAACCTTGACAACTTGCCCTTAAACTAATCTCCTAACCAAAAGTCTTATAAGATGCAAACGTTTACAATTTCCCTTTATCCTTCCTGGCCTCTCTAAATGCCATAAGATGTCTATCTGTCTTTAAGTACAGGTCTCTCTTTCTTTATATATATATATATATATATATCTAACTCACTCACTCACTCACTCACTCTCATTCTAACTCTCTTAAACGCTGTTTCTTCATAATTTGCTCACTCTCTCTCTCTCTCTCTCTGTGTGTGTGTGTGTGTGTCCCTCTCTATCTCTCTCTATCTATCTTTCTTTATTTATTTTCTAAAGGATCTACTACCCCATAAATTAAAAAGAAAATATTAATCTTAACAAAAACATTTAATCAATCATTTAATGGTTATTCCTATGCATTCTTATAACCTACTGATGTAAATATAATGCCCCGTCCTAACCTTTTGTAGCCAACGAGTTATTTAATGCTTCTCACGATGCGTTACTAGCACCTTTCATTCGTTTTACTTTTTTATTCGTGTCCTTTATTTCGTTTGCTCTTTTCCGATGTTTTCTGGGGCATGCCCACCCCACCTCCCAGTCTACCGAGCAAATGAAGCTTTTATCTGCTCTGTCACAGTCTCGTTTAGAGGTAATGTCTTCCTTTACAGGCGGCCCCCAGCCCACGCCGCTCCAAGTTGGGAAATTAAAATTGGCATTTATAAGCTAATGAAGACGTTTAAAGTATGGAGAAGAAGAGAGAGGAACTATGCATAAGAACGTGAAACGTGAATGAGGACGAAAAGATTACGGGGCAAAAAGAGAGGTAACAGAAATGATGGAATAAAGGACAGAAACAGAATTTTGAAAGGGTGAAAGGGAGAAGGAGGAAATGAAATTAAAATAAAATGGAGGATGAATAGAAAACATATACATTATGCATAGAAATTTAGAAAAAAAAAGATTCATAAAAGAACTTGGAGTCGGAAAAAAGTGTGCTGGCAAAATACACTAAAAGATGCTCTATATATAATTTTAAATCTTAACGCAAAGGCTTAAGTGAAATAAAATAACACAAAGACGAACATACACACGATCCATGAAGAAATATTTAGTTTTTTTAAAGAGGAAAAGAGGTGAGTGAGGGAGGTCTATGACAATTAGGAAGAAATAGCTTGAGTGACAGCAGAAAATAGAACGATGGAACGCGAATTAAAGAAAAGAATTTTTAACATTTGAAAAATGTTTAAGGATTTTAAAAAAGTGAAGCGGGGAGCAAAAACTGAGCAACAGCTTGACAAATTAGTGCAAAATAATCCAATAGAAAATTGGCCTTATTTGGTTTAAACCACCACCCCGTCTCTAGGACCCTCTCCGCCAAGCCCCACCCCCTTCTTCAAACACACTCCTCTCCAATACTCCTGATTTAATGACCTCCCTGCCTCCCGCAGAACACAAACTTGTTATCGTTCCCGTCATGCCCTCTCCCAGTAAGCCCTTCCGGTTATTATCAATATTATCCTTGCTATTACTCAGCAAATTGTTGTTGGTTACCGCGGTGCTTGGCGCCATATATTTGAGAGAGACGAGGGTCGAGATGAGCCAGAGTCAACACAGCCGTCTCTCCCATCACTATTTGCTTGTTTGACAGATGAGAGAACACTGTTTGTGCCACTGATAATTTCAGGACACTTTCACAATGCCGAACTGTTCGCACAGTTTTGAGTTTTCTCTTGGATATCGCATGATTAGTAACTCGTGCTTAATTTTTACTTATTACATCATAATTAAAATTTAAGGCTGTACTAAGTTAGGTAAGGCTCAGTACTGGAAAGAATCCCACATTTTAAATCATTCAAATAATTTAAAGAAAATTGGCAACGCTGAAATACAGAAATCGGTCCAAACACAAATATCACAATACATTTTATATTTAAATTCAACAATATCAGTAACAGGGTCAGATGACACTTTGTTCATTATAACACAGAAAGATCTAGTCGAACTGTCTAATAACTAAGTCATGTACAACGATGATGGGCATAAAACATTTTGCGTTGACTGTGAGTGCTTCATTTTTTCCTACACCATGAAGTCCATCAAATTTGTTAATAACTATTTCCACACCTTATCACTGCCATTGTTTTGTGGTCTCTATCTAGTTATACCATAATTTACAATAGTAATGTTAAAATTTCTAGTAAAATCATAATCTTAGAAATGAGAATTGAAGAAGCAATAACTAGATCTATTTTAAATGCATTTTTTTTGTAGTGAAATCAAGGCTTTTGGGCAAATCTTTAACAAATTGAGTTCATAACAGAAGCACAGAAACTTATGGGGAAAAACATATTTTAGACCCTGGTTAACTCAGGAGTTCCTCAAGGAACTTTGTTAGGTCTGGTTCTCTTCTTAATTTATTTTAAAAGTTATGATATTATCTTATGATTATATAATTTATAGAGCAATTAAATCAGAAAGAGATAGCAAAAGCCTACAAAAAAAATTAAAAATTAATAAAATTGGAAACTAAGTGGAGTATACCTTTCCACCCAGAAAAGACTCAATTGTTAAGATAAACAAAGAAAAAAATCAAATTCAAAAAATCTCGTTAGTAGAGAAAAAAAAAAAAAAAAAAAGTGCAGAATACTTAGGAGTAATAATAAAAGAGAAACTATCTTGGAATATCAATGTCAATGACGCTATTAGAAAATCCAAAAAAAAAATAAAAAAATACTAGGCTTCATCAAAAGACATTTTTACATATGTATAAGGATATAAAACTAAAATGCTACCTCACTTTGTTGAGACCTGAACTAGAATATGCATCTTCTGCATTGGACCCATCAAGCAAAGAAGACATTGATGAACTAGAAAAAAAATAAAAAACGAGATTCATTACTGGAGAATATTAAAAACTGTCAAGAATAACACCATTTGTTAATTTATTAAACCTTTAAACACTAAAAGATAGCAAACCAACAATAAAGTAGAAATAATACGGAAGAAAACTTATTCTAATTTAGAAGTACAACACAAGTATATCTTAATTTAACTCTCAAATGGACATAAGGATAAAAACACCTTTCTTATTTCGAATGGAAGAAATAATAACATTCTCGTTCTTCCCGATCGGAATTCAGCGTGGATTGGGTTGCCTGAAGAAACCATGAAAACAAACACATTATCAACATTTAAAACTAATAAGAATGCAGGACTAGACACAAACCTTAGATAAGAATAGGTCGAAATAATCTAGTGTAAATGAGGAAAATTCGTAACAGATAACATTATAGAGAAAATGTCTGCAATATTATTTCAATGTCCTGCATCGAGCTCTTGCACAACAGCAAACCTTAATAAATATGCAGGCGAAGCATCTTGCCTAGAACGAATTAGCGAATTATTTTTCTTGAATTTCTTTGTACTGCATAATTCATTATTGATGCCTTATATTTATCCTTTAATAAGTCCAAACAAAAAATATGTCTTTCATTAAATTACTACACTTTTAATAAAGTATACTATAGCTACTCGACCCCTCAAAGGTCCCAAGGTGGAAACGTGCTTACCCTTGACCTAAATGGGGGTTGAGACTGCAATCAGGCTTATAAAAAAAGTAAATGGAAAAGACGTAAACAGGGTAAGGGTTAGCCTGACGGGACGTAACAGAACGCTGTTTAGTTACGTCCTGTCAGGCTAGCCCTTACCTTGTTTACGTATTTTCCATTTACTTTTTTTACACTTGATCTACATCTTTGAAGTAGAATTCTACAACAATCCCATTGCACCTTCCAACTCATATAATATATTTTTTTTTCTTTAGACGTCAAGGCCCCTCCTATTACTACACCCTGAAACGTCTCTGACACGTAGAAATGATTGAATAAACGATAGCTGGAAATCTCAGGGATTCGTAACGATAAAGGCATTTGGATATGATGGACATTTCGATTGAAATCAATTTTTTTCATCGTGTTGAAGTGCAAGTGGGAGATGTTCGCCTAAAAGTACAAGGGGGTTGTCCCGAAGAAACATTGGAATATTTTTTTCCCATGCTTTAAGGTACAAAGCCCTCACATTAAAATTAATTAACGTTATAGGGGTTAAAAGTGCAATTTAAGAATTCTTAATTGTAGATACAATTTTCACAACTCTTTAATTCACATAAAAATTTAGGACGACATAAAATAGGACAGAAGGCAATTATTAACGTAAAAATTTAGGTTTAAAAATTTTTTTTTTTTTAAATATGTTTTGGGGGGTTTAGTTAATATCGCAAAGGGATCAACATCTCTGGTGCGATCCCATTTTTCCATGAGACACCATGCACCCTTTTTACATCCCATTCCTGATGAATTCGATTCCCGTTGTGCTCCCAGCCATCTGTGGTGTCAAGTTGCTTAGAGACGCCTTTGTCCTCAGTGGAAATCTCATCCAGCTAAGGAAGCTTTAGTTCATTCATCACTACAGGAGATATTATAAAATAGTGCTTGATAGTTTGTAATAACTGTTTCAAAGTTAGTGAAATTCTGATTAGTCGCGTAGGTTAGGTATATCTAACTGGTTTATGAAATTCCTCCTAATTGATTTTTTCCAATCACTGGCTAGTGCCGAAAAAGAAAAAAAATAATAAAATAAAAATAAATAAATAAATAAATTTTAAAAAATAAACAAATAAAATAATAATAAATGAAACACGTAAACAAAGTTCTAATGTGTTCTCGAACTAAAGCTGATAGTTTTTATTTTGCTTTTTTATTAAATGATTTTTTAAAAAAATTTTACATTTTTTTTTCTTTTTAATTTTTATTATTTATGTCATTTCTGAATAAATAACCCCTTAAGAAGTATCAGGGAATAAGCAAAATTTAGAAAATTCCATTCAAAACTTTTGTAAACAGATGAAAGAAGAAGCCATTAAGGAATTTCTGAAATCTTATGTAAATCCGTATTTTAAAAAAAAATAACGTACCTAGGAATAAATTACTTTTTGCATGCAAATATTTCTACATAATTAATTTTTCAACCACTACGTTAAATTAACTTATGACAATAATAAGACTGAAAAGATTTTTCTTTAAAATACACAAATTAAGTAAGGAACTTGAAGGCAGTTATTCTTTTATGAATTCGAATTGAGATTCCCTGACTTAACACAAGGTGTTGTGCACGGACACGCCCCTACTGTCAGCCAGAGAGAGAAAATCTGCAACTTAGGCTAATTGGCAATGTTGAAATCTAAATGCGTCATGGGGTATGGCCAACAAGCTGCCATGCTCCTGCACGTGAAATGAAACAAATCGCGCCGTTTGGGCAAATTTGGCCCGCTTCCCCTTGAGGTTTGACCTCTCATTTCTCTAAGTACTCACTGGAAAATGTTGGCCCAATATTTTAGTTGACTTTGTTGTACAGCTCTTGGATTTTTGTGTTTGTCTGTATTTGTACAACCACAGTTCTGTTTGCTAGTTAGTTGAGTGATCAGAATATTTCCTTTTAGTAGCTTGTGCGGTTCATTTAGTTTTTTGTATTTCAAGTTTTTAATAATTTTTTTAATAAATTGAATTTAAAAAATCCGTAAATTTTAATCGGATTTTTATCGATTAAAATTATTTTAATCGACATTTAATCGAATTAATTTTAACGATTAATTGAGAATCTAATCGTTAATTTCCTCAGCCCTATTTCAAATAAGTTCTACGAAGTGAGATTACAAAATATAAAATAAAAACAAGTTTATTATCATTTCATATTTTTATGGAATATAACAAATACAAAAAGAACATCTGAAAATTATACACAATTAAAGAAAATCTTGTTTTATTCTTTTTAAAAGTTGTTTTAGAATATATTTTAAATCTACCAGCTATAAGGTGTATGTTCAAGAAGGTGAAAAGTTCGAGACCTACCTAATGAACCCATATGTAGATGCTAGCATAGCAAAATGGTGTCAAATATTCAATTTAAATTGTAAATTAGTTTTTGTTTAATGATTTATTCAGCTTTAATTTTAAAGCAGTCTTCATTGTCAATTTTTGAGCAATGCCGACCCGAAATGGTAGGTCTTATAAAAACGCAAAGTTGACTTCGCTTGCATGTTATCTACTGAATCAAACAATAAAATAGACACAAAATTGTAAAAATCATGTAGCCAATAAATTGCTTCCCTTGATCAATCCCATGGATACCCATTGCTCGTCGTAGAAATTTGAAAACTAAATTCCCTACACTGGATAAGCTTGCGTCCCTATTTAAAAAAACAGAAATAGAAAAAAGTGAACCATTTAGCGAGCCCTCTCCTCTGCCTACCCGCCCCAGAAATAAGACCAATGCATTTAAGCGATGTTGTTTATCTGCAGGAGAAGGGACGCCGAGGTATGAGACGCTTCCTTGTCTGGGACGGAGTTGTGGTCAGCGCGTGTCAAAATCAGAGTTCTGGCGACCTAATTACATTTACTGATCATTTCTCTGGAGGTCTCCACACATGACCTTGACCAAAGTCAAAGATAAGTAATCGAGTTATCAAGCTTTTAACTTTGACAAGTTTGATAGGTTATCGTAGATGGATATTTACCAGGGTATTCTAAAATATGAGATTTTCACAAAACCAAATATATAGTAACTTTCTTTATGTTCGATTTAATTCTTGCAGCATTTAAGTATATACTATTTTAAAACCTCTCTTTTGGATTAGTCCAAAGTGATTTTGCTACAAGCATTTGGTAAAACACACCAGGAAATATAAACCATTAATTATGAATTTATAAATATAAATTATCTAATTTCTTTTTGAGAAAAGACATGCACTATGAATTATGACATTGTACATGTTGCGAATATAACTTTTTTTTGTTGTGCTTTTATGCAATAAGGTAAAGAAAAATATCTCAATTAATCCTGGGCTACGTTATAATACAAAAATATATATATATATTTGCTTGACTGCTTAAATTATGTTTTTATATTGTTAATTTCAACATTTATTTGCATGTAAGCCGTACATATGCGGAGCTGATTTAAAACATGAACAAAAGGCATTAGACCATAAAGGTAAACACTTCGAAAAAAATGTAAAGATGGAATGAGAACAAGTTAAGAAAACATTGTGTTGTTTTTTTACGATGCATGTTCAACAATAAATTTAATGTTAAATTCATCGCTCGTGGGTCGGTGATGTGGCTAAGCGACTCACGTCTCGGAATATACTGGCAAGTTGTTCTGAAACTGTCATAAATTTTAACACGTTATTGCAGCTTTGAGTGGACATAGCACATGTCACCTCAACCAATTGAGACTTATGCATTTAGGATTTAAAAATACTCTCAATACAATCTTTTCATCCAAATTAAAGGTCCATACAATTTTTAATTTAATACATTACATCGTTGCCATCCTAGTTTCACATACATTTTTAAAAATCTTCATCGTGTTTATTATAGTACATGTGTGTATTAGTTGCCATTACCTATTGAAATCTCAATCATAACCTTAAAATCTATAGACCCTACCATTTTTTAAAAGCAGTGAATACACCAAAAATACACACAAATAACCGCAACATTTATGTAAAGAAAAAACACAAAATCTTTTAATGCAATGGCCCCATATTTAATCACACATATTTCAATATCCAGTAAATCGTACTACCGACATCTGCAAACATTAAATAACTAGGCCGTTACTACCGACATCTGCAAACATTAAATAACTAGGCCGTTACTACCCACATCTGCAAACATTAAATAACTAGGCCGTTACTACCGACATCTGCTAACATTAAATAACTAGGCCGTTACTACCGACATCTGCAAACATTAAATAACTAGGCCGTTACTACCGACATCTGCAAACATTAAATAACTAGGCCGTTACTACCCACATCTGCAAACATTAAATAACTAGACCGTTACTACCGACATCTGCAAACATTAAATAACTAGGCCGTTACTACCCACATCTGCAAACATTAAATAACTAGGCCGTTACTTCCGAATGTATTGATGATTTCTGTGTTCCTCCAATTTTTCTTCATATCTATGGCGCCTTGCCCTGGGTGTCCGCTGGTGGAGGGGGGGTCAGATAAACTGCAAGGAATCTATTGATGCTTATCTAATCCAATTTTCTCCCTTCTGTATTACTGTATATCAATCCAGCCACACTTTTCTTTTTATCCTTGCTTTATTTCCTATATTTTTAAGCCAAAGAAGACGAGCTGGGTATCTGAATTCATATTTGAACGCTCATGATTCATCTCTATCTTTTAGAAATAAAGAAGATACTTCACTTTCGTCCTCACATGTCAATGAAGAAAGTAATATTGCGTGTGAGAAAAGCCCTATATTTATTTTCTTGTCTCAGGAACAAACAAGAATATTTTCAAAAATGAAAGATGTAGTATTATTCTCAACAGTTTGATACTGTGTAAACAATAAAATTCAGAATGTCCTCAACAGTCGAAATTCTTAAGAATTAAAAGTAAGAATGTTCGTTCTGCAGAATCCTAAGTAGTTAATATTTTACAGTGGCACCGTGGGTAACGAACATAATTGGTCCCAGAGCCCAGAACTCAGGTTACAATGAGACAATCTATAAATGTAAAGACTAAAGAAAATAGCAGCTATTAGGGTTTGGAATTGACCTTCAACTAATGCAACGAGTCTTTCAATGATGCATCAATAATTATTAAAGAATTTTTACATAATCCGAGTTTTGATTGTGTCGATAGACACACATTATGTAAAGCTTTATTTTACCAGGTCATATTACATCTCTTGAGAGTTACAACAGTGAAGAAATACACTTATTTTAAAAGAAGTAAACAAAGGAATATAATTTTGTTCAATTTTTTTTCTTCGCAATAGAATATAAGGCTGATGATACTCTCACAAGCAAATTAAATCCTATAATATTTTTTTCCAAAAACGTTTAGATAATCAATTTTAAAATCTGCTGTTGCTGTTATAGATATTTTTATTACATTTAAATGTTAACAATCCGCTGCCCAATGTTCTATTCATGACTGGTTCCTCTATTATTTATCTGGTTATTAGTTCATGATACATTAACTTCTGTAAATTCAAAAACAAACTTCCATAGTATCCTAGAGATTGCAGACTGGAAAACACGTGTTCCTCTTTAAACAATCTATTGGTGTAGAGAGAATCAGGTGTGAGACATTTTACGATTAAAAAAAACAAAACAACATCTCTGTTATAATCACGATTTACAGCTCAAGACACACTTCTCAGTTACATAGGGGCTCGATTCCCCAATTAACAAGTTTATAACAAGTTTACGTTGCACCCTAAAATTCAGTGTATTGCGGAGTTGGTGTCAATGGCTAATACATTAAAATAGTTTGTCTGCACTTTACACACTACAAAAACATAAGCGGGAAGACCCCGGAACAAAAACAAAAAATATTTTTAAAAAGTCATCGTCGACTAACAGTAGAGTGATTTAAGAATGAACTATCAAGTTTTCTCTATTTAAAACTTTAATCTCCCACTCGGGTTTTCAGTTTTGTATTCTGACACTAAACTTTGAATCTCCCATTCAGGTTGTCAATTTTGTATGTTGTCACCAAACCTTGAATCACCAAGTCAGGTGTTAGTGCTGTATTCTGTCACCAGACCTTAAATCACCAAGTCAGAGGTCAGTGCTGTATTCTGTCACCAAACCTTGAATCACCATGTCAGGTGTCAGTGCTGTATTCTGTCACCAAACCTTGAATCACCATGTCAGGTGTCAGTGCTGTATTCTGTCACCAAACCTTGAATCTCCAAGTCTTGTTGTCAGTTCTGTATTCTGTCACCAGATTTTGAATCTCCAAGTGTGGTTGTCAGTCCTGTATTTTGTCACCGAACCTTAGATCACAAGATTCCATTAATAACGAGTAATTGCTCCCCATTTTCTTCAAAGAGTCTTCAGATATCAGAACTTAATAACACTCATTTAGGATTTTCTTTTACAGAGAACATTTTTCTTTTGTTCCTGAATCCTCGTTAGAACTGATATCTCAAATAAATTTTATTGAAGTTCGAATAAATATGACGTGTGGTTTTATTAAAGACATTTTGTCAGGAATCATTGCGATCATTAGTTACGCAATGTCATAAATTTTATAAATTTTTAAAAAATGTATAGCCTCGTGGTAAAACTTAAGAATTGGAATGGCATTCATAAGTTGATTTTTTTTTCTATATAACAAATCCGTATAATAGACAATGTAATCAATTGTGTAGGTGTATAATAAAACTTAAGTTATTACAGCAGAGTTAGGTTAAATAAGGAAATTATCTTGTGCGAGGTTTAAATTGATAATTTTAGCTATGCTAAATGGAAATATTTGGTTTAAAAATGGCCGGTTATTAAATAGGTGAGATGTAAACACACGAAACTTTAATCTGTAGGCCAGCGATGCTCTAACCGCAATAATGGATGTGTTAATGTAGTTAATACTTCTGTAAAGTGTAAATAGTCGAAGCCTTTTTAAACTTCGATTATAAGATAATCTACAAAACTATTGCAGTGCTGAATTTGTTGCTCTTTTCTTATTGACCTCATGAACGCAACACTAGACGTGCAACCCCCCTAACATAGCCAGACTGTTGGTTACCGGATTAGTTGATAACCAGCGGCGCTGTACGTCACTGGCAGAACTGGACATGTCTCAAATAGAAGTCTCGGGAGAATGGGGTTGAAATTACTTTATTGTTGGTCAGAGAAAGTCGAGGAATGGGTCAACATATAGTTGTGGGATCAGGAAGAAACTTTGTGTTGTTATTATTAGTACTTTTATTATTAAAAATATAGTTTTTATCATTGAGTTATTTTTAAAAAAAAATATTTTCTGAAATAAATTACCAAAGCCTATTGAGATTTTTCTTTTTTCTTCAAGTAAACAATTTACATTAAACCTTACAGATAATTGCAAACATGGAAAGATATGTAGTAAATATCTAAATAATAAAATATGATAATATATAGAAGAATAATTAACCAAAATGACAAATATAAAGCCCTAGACCTACATCAACATGGCTTTAGAAAAAAACAGATGAAGTGAAACACAATTAATAGGTCTAATAGATGAAATATCAGCAGGCTTAGAAAATAAATGTTAAAATGATTATAATATTACTAGACTACTCAAAAGCATTTGACGATGTGCACCACATTAGTTTATTTTTTTAAAAAACTTAAATACTTTGGAATCTAAAGGTCACTTACATCACTGGATACAAGACTTCCTTTTGGGTAGGGAGCAAACTGTAATAGTTAATGGATCTAAATCTGCACCAATAAATGTTTACTTAAGAGTTCTATAGGGAACTGTGCTAGGTCCCATACTCTTTTCTATACTAATAAAAGGGAAAGCCCTGACTGACTGACTGACTGACTGACTCACTGATTCATCACTAATTCTCCAACTTCCCGTGTAGGTAGAAGCATGAAACTTTGGGAAGTTGTTGGGTACCCATTCACGACGAAAATTGGCGAAAAAGAATTTTTATAATCTCGCTCATGTGGGGCCGGGTCCCCAAAACTTTTTTTTTTCTGCGTCACTAATTCTCCAATTTTCCGTGTCGGTAGAACCATGAAACTTTGGGAAGTTGTTGGGTACTTACTAACGACAAAAATTTGCGAAAAAGAATTTTAAAAATCTCGCTTATGTGGGGCCGGGGGCCCAAAAACTGTTTTTTCTAAATCACTAATTCTCCAACTTCCCGTGTAGGTAGAAGCATGAAATTTTGGGAAGTTGTTTGTTGGATATCTTCTTACGACAAAAATTGGCAAAAAAGAATTTTTGAAATTCACACTCATGGGGGGCCGAGGCCCCAAAAATGTTTTTTTTCTTATATAAGCTTTACACTAATTGAAAATCAATATTTCTCCAACTTTCCGTGTAGGTAGAAGCATGCAACTTTGGGAGGTTGTTGGGTACACTCTGACTACGAAACTTGGCGTAAAATTAATTTTTTAAAATTTCACTCATGTGGGGCCGAGGGCCCAAAAACTGTTTTTACTACATCACTAATTCTCCAACTTACCGTGTAGGTAGAAGCATGAAACTTTGGTAAGTTGTAGGGTACCCACTAATGACGCAAATTGGCGAAAAAGAATTTTTTAAATCTTGCTCATGTGGGGCCGGGGGCTCAAAACGTTTTTCCTTATATGGGCTTTATAAAAATTCAAAATCACCAATTTTCCTATTTTCCGTGTAGGTAGAAGTATAACTTAGGAAATTTTTTTTTTGTACATGCTCTCGACGATAATTTGGAAACAAAAATTAAATTTCCGACTCATGGGGGCCGGGACCCATAAAACGTTTTTTTTTCCTTAAATGAGCTATATAAAAATTAAAAATCACTAATTCTCCTATTTCCCGTATAGGTAGAAGTATGAAGCTTTGGAAATGTTTTGAGTACACGCTTTCGGCGAAAATTGGCCACATTTTATTTTTAACTCCCTCTCATGGGGCGCCGGGAGTCCAAATATGGCTTTTATATATTAAAAACCGACTGATCACTAATTCTCCAATTTTCCGTGTAGGTAGGAGCATGCAATTTTGGGAAGTTGTTGGGTACCCCCTCACGACGAAAACTGGCGAAAAAGAATTTTTAAAATCTCGCTCATGTGGGGCCGGGGACCGGAAAATTTTTTTTTTCATCCTTATAATGGCTTTATAAAAATTGAAAATAACCAATTTTCCTATTTCCCGTGTAGGTAGAAGCATGAAACTTTGGAAATGTTTTGACTACATGTTTGCTACGATAATTTGAAAAAAAATAGTTAAATTTACTATTCATTGGGGCCGGGGCCCCAAAAACTTTTTTCCTAATATGAGCTATATAAAAATTGAAAATCCCTAATTCTCCTTTTTCCCGTATAGGTAGAAGCATGAAACTGTGAAAAAAATTTTTGAGTACACGCTCCCGACTTAAATTTGCTAGAAATAATGTTACAAATCCCCCTCATGGGGGCCGGTGGCCCAAATATAGTTTTTCTTATATTAAAAACCGACTCATCACTAATTCTCCAATTTTCCGTGTAGGTAGGAGCATGAAACTTTGGAAAATTGTTAAGCACCCTCTCACAACGAAATTTGGTGTAAAAGAATTTTGAAATACACACTCATGGGGGCCAGGGCCACAAAAACGTTTTTTTCTCTTATATATGCAATATAAAAATTGAAAATCACTAATTCTTCTATTTCCCGAATAGGTAAAGACATGCAACGTTGGGGGGTTGTTCAATACTTTTCCACGATGGTAGCAGATGAAAACATATTTAACGTATCCCTTACTAGGGGCCTGGAGCCCAAATAAAGTTTTTAATGCACTCACTCACTCAAGCATCACTAATTCTCCAACTTAGGCAGGAGCAGGAAAATATTGGAGTACCCTCTCACGACGAAAAGGAAATTTAAAATTCCAAATTATGTGGGGCCGGGGTCCCAATAAACTATTTCTCTTTATCTGTAAAAATTGAAAATCACTAATTGTCCATTTTGCCGAGTATGTAGAACTTTAAACTTTAGGAAGTTGTTGAATACACTTCATCAATGTTAACAAGTGAATATATATTAAAATTATCACTGATTGCATGCTGGAGGCCCCAATGTAGTTTTTCTTTTAAATGAGCCATTAAAAACTGAAAATTACTGCTTCTCCCATTTTCTGTGTAGGTAAAAGTATAAAGCAATCTGCAGTTGTTTAGTAACAGCCCGCGATGGTAATAAGGAAAATAATTATATAAATTTTAAAAATGTCCACTCATGTGTGGCCGAGGGCCCTAAACTTTTTCCCCCCTAAAATGCGATACATAAATCTAAATCAACAATAATTCTCTAATCTTCCGTGTAGGTAGAAGCTTGAAATTTTGGGAAGTTGTTGAGTACATCCCGCGATGGTAAGAAGCAAAAAATAGTAAATCCTTTCTCACTAGGGGGACGATTGCCTAAATATAGGTTTTTTCTCATAATGAGCTATATAAAAAAGACGCATTTTTCAATAACTGAAATCCTAATGTACTGCAGCAAAGCGCGGGTAAATTGCTAGTAATTTATATAAATGATTTACCCAACAATATCAAAACAGGGAAAAAAGTTATTTGATCATGATTGTATAATATATAGAAAAAATTAAGTCAGAACAAGATAGAAACATTTATACAAAAATATTTAGATGAATTAATAAAATGGGAAACTAACTGGAGTATGTCTTTCCACCCAGAAGTGTCAACTGCTAAGAGTAACAAGGAAAAAGAAACAAAGCAATTCAAAATATTTCATTCATAGAAAAGAACTTACCCAAAATAAATAGGCAAAATACTTAGGAGTCATAATAAATGAGAAACTATCTTGGAATCCCCATGTCAAAGAAGTTATTAAAAATCAAACAAAACCTCATGTTTTATAAAAAGAAACTTTAACAAATGTAATAAAGATATAAAACTTAAATGATACCTCACCCTGGTAAGACCTATACTAGAATAAGCATCACCTGTATGGGACCCATCCACCAAAGAAAATATTGATAAACTTGAAAACATTTTAAAAAGTTCTGCCAGATTCATTTCTGGAGAATGTTCCAAACTCACAAGAGTAACACCATTAGTTACATCATTAAACTTTGAAACACTAGAGGGTAGAAGAACCAAGTATAAATTAGTAATTATACATAAAGCAATTAATTCTAATTTAGAAATACAACACAAAAATAACTTAATGCAACCCTCAGATAGACATTAGGATAAAAACCTTCCTTACTCTTAATGCAAGAACAAACACATACAAGTTTTCTTTCTTCCCTTCCGGAATTCGGGCGTGGAATGGGTTGTTTGAAGAAACCAGGAAAGCCAGCACTTTATTATCATTTAAAACTCTAATAAGAATGCAAGACTAAACACAGACCATAGAAAAAAGAAAGGACGCAATAATCTACTGTAGCAGATAAGATAAGATAAGTTAAGAAAAGTAATCTTCAACTTTCAATGGAAGTATTTTTTTTTCATACTTTTTTATAAAAATCAATACTAAAGTTGAAAAATATTATTAGCTGAAAAAAGTACACAAATCTTAACATTAATTCAAGAGCATTTAGGCGTAACTCGTAAATGTAAATTTAAATTACACTTTAAGTTTCTATTTGAGGTATTATTTTCATGAATATTAGACAAATTAACGTCACAGTTAGACTTTATATTTGGATTGGGCTATCATTTTTAAAACCTCTGGGTTTTCCTAAGTATTGGGAAAAGTTTAACACAAACAAGAAATCATATTTTCATCATTTTTGAAAGTTTCTAATTACTCTCGATATTATTTACCCTGCATAATATCTAGTTATAAATAATTAATGTTTTGGGCTGGTAACGATTAATTTAAATTTAATCGTTAACTTTTGAAATATTAACGATTAATTTTATGAATTAATCATTAATTTCGATTAAAGCCTAAACTTATTTAATGATGCAAAGAAATGACAAAATAAGTTAACCGGAGAAAAATAATCATTTATAATGAATACAAATTTTCTTGAAAAATGAGCATATGCTATTGGCGACATAAATTCGTAATTATTATCTTTTTTCTTGTATTTAAAGTCATTATTTGAGTAGGAACCCTTTGTCAACTCGTACCACTGACTGTGAATACACCCATCTCAGCCCTGGTCCCTGAGGCTTAAGACCAATGGAGAACTTTACCTACGGTGAAAGTGACCTGACTCGACTGCTCATCCGCAATTCACCCCAAAGAGCTGGTCTAAACAGTAATGTGTCCAGGAAACTTAACGGAATAGCCGATGTATCCTGCCAGAATCTACAAGGAGTACTCGATTCTTAGCTGAATATGTAATACTTATATTATTTAGAAGGGGTAGGTAGCTTCAAAATGAGGTGGTCCGAATAAATTTTTGTAAAGGAGCGGAAATTTCGGTCATCTTTTGAGTAGTGTTTACTTTAGTGTAATTGATAGCAAATATCTTGACACACGAGGCATACCCATAGCTGTGCCATAGCTTGGATTGTATGGTTAATATTATAACGTCATCGCAACTTGGCTTATTGAATACACAGTTGGTGTTAAGGAACACAACTAAATCACGTATTCAACATCATCACGCGGGAATATCATTCCATCTGTCTAACAAATATCACACTAAAATCAAAGAGATTTGAATTACTGCTATTACTATAACAAAAAAAAAGAAACTCATTCAGTTCCATAAATATACACTTAGCATATACTTGATGACTCATTAACGCAGTAAAGAACTTAATCAAACCACAAATAGATGGCTCACTTGTGCACAACATCTCCTGAATATAAGATATAATCGAATACAATATTTGAAGGTTTTTAAAATTAACTCAATCAAATATGTCCATCATTTTGAGCGATTTATTTTTACTTATTTTTTGTGACTCAATTAGAAGCAATGTTCCCATCCAGAGCGAGACAAATAATGAACCAAATTTGTTTCGGCTCAAATCTGGTTAAATTTAGGTAAGTTTTTTTCTACTTAGAACATTAGATCTTTTAAATGCATATATTGATTTTTACAACATGGATAAGCATATCTTCTTACCCAGACCATTGAAAACAATAATAATTTAAAGATAAGACTTCATTAGCATTTCTCAAGGGCACATCATATGTCATATAAGATCTACAGATTTAGCTACAGAAATCATTTTTTAATGAAAAGATTATTACAAGAATTTACAGAATTTTTTGCATATTTTTTTCTAATTCTTTTTTTTTATTGTAAGAAGTTTAACTTTTCCACTTTAAACTACAGTAGATAAAATAAGATCGTTCATTAATTTCAGTGTCAGAAATGAGGAAAGAAGAAGGATTCATTACAACACTTGAACACTTTGGATTTGTATATGATACATGCAAAACATTTTTTTAATCCCCAGTTTGGAGAAGACTGCACACTAGTTTCTGATTCCCCTCCCAAAAAGTCTGCCCCCCCCCCCCGTGAAGGCCCTTAATCCTCTTGAAACAATAGTCCCAGAATTTGTTGGTCTTTCGGACCATCTAGCTTTAATCAATGCTCCCGTAGTGACGGGGCGAGATCAAATGTTCCCTGATTAAGTGGCCTGGTTGACCTTGGGTCAGTGAAAAACGATGTTTCACGACGGTAAACACAGCCGAGAGGAGAAAACTCTCCGACCATCCATCATGTACTACGGTGCCAGCACGTGGAGGTGGATCTAGAAATCAGGTCATACTGTGGGACTGCGAGACGTAGGGGGGGGGTGAGACCTTCAGGAGGGTACGTTGGGGGTGAGGGTGTAGGTGGAGGGGAGGAGTGAGGGACAGGGAAATTAAAAAGTGGGAATTGATTGGATGATTGATGATTGGGGAGAGGGAAAAGAGTGAGAGATGAGCAAAAGAATAAAATAAATGAGGATAATATCCATGAAAAAAATATTGGAAGAGGCAATGACGTAGTTAGAGGCGATAGCAACCGAGGCAAACTGAGCTGTTAATAAAACCACCACCTTTTCTGTTCTGTCCGTCAATTAATTTTTTAAAAGGCGGAAATTCTACCATCGAAAGAAAGTAGCACCTTACAATATAAAGAAATAGTTGAATGTGACCTTAACGCACAGCATTCAATAAATCATATGACACTGGGATAATACAAAGATCAATGACATTGAGTTCATACATTGTTATTATAATTAAAGAAAACGTGGAGACATGGACAAAGAAGAGGAAACTTTGAAAGAATAGCCAGATAAAATGTTGTAATACCATAATATATGATAATACAATATGATTTGATATTATTGACATGTATTAAAAATTAAATGGGAACTTTTCTCAAAATAAATTTAATACGTCTTTTTATTATATCACGATAAATTAGACATTTGTCTTTCGTTATAAGGCATAATTATTTTAACTTTTTTTTTAAATTTTTATTTTTCGAATTCAGAAATGACCATTGGGAACTCTAAGCCTTCATATACATAATAAGTCTAACGCACGGTAAAAACATGTATCTCCATTAACTAATATTCAACTAATTTCTGGAAAAAAATTACTTATAATAAAAAATTAGACCTTTAACTTCAACAGCTTTTGAACCACTAAGAATTTATTTAAATTCGCAAACATGAAAAATGGTTTCTGTTTAATAATAAAATAAAATATTGTTCTATAACAAAAAAAAAAAAACTTACAAAATCTTTTGTAAAAATTATCATAAATCTATAAGGAATACGAATACTAAACCATGCATGACAATTTAATGTTTTTTTTTATTTAGACTTTATTAAAGAACATTTAATTAAAAACAAAAACAAACTTAAAAAGACCGGAAAAACATTAACGATCTAATTTTTAACACTATGTCCTACCTTATAAATGTTGATCACTTTTCGTTCCGCCTTGACACAGACGTAAAAGAACAACTTAAAGTGGTATGTGAGCCACGGGAGAACATTCGCTGTTTGTTTTTATACCCGAAGAAAAAATAAAAGTTAATAATAATACAACATCTTGAAACCTGCAACACGCTTCTCTTTTCTGTTGACAAATGTTCACACGCGATCAATTCTCCAAATCAAAGCAAAAACAAACTTGTTTTGTTTTTTGTTTTTTATTTGTGCATTCACGGTCATGAAACTTGAGTTTTCCAGAAAGAAATTCGTTTACAGTTGAATTAAATAATGCAAGTTTTTTTTGGTTGTATATTGTAAACAAAAGAAACAACTACAGGAGTTCAACTTCTTATCTTTGCATCACAAACTCTCATCATCTTTGAACACTGAACGGCGGGGTGGGCTGATTAATAATTAGACCCGCGTGACGTCACGACTGCCATGAGGCAAAAACGCGGAGAGGATCGAAGCCCAAGCTCTGTCATCATGTCTCGAGGAGGCAGGGGTGGGGGAGGGATGGGGATCGATGCGGAGGAAGGGGATAACGATTGGGGTGGGAGGGGATCCGATGGGGAGCTGGAAAAGGAAGTTTGCCGGACGGTGTCAAAAGTCTATAGAAACTTAAACTGAGCCTATGACGCCCTGGGGAGGGGAGAGTTTGGGTGGGGTGAAAACTGAAGGGTATGGTTATTGGATGACTGCTGTTGGTGATAATTACTGAAGGATAAGGGGGGGAAGCATTTATCATTATGGTAATTATTGTGAATAAAAAAAACATAAAAGTAACAACTCCTTACAACTCTACTTTAAAGCAGCTCATCCAATGTCTTGATGAATTGTCAACGTTTTTGGCATATGATTATATACTTTGAACAACTATTTCCTTGCGCATATTTCATTACGAGAGCAACAAAGCTCTGTTGGAGTACTGGGCTAATAAAAAAAAATTAGTTTATTCATAGATACAATGTCATGTCTTTAGACAAGTATCTTCAATAAATATACACATTTATTTTAAATGTGAAGAAAGGACATTATTTGTAAACTATAAATTTGGCTTTTTTGTCTTTATTTAACTACTCTTGTAAGTTTTCAAAAATCGGAAGCTGTATCTCAGTATTAGAAGTACAATAACGAATTATTAAAGATATTTATATCTTTAAATAGAAGTGTAAGAACTTTGGGGTCCTTTGAGAAAATTATATTTAGAAGCAAGAAACGTGAAAGAACTTTTATCATGATGTACAACTGGAGAAGGCAAAGGCCACACCAGGCTTGATAGCTAAGGCACAGGAAATGTAATTCTCCACGTTTAAATTACTTTTTTATGCCAAACACGTGTCAAATTATATTTCAGAAAAGTATACGATTTTAGAAATTTCGACAATCTACAAAAACGACAATAATTGAGATTATAAGTGGTATTGTATTCGTGACAGTGGGTACAAAGGACGTTTCTAGCTCCAAATAAATGTGCTTCAATTCGAGAAAACTAACTCGTCTCCCTTCAGCCGCACACCTTTTAAAGTTTTAACCGCCATGTTATGCTCCTTAAATAGTCATTATTTCCTAGTATAGCAAAAAGGAAGTGAGTCCTTGTTGCCTTCTAAAAGGAAGGTAGACGGCAGACGGTTCACCGATAAATTTGAGATACTAAACTTAAGATATTTTATATGAGGTCAGATCAGGTTTAATGCGTGGTCAAAGACGTGAGGTTGTTCCACGGCCAAAGGTCCTTGAGTTTGAATTATGTGAAGTTATATCTATCCCATAAAACTGATTTTTTTGTGCATTTAATAACTTTAAATAAACAGCCATAAAAATGACCCCATAAGTCGCAGCGCTAAATCTCTTCTTGACATCATAGCTTTGTCATGCCAAATAAATTTAGACTTAGGTGTAGAAAAGGAAAGTGCTTTACTATATTTCGGGGAGTGGGTGTGAAATTAAGACCTAGTACAAAGAAAATGAAGGCGTTAAAATGACTTATTATTTTTAATTTAATCATTATGTAATACGATTTTAGAAACTTCCTGTCTTGTTGTTGACGAATTTGAAAACTATGTTTTTACCAAATTTACGTTGTTCAATTCATTCAATATTCTTGAAACGTAGATCTACATCTATGTTGACATTACGTCTTCATTTTAAAAATAATTATATTGATAATTTTTAAAAATTTAGCTTTGATGGAGTGCCAATCACTTTATCACAATACATACATACATACATACATACATACATACATACATACATACATACATACATACATACATACATACANTATATATATATATATATATATATATAATCAGAGTTCACCAGACTTTGAAACAAAATAAGTTAAAAACTTCTTATCCCTGTATTGAAGCTGCCAAGCACGAGTTTATGTTCAGAGTTTCAACTCATTGACATGTAGGTGCGTCTTGCGTCTTCCGGGAATCGTTTGGCTTCATTACACAACAATGATTATAAAACATGTCTAGCCGGTGTCCAAATGACCGAATTTTCGACTTTCAATCTTTAGGTAGCCGTTTAACAATTAAGCGAAAACTTCTTTCTAATAATTTCAAAGCTGCTACATCGAGGTTCCAATGGACTGCGAAACAATTGGAGTATAATATTGTAGATTGTTGTTTTCGTTGGTTTTTTAAGTAACTTGACAGCATGTACAGGATTCATTTGTTTTAGAAACAAATTATGATGGGAAACTGGAATTACTTAGAAAACTGAAAGGTAAAAACTTTCGCACCAACATCTTATTTTAAAGCTGTAAAGAGGATAATATTATTTTATTTTTTATCTATTCTCTTCTTAAGTTTTAATAATTAACCCCCTCCCCCCTCCACTTGTTCAAACAGTAAACTTGCTGCTAATGAAAGTATGAACAGAAATAATTATTTAAGATTCCTTCAATCTTTTAAGATTTACATCACATTAAAAACATCCTCATGTGTTCACAGTGCAAAGAAAGACAGAGAAGGAAAACGCCTCTGAAATCAATTAGCCAATCGTTCATGGTCGAGGTAGGGGGAGGTAACGTGTTTCGATGATATGACGTTGGATGGTCATTATCCAGACCAATGCTTTAACGTAAGCCAGCGTCACGTGGCTGGATTTTCTTGGTTAAAAGGAAGTTTTAAATGTGCATCCTGTTGGATGAGATGCCGACGACGGTCGATAACTGGTGCATCAGTCATGTAGCAATGATCAAAGAGTTACCAGACACATTAAACGCTACTAAGACTCAGAATTTTTCTACTTTGAAAACATTTTTTTCTCAAATATGAAGTTGAAAAAAATAATGTTCTTGACTGCTGGATTTGTTTTTAACTTGCGTTTTAATAGCTCAATATATTTAAAAGTACTAAATATTCACCAAATTAATCAAAAAATATTGAGCGATAGGAATATTTAAACAACGACGCAGTATTGCTATTAAGGGAATGTTTGTTTGATTTCATCCTGTAAAATATTTTTTTTTTTTTTTATCATGCAATGCGTATGTTACTGTTAGAAATTTGTAACGCAATACAAAGGTTTGTTTCTTCTGAAATTAATTATACCAGGGTCAATTTTCTTCTCCAGTGTCACCTTGTGCCTTTTTTGCATTTAAATATAATCCACTATTAAACTGAAGCTTTTTTTTTTTCAAAAAATTAAATAGAAACAATATTCTTTGGCTTATAATTGACTAAAACTTCAAAAGTCACAATCTGCACCATCGAAGTAATTGCAGATATCCCAAATCATTTCTAAATTTTTACATTCTCTAATAAATGTACCTAACATCTCTTTTTTTTTCGTCCTGATGATCTCATAGTCCTGCAAATTTGCGGACTAATTGAGCCTGGCGATAACTATGGGTCTGGTTTAAACCCCAGTCATATTGAACTCAATTATAAATCTGTAATGGTGTTAATTTAAGCCACTTTCTTCCCGGTGAATCGATGTCAGGGGAGAGAATCATTTCGGAACGCCTCATCGCGTCTTGTTTTCCCGCCATTTCATGCAGGCAATGAACGAAGAGAGTTATCGATCGTTGAACACATCTCATATACTTCAGACTGATCATTTTCTCCTATCATATTTTTATCATTATTTCAGTTGAATCTAAGAGTTTACTTTGTTGTTGTTTTTTTCCATTTTAATGTCGGGTGTGTTTTTTTTTCCAGACGGAAGATGAAGTCCCGTTTAATCCGTTTTACACCATTAGGAATTGAAACAAATATGATCCATATTCCCTTTAACGCTACGCGGTTGCGCGTCCGTGCAGATATTTTACAGACGCAAAACAGTTGTTTAGAATGACCCCGCAGCAAATTTTGTAAAGTTATGAAAAAAATGGATGCTGTGCAATTTTGTACACGATTTTTTCACTATGCCCGCAAACCAACAAACCATAGAGGAAACGTTAACTTGTGGTTGAGGCAATATGCGAAATTTTTGTAATCATATAATTCGTTTCTTAAAATCTTTTTAAAAATTTTAAATGGATAAAAAAAAACAAAAACAAAAATAATGCGGCGACTTGATACGAAGAAATATAATAAAGAAAAATTGTGATATTAGTGAAAAATAAAGAATAGATCAAAGCTAGGGCTGGTAATGATTGACAATTTTTTTCGATTAATAAGGAAAACATTGAATCTGTGAATCGATTAACCTCGATTAATCATATTTTTATAACTCATATATTTATCCATTTAAGCCGTGACTCATTTTTCGTGAAGTTAGTTAAGTCGCGTTATTGCATGGATACAAAATTTTGAGACGTAACACATCGAATTCGTTCTTCTATGCAAGAAATAAGAGAGATAAACCTTGTTGTTTACGTAAGCACGTATAAATATATAATAATATTACGAGGGAAAAGTACATAAATAATAAAAATATAAATTAATAATAAATTTGAGAAAAGAAAAGAAAATTTCCTTTAATTTTAATCGAGTTTAAATCAATCAAATTAATTTTAATCAATTAATTTTTTAACGATTACTTGTTTAATTAATCGATAATTTCCACAGCCCTAATTTAAACCCTTTACATTTTTTTTTTGATGACTGATACACATCCAGTACGCTATTAGTAACTATTTCATCCTATTGCATAAGCAGCTGAAAACTTATGTTGAAAAAAGGCGCCTAAAAATGAAGGATACAAGGCATGCTCGTAATTCATCCTTATTTTTTAAAAAAAAAAAAACTAAATAAATTCAATGTGTGCATACCGTTAACAAATAAAAAAGAGACTAGTTTATTCTAATCAATGAGCATTTCAAGTAGAAACATTTAAATAATGAGCAAATAACAGTAAATATAAAAAAATAGCTATAAAGAAAAACATTTTAAGAAATTATGTTTATAGCAGTGAAATATTCTTCTATAATTTTTATTCCTAAAATATTTTAAATGTACACTAATACAATATAGATCTTTATTATTAAACTAAAGTTTCATGTTATACACCTTTGTAATTTTATAAGTATTTTTCACGGTAAATGTGGCTGTCTTGGTATTGTTTTCATTACGTTAGTTTTAATTTCATGTGATATTTTAAGATATATATATTCATGCTGTGTTTTAATTCAAAATAAAGTCAGTTGCCATACAAAAAAAGTTATTTTAAGGTTGTTCACTTTTATTCATAGGTGTATTCAATCATAGTATTTTCATCAATGAAAAAAGTGTAAGAAGTAATTAAAACATCTGTGGCAGGTCCCACTATTTCGGTAGCGCTCTGTCAGCTAATTTGTACCCGACATTACGTCCCTTGTAGATAATGTTCATTGATAGTAGCTGGGTGTGCCATTCTTGTCCCGAGGATGTGAAAGTCCCCATCAGATAACTTTGAGCCCACTTCAGGGTGAGGATACATTTCAAGGGAGTCATTCTGCTTAAAATTTAAATTTAATTTTTAATAGTATGATGTTAATGAAAATTAGGAAACAGTTTGTTTCAAACCAAGGATTTTAAATTTCAATAATGAACAATGCTGATAAATGTTTGAAGAGTAAACACATGGGTAATTAACCACATTATCGTTCAGGTTCTCTCTTTAAAATGCAATGCAATTAATGTCATGAAACATAACACATGCCATCTTCCAAGAAATCATAGAGTTGTATAAAAATTTGTTAAGTTGTTTTAGCATCTGGGCACAACCATAAGAGAATGCGTGACACAACCTTGTCATGGGGAAACCAAAGACTGACAAGATCTCATAGCACATACACATACGGCGTTATTTTAGATCATATGGTTATGATCAGATATATGACTAATAATTCTTTTCTCTTTATTTTTCTAATGTTATTTTTGTTTGATGTATATTAAAAATATATTTAATTTCATTCGAATTACCCCGCCCCGAGATGTGGTTAGGTTTTAAAGACTTTCTTTAAGATATTTTATAGATTGCTAAAAATGCTGTCATAGTTTCCATTAATGTAAATATATGTAAAATTCTATCATTTTCTATGTTCATAATTATACATAATTTGAAAGCAATTTATTATAATTATTATTCATGCAAGTAAAACAGCCAATTTGAGACAACTCAATGTTTTAATACGAAAAAATAATGTCCATTCATTTTCATTAAAATTTAATTGTATTTATTAACTATTATTAAGTCTAACACAATAGTAAAACGCGTTATATAGTTGAGGTCTCACATGTTGTTGATTTCAAGCAATAAACGATAAGATGCTATGTTTATGATGGGCGACTTCACAATTATTGTTTTAAACTTGAAAGTCTTAAAAAATGTGTTAAATTTTATTTTAATCAGTCTGGCACTTTTATTAGGAAGCAAGGATAAAATGCACTTACCAACGACTTATAGATACTGGAAATTTGGCTCTGGACATCTTTTTTCCAATTCTGTTACAAGTAAAAAAACAAATATTTTGGTTTCTATTTTTATATTCACTTCTAAAATGTCTAGAATAAAATGGGGGGGGGATGAGACTGCAATCAGGTTTATAAATAAATAAACGAAAAAGACGTAAACAGGGAAAGGGTTAGTCTACCGCTATTTACGTCTTTTTCCATTTACTTCTAAAATGTTGTAGTTTTGTTCTATGTACGTTTAAGGCTTTCTGGTAAACTAGACTGATTTATTTCATATGATGAGGAAAAATGAGTGTTTTATTTGTTTTTTGGTGAACTACAGTTTTAGAACTTTTACGAAACTTTCTGCTTTTGTGACATATTTCATTAAGATATTTTTCGTTAATGCTCAAGAAAAAGAAATATTTACATGTAAACCAAAGGGAGGTTATTTGTTCAGAGTTATATATACGAGCTTTTATTCGGTTATCATTCTTTAAATTGTAATTCTGTTTCATTTTTCAACTACATTGTGTTTTTTCAGGAGACGTTTGCAATTTTTATCGATCCACTTTTTATCAAATTCGATTGAAAAGAAAAAGAAAATACTTGTTAAATCAATACAAGTTATATTCCATATTTATATATTCTATAGTTATACTTTTTGATAGATCAACTTTAAAACATTAAAAAAAAATCTGAAGAGAAAAGGTGAATAATAATGTAGGTTTGGTTACATTTTTCAAGTTTAACCAACAGTGAAAAAAAAAATTATCTGATTTGGATGCTCTAATTTAAATTTTTTAAAAAATATTCTTAACATTGCTGGATGATTTATTAGTTCATTTAGTTCGTTGAATATAATATTCTTAACATTGCTGGATGATTTATTAGTTCATTTAGTTGTTTGAATATAATATTCTTAACATAAGTGGTTGACTTATTAGTTCTTTTAGTTCGTTGAATATATTTTTAATGGAATCTTCGAGAATCAAAGGGAATGGAATTCGATTTTTAAATAAGAATAATTATATTAATTCGCAACATAACATGCAACAATACATTCAAGCACCAAGTTTTATATCCACTATTGCATAGGGCACTATTGCATAGGGATTAAATACAGTCAAAGCAAGGATTGGTTCTTTAAACTAATATCTCTCTCAATTTGCACGATAAAATAAAATAAAATAATTTCTAAACAATTTCAGGTTTCATTTGTCTGTCCTTTTAACATAATTATGAGCAATTTAACCCTGCAATAGAGCTTTTGACAAACATTTAAGCACGGAAATTAAACAGCTCAAAAAGACAGACACATGCGTCATACCTCGACATAAAACTGCGCTATTTAACAAACATTATCTTAGAAGCATTCACCCTAACTTTGCAGTGTCTCTTGAGCGATAAGGTTTTACCTTACCATAGTTGCTACTTCGTACATAAGGACCCTGTCTCTATGCCGATAGAGTTCTATGTAAGACGATAAACTGACCATCTCGTCATTGCCACATATTTTACAAAGTATCATTCTTTGGATTCCTGTAAGCTACATACCACTGTGTATCATGTTTCATCAACGTGAAGACGTTGACATTTTTACATGTCCCATATAATAAAAGGCAGATGACTATGCGGTTTTCGATAAGTTATTGGTCCCTCAAACTCCTTCATACTCCTACAGCCAATCACTATCGCAGAAAAATTGAATTTACATATTGAACAAATTTTCGCAGACTTTCAAAAAAAAAGTTATTTTTGGTGCAGTAGTTTTGTCATTATTCAGTACTGTGTTCCCATGTTGCAGTATCACTCCGACTACTCACTACTGTTACTACCAGACAACATGCCACCTAAAGGACGACGGAACGTCCTTGGACGGGATTTGTTGCTCGTTAAAAATAAAAATAGAAAAGAAGAATTTTCAAAAATCCCTTAGACGCAAATAATTATATTTAATGCATGAAATTGTTCTAAATTAGTTTTTTCCTTAATTTCAAATGCAAATTTTTAGTTCAAGTTCCTAAGAATGTATAATTATCTGAAATCCACTTATGGATAGTTAGTAGAGCAAATGAGTTGTCATATGTTCATGACAAATATGATGTACGGATCTTAGGCAAAGCATTTAGATGCAATGCCGATGATGAAAACCAAAGTACCCGTTGAGGGTCGGGTTACTCCGAAGCGACCGTTTCGTCCCCCTCAATTAACTAGCAACGCTGTTGAGCGGTGCCGGTTTAGGGCCAGGAGCGCCAGTACGGAATAGCAAAAGGTACCGCTGGGAAACGCTTTTGGTCGCCAGCTCTGAGGAAACCTTCCGGTGGGGGTTAAACCCTAGTTAGGTCAGTGATGATCCCACGCTTTGCGGCGATCTAAACTATATAGACTCGTAAGCTTTGCCGTGGTGGCGCCAAAGTGATACTATGTTGATAGCGAGTCACAGTAGGAAATTCCACACCTCCCTTGGGAGGCACACTTTAGTGGGAGGCGTTTTCGGCCCAGTGCCCTGGACGCCCAGGCGGCCGCTTGTAGCAGCGACCGCTCCGGGGGGGCTTCTCAGTCTTTACGTCTCTTAGGGGGCCAGAGGGCTGAAGGGGTTTTCCGGGAAGCCCCATGAAGAGCGCAGGCTCGGGACTGCTGATTTTCTTCCACATGTAGGATTTTTCAGTTGTCATAACAGCGTCATCGAAGATTCACTTACATCATAAGGTTCTCTGAACTCAATGTTCCACTCTTGTGGCAGCGTCCACTCTTCCGGAAGTCCACTCGTCCTGCTGATTCCGGCCGCAGCATCAAGGCTCGCACTGCTTCCGCTCGATGAATCGTGTCCAGAACTATGTGGTCTGGCGGACATGGTCTTTGTCGTTGAAGAAATCTGTGCCACACCCAGTCACACAGTGTAGAAGATGTAAATACTTGAGCCTTTAATTAAAGGGAAACAATAAAGGATCAAGATTTAGTTTACAGTTTTACAATGCGACACATCAAACATTCATCGGAGCTTAAGCAAAGCAAATGATACATATATATATGTATATATATTAGGGCTGTTATCGATTAATTTTAAATTAATCGTTAACTTTTGAAAATTTACCGAATAATTAATCGATAATTTTGATTAATGCTAAAAAAAGATGTATGACGTTTTTAAAATGAAAATTTAAGGGGAATTAACAAAAATAGGCATCTCACATTTTTTTGATTTAGTTCAATATAATGTCAATGAATTTGAATTTTGTTATTGTTATTTAAGTAAAAACAATGTTTAATTATTGATATCATTTTCCTCATAAAACAGCTTATTTTAAAGTTAACACTTATAAAAAAATTTAACGGGAAAATGGAGAAGTTTTTAGTAAAAATCAACTATTTTTTAAAATTATTAATGATTGATTATTTCTTGATAAATCGGTAATATCATTTGGTGCATTTCCGATAACGTTATCGATTAAAATANTTTTTTTCTTAAAATTTTTTTAGTTATGATCAATTCTTTTACACAATTTTAACGCATAAACTTATGTAAGCAAAAGAATTAACATGATAGGGCCCATTCAGTGCAAGATGTCAAGTTGAAAAACACTTGTTCATTTCAATTTGCATGATAATATATTTATTTGTCATTATTTGTCAAGATCATTAACAATTGAATGGGCAAAATATCTTAAACATTTACTAAAAAGTTTGGTTAAGATACATCAATTTACCAAGTAGCTCATGCATAAACTAATTTTTATATAGCTCATATAAGAAAAAACGTACCAGGGCCCATTCACGGCAAGATATAAAGTTCAAAACACCTTTTTACTTTAAGATAAATAATAATGGATACATTTGATATTATTTGTCAAGACCTTTAATAATTGAATTGGGGAATAAAAGCTTAAACGTTTACGAAATCAGGTATTGTGAGCCCCCAGCCCCCAAGGAGTTGGCATTAGGAGTTTAGTGCACTATTGTATTTTAATATTGGCTACCAAGAATATAATTACAAAATTTGGTTATAGCAAGTTGTTAGCGCTTACATTATTTTTTATAGCTCATATAAGCTAAAAATGACATTATGGGCCCCCGGCCCCGCTTTAGTGCTAAAAGGAGAAAAAAAAAGTAGCCAGTTACCTTTCCGCGAGGGTACTCAACAGTCTCAAAAAATTCATGACGATCGGATGAATGGTTCAGTCAGCTATAAAGGACAAGCACTCACACACACACACACACACACACGTGCACACACACACACACACGCATACAGACATAGGCTACTTTGATTTTTATATATATTGAAGATAGATGTTTTATTTTTTTTTTTAAATTCAGTTATTTTGTATTTTATAAAAGTATTTTATTTGTGTATCTAAAAAATGTAAAAAAGAAAGAACTTCATTTTATAAAACCACATTGGCGTTCTAATTTAAACTAGAGCCACTGTGTTTCTTTTTACTTTTAGTTAATATCAATGACAAGAATAAATTTATTATTATAAGTGTTAGCTGAAATAGAGGTCATTTCTATTTTTTATTATAAAGACAATAAAACATTTATGATATTTTGAGATTTTCAATAAAAATTCAATGCTTATATCAGCTTACATGCATTAAATAATTAAACAGGATTCTAAAGTCAACTTATCTGTGTTGTTGATGTAACAAAACTCTTGTCAACTTACCTGTGTTGTTGATGTAACAGAATCCTAGTCAACTTACCGGTGTTGTTGATGTAACAGAATCCTAGTCAACTTACCCGTGTTGTTGATGTAACAGAACCCTAGTCAACTTACCTGTGTTGTTGATGTAACAAAACTCCAGTCAACTTAACTGTGTTGTTGATGTAACAGAACCCTAGTCAACTTACCGGTGTTGTTGATGTAACAGAACCCTAGTCAACTTACCTGTGTTGTTGATGTAACAGAACCCTAGTCAACTTATCTGTGTTGTTGATGTAACAGAATCCTAGTCGACTTACCTGTCTTGTGGATATCCCCTATTTGTTCTCATATAACAAACTTAACTCTATTTCTTCAGAAGCAATCAAGCGTCACCTGATATTCAACTGTGCTGTTAGCTGACAAAAAAGAAAATCATTATTCTTCCAGGCACTGCGTCACCCAATGTTAAACGTCTGGCTAATTTACATATGTTAAATAGTTTGGCATGAATATTTAACCAGTTGACATAAATGTCTCCAGCTTGCTTAATTATAAATCGAATAGCCCATTAAAGATGTGATAATTTAAAATGACGTAATAGAAACAGTGTGAAAGTAGATTAAAAGAGTGAAATTGAAATGTTATTTCATTGCAAGTATATGCGGAGTCAATTTAGGCTGTAGCTAAAACAATAATGTCACCGGGGCCCCTTAAATTGGCCAACAACACATGTTAGTAAAGGGAAACTCGAAGTTCAAACCAGGAAATATAACTACCGAAAGTAATTGGAGGTGGATACAATGAAAATGATGCGAAGCTACAAAATCCAAGATGTTTCTACGGCACTGGATGTATCTATCACGCAAGATGTATCTGCCACACAAAATGTATCTACCACACAAGAGGTCCCATTGACTTATCCAGATACGGTGATTTGTAGTTTGGGAAAATAGTTTAATTTCCCTAATTTTCCTATTTCATCAAAATAAAATGTTTTTTTTATATTTTAAAACTTCAAAGCGTGTGTGTTCTCGCTGCGATTCCTTTAGCCCCGTTATTTAAAACGAATAGATGCTAGAAGAACATACATAGAAAATACCTACAAAATAATACAGTTCTAATTAATTATAAGAACCTTCCATGTCAGACCTGAGCAAACCTGAGTTTTATCATTTATTTAAAAGAAGAATTAACTATTTCAGATGTAATTAGGAAGGACAATTATTTCAGAGCATGTTTCTGTTTTTTTTTAAACTTGGAAACTTAACAAAAAACACAAATTACATTTTACTAATTAAATGAATAGGCCTATGTGATATTGTATCTACTAATTTCACTCTCCTTGGTCACTGTTTATGCAATGTCCACCAGGCTCAGACCAGATTAAAATTCAAACTTAACTCCAGGAATTTATATTAGAAAAAAAATTTAACTTTGATTCAAACAAAAATTAAGTTACGCAGTGGCGTCACTATAGCATGTGGGAGGGGGGTCGCCACGGGTAACACCCTCAAGGGTGTGACACAAAATCGAAAATTTTACTCTGCACGATTTATACACACAAAAAAGGGACGACAAACTTTTTCACCTAGGAAAAAAACCGAAATTCAATGAAATACACTCAACTCGAAAACGTATTAAGAAAAAAAATCATTTAATTTTCAATCTTAAGGCAGTTACAACAAACTGCAATAAAACAATTTGGGAAGAGTGAAAGGAAAAGAAACACCTGCATCTAAGCGTGAATTGAAAAGGCTGGAATGAAATAGGCGGTGTCTTTTGTTTTAAATGATATGATGCCAACTGGGCATTGACTTACCGAAATCGTGGATTGAGCAGATGAGACGAACCTTACCTCAGGACTCCCTGCACCACAATGGAAAGGCGGGGAGGGAAAGGTTTTTCTGGAAAAAAACAAAAGATATTGTTTTTTTTTAAAGATGAAAAATTACTTTTAAAATTACTTTTCGGTGAAATTTCGTCAAAATTGAAGGAACATCATTTTTCATAGAGATAACAGTTTAGAAATTTAAAAAAGGAATCCTTTCTGTTTTATGTTTGATGATTATAATTTATATTAGATTTATAATTTAAATTATTTTTTTTTGGGTAACTTTAAACATAATCTGTTTCATGTTCATTTTCAGACACTTTTCATGCTTCTGAAACTCACCAGATTCATTTTCGTCTGTCCCCAGACCGTTGTGGAAGGTGGCCTATTACGTCTCTCCAAACTATCGAGTCGTGAGGCCATGACCTCGCATCATCGGGGCAAACGTCAATATAGACTTTTATAGTTTTGGGTCATTGACAAAACCTTCGCCGACCTCAAGTATAGAGTTACAGAGAGACCAAACATTTCAACTACATTTTTTTAATTTTTATGTAATAATAAGTGGCATCACTTATATATTGACATAAAACTCGACATCGTTTTCTATACATAAATATCGTTAGCCATAATATATTTTTCTTTTGTTTTCTTTCGTACTTCTTTCACAACTAACATCTGTGTTAAAGTCAAGTTGGGTAATTAGAGGGGGGGTGGGTATTTTCATTACGAAGTTGTTTTTTTTAAAATCCCTCCAAATTGAATTAATTTTCTACATTACAGGCTTTTTAAAGCATCATTTTAAATGCATTTAATAAAACCACTGTAGTGGTCATTGCCAAATAAAACCCCTCTTTCAGTGCCATTGACAAAAATATTATGTTTATTAACTTTTATGAGATTTTTAATAATGTACTTTCTACTATGTTCAATAGTGTGTATTGTTTTCCTTTATAATTTCATTACTTAAGAAAGAAATACATCCATAGTTGATTCTACAGCCAGCTTGCTAAAGCATCTCTTTATACAGATAGTCTTTTAACTATCGATAATCCTCAAACTAGATCTATGTTTGCTTTTAGACTTCAAGTGGAATTATTTTTTAAATGTGTCTTTATAGGAAAATGTTATAAGTAATTTTAAATGACTTAATACGCCCAGCTTTAGAAAATTAAAGATTTTATTCTTCCCCAGTACGGTAAAGACAGTCTTAAACGCCGTTTATATATGAATATATTTTAATGGAATATTTTTAGGGCTTCCTGCTATTTCCCATTCTCCAGCCTATCACATACATTGTCACTTTACTGTATTGACGAAATATTGATTGGAATGTGGATCTCATGAGCTGACTCCCTTTTAATGTATTTATATTCTTGTGTTCTTTAATCTAAGTCAGCGTTCTCCAAACTACGGCCCGCGGTCCAGATGCGGCCCGCGGTGCCCTCTCATCCGGTCCCTGGAGACCTTTTAATTTTAAAAAGATTTTATTTTATCTGTAGTTTACTACAAAACTTGAATTTTGGGCTTTAGTAGTAAGCCCCCAAACTGCTGTTTGACAGTTAATGCGGCCCTTCGGGAGAAAAGTTTGGAAACCCCTGATGTAAGAGAATGGACATATTATCCGTATCGCCAATATTTGTTTATCCAATAACAAGATTATGGATTATTTAGACAGGAGCACCAGTCATCTCTATATTTTTAAGATGTGTTTTCATTGTTCGCCCATATCAATGTATTAAGTGGCCACTTAATTGATTCATTTGTTGTGGAGATAATAATGCTCTAGTTGTTAGATTGTATTATATCTCAATAACCAATAATTTATTCCTGTGTCAAATTTTGTTAGACATTTTAAATTGTTAAAATTATAACTGAATTTCAGTGTTTATTTATTAAAATTGTTATTTTACTAATTTTTCTTTTAGAATGACATTTATGATATATCTTTTTTAAAACCATTCTTCGTTTTTGACATATTTTAAAAAAACAAATATAGATTTTCAATAATTTGGAATTTTTCATTATTAGTAAGAGTGAAACATTACTTCTTATTTTGCTCTCCATAAGTCCAAGTCTATGTAATTAAAACATTCGATATCCAAGAGTGTATGTCAAGCCAATGATTTAGGGCCCTAATTATTTTCCCGACCCACAAGCCATAATTACTTGTGAATAAAGAATCAATACGCTCGACTGTACTATTGTTCCTGTTTGTTCGGGCTTGGGGTGGGGTGGGGGATATGGGTAGATGTTGGAGGTGGGGGGGTGTTTAATAACCAGTACAATTAAATTATCTCGCTTGACGCACCAAGTAGTTCAGCGCTGATAAGCAATGTCTGCGGCTTGCTGACCGAATTAGGAGATTAGTAACTAATGCCTTGATAGCGCTCGTTCTGCTCAAATTTCTGTCTTTCTGATTACAGACTAAACGGTGATCTAAACTCAGACAGCTTGAGGTATCGTGTTTGGGGTAACAGTGAGGCCTGATGTTAGTGGCATTTAACATCGAGCTGTAGATGTTATTTGAGTACAACTTTTTCCTCGTGTTTTGGTTAACAGTGAGGCCTGGTGTTAGTGACTTGCCACATCGAGGTGTACATGTTATTTGAGTACAATTTTTTCCTCGTGTTTCATTCTGTCGTCCGCTAATAAATAGCAGCTATCATCAAGGACTTGAAATTAGTAAGTAGTTTGATTTTATTTGTGTCAACTTATGCTTATTTGTCTGTGTTATTTTGCTTGTATCTCATTTTGTGTCATTTACATAGAATATGACAAATACTTAATAGATAATAAATTTCGTGAGATCGTTTATTAGTTGCAAAAACAACTAGCTGAAATCGTTATGTTTTAATATTTTGGAATCCTTCCAGGGATATTATTATTAATTAATCGGTTATGTTCTAGGTTTGATCAATGCTAAAGTATATTCTTTTTGTAAAGTAATATAAAATGCTAGCTGTTACTACTGCATACTAAACACTAATTTAAAGTTTCAACAGCCTGTCTATGGTATTACCATAATTAAAGAATTGATGAAAATGTTCCTAGATATAATAGCATATTGTAAACATAAGAAATAAACACACGAATAAAATAGAAATGTCTAAATCTTTACAAATTACGGATTAATACGAAATATTATTTGATATATACTCTTATCCATTTTCATTAAAAAAATAATTTAAGACATATAATTTTTGTTTAATATTAGATTTTTATTTGCTTTTCTAGTATTCGACGTCACAAAATAGTTTAAAAGAACAATGTGTAGTGTATCTTTTACTGTATACATTTTCTAATTACTTCATATCACACGGCCGAACACACTGCACGTATATAAAAAAAATTAGAAAAGAGAAACATGTTCAAAACGAATGATAACAATATCAGTAATTAGATTATACTTTTAAATAGTGTTTATAACATTGATTAAAATAATTAACTTAACAGAAACTGTTTTAACTTCACGCGAAAGATCGATCAATCGATGAAACCTTTTCATACATTCAAAATGTTCTTTTCTTTCTTATCGGGGCTGAAACGTATTACAAGTGCTATGGTAAAATTTTAATTAAGTTTGCAAGCGGTTAATTAGAGCAGCAGTCATGGTTAGTTAGCACACCAAAAACTTGTTCCCCCCCCCCCCCCCCCCCCAACACACA
>MUZC01004555.1:1005575-1016324 GCA_002072015.1 Radix auricularia | reverse complement strand
TATATATATATATATATATATGTATATAAATACATATTGTCTTCGTGTCCTTTACCCAGATTAGCTCATGTAAACGGTGTTACTACTTCGTCATAAGACATGGGGCCTAACAATCCCGGTTCATTAGCAACGAAGAGACATAGGGTGTATAAAACTGTAGATGTTTTGCATTATAAAATTAGAGTTATTTAATTGGGGGATAGGGTGGCAGTTAAAGTAAGATTATATTTATTTCAATCTTCCACAAAAAAAACTGTTTGTACACTGTACACAGTTACACTTCTGTAAACAATTACACTTGTGTACACAGATACACTCCTGTACACAGATACACTCCTGTACACAGATACACTCCTGTACACAGATACACTCCTGTACACAGATACACTCCTATACACAGATACACTCCTGTACACATATACACTCCTGTACACAGATACACTCCTGTACACAGATACACTCCTGTACACAGATACACTATTGTAAACAGATACACTATTGTAAACAGATGCACTCCTGTACACAGTTACACTCCTGTAAACAGATGCACTCCTGCACACAGTTACACTCCTGTACACAGATACACTCCTGCACACAGTTACACTCCTGTAAGCACTTCTTACTCGAGTGCCCCAGACCGTTGGGAAATATGCACAGGCCTGCTCCAACTGTGGAAAAATATCCTTAAGGGAAATAACCAAACTTTGTGTATAAATACTTGATAGCCAAAATTGAAATACCCTAGGGCACTAAACTCTTGATGGCAACTCCTTCGGGGCTGGGGGACAAAAATACCTGTTTTTGTAAACGTTTAAGATTTTACTCCCCCGATTTATTTATTAAAGGTCTTGACAAATAATGATAAATATTTCCATTAATATCCATATTCAAATGAACAGGTGTTTTGAACTTTATATCTTGCACTGAATGGGCCCTGGGGCCCATGATGTCATTTTTTTCTTATATAAGCTATATATAAATAATTTAAGCACCAGCTACTTGGTAAATTGATGGATCTTAACCAAACTTTTAAGTAAATGTTTAAGATATTTTGCCCATTCAATTTATCCTATCTTGACAAACAATGACAAAAATATATATTATCTTGTAAATTAAAATGAACAGGTGTTTTCAACTTTACATCTTGCATCATGTTATTTATTTATTTATTTTTTTCGCTTAAATAAGTTTATGCGTTAAGTTTTGTGATAAAGAATTCATCTTAGCCAAAAACTTTGTTAACAAAATCTTGGTAACCCATATTATAATGCTATAGGGCACTGAACTTTTCATGTCAATTCCTTCTGGGCTGGGGTCCCCGCATGTCTGTTTTTTTGTTTATGCTAACGATATTTTCCCCATTCAATTTTTAACGATCTCGAGAAATATATCCATGATGAAACTGAATTAAAATTAAAAGCTATTTGAAATTAACATCTTGGGCATAATTGGTACAGGGCCCCTTAAATGTGTTTCCCTATTGTATTACCTTTATTTAAAAAAAACTGTTAGCTTTTTTTACTGAGAAAATAACGAAACTAACGGATCTTGTCAATCTTTGTACATAAAAACTCAAGAATCTATAAATAAATCGTGTAGGGAACTGAACTATTAATGTTCATTCCCTCTGGGCAGGCGTCCCCAAATGTTTTTGTAATGCACGCTAATAATTTAATTCCTCAATCAATTTTACATAATATTGAGAAACATAGCTTGATCACCAACTATCACTCATTTTACAGCCTGTCCATTTAATGTCGTTTTTTTGTTTTTTTTGTTTAAGCTTTTATATTATTATTTTATTTATCCATTTGATATGAAACTTTGACTTTTTTGCACACTTCCGTGTAGGTTTCTGGCATAAATGTTTTTAAAACATGTCACTCATTGGATTCTTAAATAGTCATTTTTACTAAGATCGTTGCAACGCACGCCCGGGTTGGCTAGTTATTTCTATAAATCAATCAGAGTATATTATGTTATCTAAAATACAGACGCTTTTTCTATGCAAAAGATTATTTCGTCTAACGCCTAACCGTGGTTTGTTGTTGTTGTTGTTTTATTGTGTGTGTATTTTTTTTTTTTTTTTTTTTTTTTTTTTTTTTTTTTTTTTTTTTTTTTTTTTTTTTTGTCGTCTAGTCTTGTATTTTTATTATAGTTTTAATGCTGTGTTGGTTTTCATGTTTTGATCATAGTAGAAAAGAAATAGTAATTCACTGTTAAAATTCATAACGCTTTATGCTTCTGAGCTCACGTAATAAGTGAATTAGTAATTAAACGCAATGGGCTTTTATATTAAACAATCCAAAGTTATTTTTCCGTTAACGTCTTGCAGAAAATTTTAAGAAAGAAAGCACTTTAAACAATCTTGAAACCAACAGCCTTTCTCTGTTTAATGCAATGATTTCAAATGGAAGACAACCGTGACAAAAAAATTAATTATATTCCAAAATTGATTACTTACAGACCATACTCTTAAAAGCTGAAAATATAAAAAATGTGTCAACAAAAGTATCTTCCATACAAAATTTGAACTTCGAAATGGTTTTTAGTTGTGGTGATATGTGGTTTAGAAGGTGACTTGTATTTAACTTTTATATGAAAAGATTCTTTTATTAAAGATAATATTTTTTATATTATGAATGTAAAATACGATTTTTAATAGATTTTAAATTATCTTTCTACAGTTGTGATGACACTTAACAGTTTTCTGCTTGATGCAAAGCTCTGAAATGTATTCCCGTGATAGATACAGAACTCGAAATGATTATGAACAACACTTAAGGTACCCTCCATTATAAAGTATCTTCAAGTACAGTTGAAGGCCTTTTTCCATAAGAAAATATACAAATAAAACTGCCTGTTTCCACTGAAGAGTTTATGAAGACTGGAATCATCTAGATAAGAAGATGACACACCTGAAACCTAAAAGTGCTCCGTCGGGAATGAAGTCAAAATTTATCAAAAACAGAACTAGCGCTATGAAAGAAATTCAAGCATGGGTACGCAATAACGACGAGTACTCTCTAACACCGGATGTGACGAGAAACTCGGGCCAGCTGGCCGACAATATCACAGAAGAGCGCATGCTGAGAGCTAAGCTTCTCGAGCTTTCTAAAGAGCGCTACAAGTTTTTGGTCCAGAACGCCTACGAGAAGAAACTGTTCGAGGACAGACAACAAAGGAAGGCAGCACTTAGACATATTTTCTCGGCTCCCACTGAGGTCAGAAGTCAAGGTCACTCCTCACGTTGTAGAACATCCAAGAGTTCCTCTTCAATGTACTGTTCACCTTACGCAGGCAAGCCGTATCCATCCGATCTGTTGTCTGATAGTTCCAGAAGTGTTGATGGGCAGCTGAATGCCAGTGTTAAATCTAGCGTTAAATTTGTTTTTGATAATGATCCGAATCAAAGCAATGACAGTATTGGTGTACCTCAACAACAAACTAACTATCTCAGTCCTGTGTCAATTTTGACCAACATTCAAAATGTAGCTCCCAGAAAAATATCCATACAAACGAATGACGTGACAATGAATTTTGAAAATCTACGATTTTCATCTACGAATAAACCAAACCATCTAAAATCTCTTCAGCTGAAATCCCTGGTTGCCGATGAAATACCCCGTTCAAGGTTATCAAAAACAGCAGGTAACAGAAGAATATCAGAAACAACGCTGCAATCCCAAACATCAAATTCCCTTTTTGGGTATGAGTCGTCCCAGGTGACAAAGTCTGCTCTGGAGCTTTCGCTATTAGCCCGCTCCAACACCTTAGCACCAAGTGTTTCCTCCATGAACACTGCCGGTACATCCTGGCTGAGTCGGGACAAACCGGTGAGTAAGTACGGACAGCGCATAGAAAGTCTCACCAGCGACCCGCGCTACGCTATTCTTGAACAGAAGCTGAGCCCGATGTTGAAGAGTGACAGGGTTGTGGACGTGGAGGCGATAGTCGATAGGAAGGAGGCATTACATGTAAGGCCCCGGAGACGTACCTCGGATACCAAAAAATCTAAAATAGAATTCAAGGCTCTTGAGTTCCTGAAGGCAAGGGGTCTTTCCGTTTAAATGGTTGAAACAGAAGTGCTTTAAGACTTATTGCTGTGGTGTGAGAAAATTAACACTAACAATATTTTACAAAGTACTTCGTGGTACAAAAACAGGGGTTGGCAAACTTTTTGTATGACAGAACCATCAACACCACATATTTTGTAAAGTAATCTTGTGAGAGCTATACATCTCTTTATAACTAAAAATTCATGTAAATTTCTGCATTTGGTGTATCTAATTTCAACACTAAAAGTACGATAATTATGTCTCTGAATTATTTTTAATGATATTGGTATGCTATTTTTTATATGCAATTTATATGTAGATCAAAAGATTCTGAATAAAATATTCTTTTTAAAAAATATTTGTCGTAGAGCCACAACTAGTTCCCGACCCATGTGTTAGAGGGTTTTTAAAAAATAATTTTTGAAGGATTCTATCAATGAACATATAGACATAATGTTTATTAGAAGATTGATTAAAACAGGCCTATTATTATAGCTTGCAATATGTATCTTAATACACACCAGATTTAACAACCTACACCACTTAATGAAAAAGAATGTTTCATTACCTTTACCGGTGGTCTTTCGGAATGTTGTATGTTCAATATCAAATGTCAAAATGATGACTCTCTGACATATCCCAAGCATGAAATTCTGTGATTACATATTCGTTTTTCATTTTTTAAAAATAATAAAATAACAAAAACCATTTTCATGAATAACTTTATTTGTAAATTAAGCGAAAAATTAAAATGTCTTTACTGAATATAGAGAGAATAACAAGCATCCTATTTTACTCACACTATCAATTTAACACGACATAAGGTTTTGTTAGAATTAATGGTGTGTATTGTAATCGTGTTTTATTGAAAATTCGTTTGTTTCTGGTGAATGTTAACAACACAATGTTAAATAAATACCATCTCAGCTTCTAACACGTTCTCTGATTATTTCTTAGGTATTAGTATTATTATTTTAGTCTTCCTCCTTACCTTGTTTTCATACAGTTCCGATTTTCTAGACAATAAGGGAAACAATTCTAAAAATTCTTTCTGGCTTATTATATTCGATTACCTCCTTCTACAAGACATATTAAAAATTCTAAGTTCCTGGAAATGGCATTCGACCTTGACCCAAAAAACCCACTTTTTAAGCCATATGTCATGGACAAGTTTTGAATATTTACACAAGAAAATGAAGAAATTTACACGTGATACACAAATAACATATTCAACCATAGATTTCAGTGATTTTACGAAAATTAAAAACATGTCATTACTATGTGTAGCGAGCTCTACGTTGCACTCGCTTCACAAGCTGAGGGTCGTGGGATCGAGCCCACGCAAAGCCACAATAAGAATCATGAATGACTATCGCTAAAAAGCCCTCCGCTGACCTAAAGAGGACATTTAGCGCCGCCAAGGTCAACCAAGCCCCGAGAAAGTTATAATGGAAACATTAGAATTCCCTACGATCAAAAACTTATGGGACACATAATGTTTACTAACCACATGATACAAGAGTTCATGAAATATTTAATGAAGAAACTATCAATCCAACATTTTATGATTATTATTATTATTATTATTATAATTATTTAACAGTTATTTTTTAAACTGCAACCGACAGGCTGTAAGAAAATGTAGAAAAACAAACATCGTTGATTTGATTAGAAATGTCATTATTGGACTGTAACATATGTGTGTGCCTCATGGATATATCTATATTTAAAGCTTAACTAAACACATATTCTGGCGGCCTGAGATTAATCTCTTAAGACCTTGGCTAATACTTGGGCAAACTGCTTCATCTGCTGAGCTGTCTATACAACATTGTCTTCACGTGGGACTCTTTTGCCTCCCGTACCTCCCCGGCTACGTCTATCGCGGGACATGACGTCAGCAGATGTGTGACCTTCTCAGAGGCTTGGCTGCAATGACGGCAGTTCGAGTCCCTGTTGTGGTTTAGCCAGGCTTGTCCATGGGACATTTTTTTCTGTCCCATCTCATCCCATCCCATGGCATTTATGCCTGTCCCATCCCATTCCATCGGAAAAACATTCCCATGGACAAGCCTAGGTCTAACCGGTTCGAGTAAGAGTTGGTTGGGCAATGGTCGTGCGCATTTGGGTCACTAAACTCAGATTCAAGCCAAAGAAATCCAAGTAATTTCAAGGATCTATCTTTAGACGACTCCACTCTATGAGAGCTCCAGACATTTAACTCAGTCCATTCAAATTTTATTAACAGTTTTCACTTTTGTTTTAAAAGACTGCTCAGTCTGTAGACATCTTTTAAACTTGGCACAAGGCCAAGGACACCGCTGAAAGCGTCTGTTAATTTAGATTCCACAGAGTCTGAAAATTATACCAGTCCCCAACACATAAGACAATGTAACAGACAAAAGTCAGAAATAAGTCTTAAAAATCTTGCCATTTGATCATGTACCTTAAATTATTAGTTTATTAATTTTTAAATATGCCTTTCTGTTATGGATACGTTAAGAATTTTTTAACGAGCTGAAATAGTATACGATTTATCAACTTAAAAGGGAAAGGCTCCCGATCTTTTGACATAGTAGATCTTATATTTTAAGTTTTTAGTGTTTTTCACAAACTAAAAAATACATGTAAACTATTTTAATGGCTGCCATAAGGTCACGTGACTCAGATGTACGTAGTTATCGAGTCTTATTTAAGTGAATGTTATAGCTCTGAATAGAATACTTTTATATACAACAGTACATAGTTTTTAAAAAAATATACACACAACTTATATATATTTGTGTTAAAATATCTGTAACAAAAAGTAATGCTTCGTTTATGTTTTAGATAAAATGTATTATGAAAATGGGATAATTAGGGATTTATCTTTTAAAATAATTTTTTAAAATGAAATATACTTTAAAAAAACGAAAACTCACAACCCGGAAATGACATAACATCAATTTTTTAAAGTCTAAAACTGAGCTACTACCGTCAACATTGACGGTAAATGCAACGTTTTTGGTATCATCTTCAAACCCGTTCGCTCCCTTGCAGCGCTAGCTATCAGCCAATTTTTCCACAAGCCAAAATCCCACCCAGTCTGCGTGCACTCCAACACTTAACTACCCATCTCGTCTGTTGGACGAACATCGCAGCACTATTAGATGTTGCTGCTACACCAGTGCCAGCAAAATAAGTGTTATAGCTTAATGAGTTACTCAACAGTTTTTTTTTTTGTGTGCTGGTGGTCACTTGAAAGACTAACGTATGGAGGCACATCAGCTGACCAGACACAATTTGCGAGGCTCATCTACATGAATTGTAAAAATTAATTACGAAACGATAATCCATGTAAGCTTGATATAAGGGCTGCGGATGGTAGCAGGGATTTGGGATCAATATTTAATGAACACGAATAAAACAGAAATTCAAATCATTATTCAAAATTAATTCTTAAATTTCACTTAAAAATCTGGAAAGCATTATTCTTTTTATCAATTATATAACAAAATTGAATATTCATAAAAGCCTTCCCATTAATTTATAAACGTGGCAGTTAGTTTCGCTTTGCGGATTCCCGACAACCCCCACCCCCCTTTGCCCTACCACCACATTTTGTGTTTTGTTAATGGAGAACCGGGTCAAAGACAGGTAGCGCGTTTAATTTTTTTCTTCTACTAATCGACATTTGTTAGTGAAACGAAAAGGTCAACAAGTCCAAAGGCCCCTATAGTAGTGTCTGGAAGAAATGCGCTTAACGCCAGGCCAAACCACAAAGATGAAAAAAAAAAACGACAGGTAGGCTGGCAGTCAGGTAAAGGGGGTGAATGTGATTTTCAAGATTTAAAAAAAAAAAGAAAGAAAAGAAAGCAACATTTAAAAACAACATAAAAAACTTTTTTTTTAAAACCTAAACAAAAAAAAGTATCGGAGATTTTTCAGCCGTCTAGCAAATACTGAACACCTGTAAACTGCGAGAGGGGGTAGACCCGTGCTACAGAAGAGTAGCTCTGCCAGAAAAAAAAAAGTAACCTCCGAGAAAAGCCAGTAAGTCGAACACGGTATTTATATAGATCTAGTATTCTTAACTAGAATGCACCATACAATGCTGTGAGATCGTGAGCACATTTTTAAAAAAAAAATTTTTTTCCACGAGACCAAAATGGTTACTGTAATTGTAATAGTTTTCGGATAAATTAGGCTAATAAGGCAAATGAGGCAAATAAGGCAAATGAGGCAAATACGACAATTGAGGCAAATAAGTCAAATGAGGCAAATGAGGCAAATAAGGTAAATAATGCAAATAAATCAAATGAGGCAAATGAGGCAAATAAGGTAAATAATGCAAATAAGTCAAATGAGGCAAATGAGGCAAATAAGGTAAATAATGCAAATAAGTCAAATGAGGCAAATAAGGTACACACTATTTTACCTCTGATTAGTTTTTTGTCTTTTTTAAAATAATATTTTTGTCCGATCAACTTTTTGTTGCCCTGGTGAATTTGATACACATCGGCCAGGACAGAAGATATCAGTAGCAAAGTTCTGCTATCAGCCGATTATGCATGTCTTGCTCTTCTGATTGACGCCACACTATACTCGTCCTTAGTTGTATCTTTACTACTACCCCGCAATGCTCTTGGCAAGGCGGGTAATGTACACTTTGTATTTCAGTGTTTTATCTCTTGGGGCGGGGCAGTGGTGGTGTCGGCCAACGTCAATCCCTTACAAAAGTTTTATATAGCACTGGCGTCTACCAACCACTAGGACCTCACTAGGACTTCACAAGGACCCACTAGGACCTCACTAAGACACTAGGACCACCCTATGACCTCACTAGGATTTCACTAGGCCCTCAATAGGATCCACTAGGACCTCACTAGGACCCACTTGGACCTCACTGCTACCTCTTTAAGACCTGACAAGGACCTCAGAAAGTGTACTGCGCACCCATAACTAGTTGTCTCGCCTCGGGTACGGGGTTTCAACGCTGGATCAAGGGAGTCTGTCTTCCCTAAAGTTTAAACTCTTCCGACGTAAAGCTTTACACAAGGAGACAGGTAACTCGAAATTTTCACCTTTTTTCTTTTAAATGGTGGAATGGGGGATGATAACAACACTACGGGAGGGAATTATACGGCTGGGTACGGGAAGCAAGAATATTTTTTTTTAAAATTTAAGTAAAAGAAAACATTTTCTATAGAGTATTACTGGTAGCAAGATATAAGGAAATCGATTCCCGAATGTTGTCTGGTTCCCCTTTAAAAGAAACCTAAGAAAACGTGGACCATGCATCATAACTCGGCTTTAATCAGTTCTCTTATCTCATCCCCGGGGTGAGGAGAGGGAGGGTGGTGGTGGAGAGACGCGACTCAACAACTGCCCTTGCCCCCTCCCCCCCCCCCAAACATCCACACAGTTATTGGACGCTCACTCATTCCTTTAAGATAATAAGTTTGTCCGCGGGCGAAAGTGAGCTAAAATGATCATGATAGATATATTAGATTTGACTTTGTTGGTCTCTTAGAGTGACTCAGCCTTCAAGGAACTTACTAGTCGCGGTGTCCGATGATGTTTGATATTCTTCAGGATAAAGAAACACAAAGGCCACAAAAAAGTAAGATACATTTGAGATGAAGCTAAAAAAAAAAGTTAATACAAGTGCATTGATAATCATGGATCTTTTTCAAACGCATGAATCGAACTTTTTTAAAAAGCCGAGTGATTCTAAGATATTGCATAGAAAAATACAGAAAACATATGTCAAAATGGACATAAAGAAACATTTGTAAACAAACAAATTGACGCAAACAGACAAATTCATGAACAAACATACAACAACAAAAAAGAAACACAGAGAAAAACGAAGACCAAATAAAGACACATAAAAACGAAAACAAAAACCCAATTAATAAGGAAAAAAAAAGGTAAGCACAAAAATAAACACACAGACTAACACACTTTTAAACACATAGACAAGCAATGGGACGAACGCAGATAAACATATAGTCTAGCAAACAGGACAAACACGTAGACACAAATACAGGCACGGGCAAACAAAAACGTTGACAAATCAAACACACAGACCATTGCAGTTAAAATATACATCTAAAGCGCCACTTCAAAATTTGTTTTTAAAAATCAGTAGCTACAACGGCCGATAGTCTCAAATCTAACGATGCTACGTTCCTCTATAGACCTTTCTGAAACTTGCGGGAACGAATGGTCAGAAAAAGAAATATCTTCGGATGCGCTCACTGGCTGCATCTGCACTACACTTTTCCTAAAATTATGTTGAGAGTGTCACAAACATAGAAGCATTTGAGAACAATTTAAATACGTCTGTATTTAAGTTAAGTTTTGATAGCGGTGAGCTTGTTAGACCGGCATGGACATTTAAGTGCTATAAAGGCAAACATAATCATCATCAAAAGGATTTAAATATTTAAGATATTTTACAACTGGGGACTCTCTGTTACCCATCAGATCAATCATGAAAACACATTTATAGGTATTTTTGTTTTCTATTGCTATTGTAAGTTTTCTTAATGCAGATCCATCTACGAACCAAAATAGCTATCTACATCCTAAAATGTCTTGAATTATAAAATTTACAAAATACATTTTAAAAAAACTAATAAAATATGTTAGTTAATAATAATTCATTTTGTATTCTTCACATTTTTTTTGTTAAAATGAGTGTGTT
>MUZC01004555.1:988551-1000515 GCA_002072015.1 Radix auricularia | reverse complement strand
GTGTGTGTGTGTGTGTGTGTGTGTGTGTGTGTGTGTGTGTGTGTGTGTGCGTGTGCGTGTGTGTGTGTGCGCACTGTAAGGTGACATAGGAAACTTTCTGAAGAAACTGTTACCATGTTAGGAAAAGCGTAATACATTCTAGCAATGAAATTTAAACATTTATTCTTTTTCAATAAATGTTGTTGTTGTTTTTTTTAACCTTGTACACGTTCGTGTGTGCTTGTAACGACATGGATGTTACTGAACTTGTTACTGTCATGAGTGAATAAGTGAATGAATGCGTGCAAGTGAGTTTGTTACCGTTTGTGTCAGTAAGTTTGTTTTTGCTGTATGTTTGTGCGTGTATGTATTTTATGAGTTACTTTGTAACTGTACTGTACGAATGAGGTTTTTAATAACTTTTGTGAGTTCATAACTCTTTAAATGTTAAGGGTTTTTTAATTGTATGTGTGTTAGAGAGTTTGTAACTGTATGTGTGTTAGTGAGTTTGTAACTGTATGTGTGTTAGGGGGTTCATTGCCATTTATGTCAGTGAGTTTATGTTTTTACTAAATGGTGAGGGCGAATTTTAACTGTGTATGTATCAGTGATTTTGTAGCTGCTTTTTTCAATTAGTTTGTAATTGTTTGTGTGTAATTGAGTTTTTAATTGTATGTGTGTAATTGAGTTTGTAACTGTATGTGTGTAATTGAGTTTGTAACTGTATGTGTGTAATTGATTTTGTAACTGTATGTCAGTATGTGAGTTTGTAATTGTATGTCAGTATGTGAGTTTGTGTTTGTATATATATGAGTAAGCTCATATCCTTCAAAATAAGCTAACAAAACCACCCATAGATTTTATAATAATTACTCTTTTTTTAAACCGCACTCTAGACGTAATCATCTCCCCTAGCTTATTGCCAAAGTCCATACGCGCTCCTGTGCGACTAATGAACAGACATTACACGACCTGTTGGGTCGACCGCCAACATGAGGAGGGGGAGTGGACTAATTATCAAAACGTTCTCATCCCCAACTCGACACGACCTCTTTGGATCAACAGCTTTTAGGGGTGAGTTTGTCTTTCATAACCCCCTCTCTCTTATAACTGAATGATCTCGCTAACAATCTGCATCAGGGGAGAGAATGTATAAGTATAAGAGAGTTAATACTCTGATTGTGGGTCTCCTCAATTGTGAGATAGGAAATGTTTCGGGAAAAGTTGCGGGGGAGAGGAGACAGAGATTACTTCAACAACAAAAACAAAAACAACAAAAATTGAACGGCCTTGAAGTATATAGCGTCTGGCGAGAAGTCAAAAACGAAGACTAAGCCCAAGAGATTTCTGAACATATACTCTGCAAATGAATTTTTCCCAAAGAAATTGTGAGTAGATCCATGTAGGTAACTTGATACTAGAATAGGGGATTATCATATAACATAACAATTATTAATTTTGGAATTTCTTGTGTTTTAGTCTGCTTCCTGATATAAATGTTATATTATGATATGGGTTTAGTCTGCTTTATTATATAAATATTATACTATGAGATCGGTTTAGGAATTTCAATCCATAAAACTTTTCTCTTGTTAACATAATTTCGTTTGGTGGAGGGGGATATTGAGGGGCGGGTTGTTAAGAGTATGCTACGCTTAAGTGATGCTTTTAGGTACGGTAACGACCACGACGTAAGCCGCAGTGTTTTATGAACTAATGTAATGTTAGAACTCGACGCGCAGCTCTCGTGTTACGCGCAGCATCAACGCTCTTCTCTCGTGTTACGTGCAGGATTAAAGTCCCACTCTTATGTTACGTGCAGGATTAAAGTCCCACTCTTATGTTACGTGCAGGATTAAAGTCCCACTCTTGTGTTATGTGCAGGATTAAAGTTCCACTCTTGTGTTACGTGCAGGATTAAAGTCCCACTCTTGTGTTACGTGCAGGATTAAAGTCCCACTCTTGTGTTACGTGCAGGATTAAAGTCCCACTCTTATCTTACGTGCAGGATCAAAGTCCCACTCTTATGTTACGTTCAGGATCAAAGTCCCACTCTTATGTTACGTGCAGGATTAAAGTCCCACTCTTGTGTTACGTGCAGGATTAGAGTCCCACTCTTATGTTACGTGCAGGATTAAAGTCCCACTCTTATGTTACGTGCAGGATTAAAGTCCCACTCTTATGTAACGTGCAGGATTAAAGTCCCACTCTTATGTTACGTGCAGGATTAAAGTCCCACTCTTATGTTACGTGCAGGATTAAAGTCCCACTCTCGTGTTACGTGCAGGATTAAAGTCCCACTCTTATGTTACGTGCAGGATTAAAGTCCCACTCTTATGTTACGTACAGGATTAAAGTCCCTCTCTTGTGTTACGTGCAGGATCAAAGTCCCACTCTTATGTTACGTGCAGGATTAAAGTCCCACTCTTATGTTACGTGCAGGATTAAAGTCCCACTCTTATGTTACGTGCAGGATTAAAGTCCCACCCTTATGTTACGTGCAGGATCAAAGTCCCAGTCTCGTGTTACGTGCAGGATTAAAGTCCCACTCTTGTGTTACGTGCAGGATCAACGCGCTACTCTAGTGTTACGTGCGGGATCAATGGGCTACTCTCGTGGTTACATGCATGGACCAACGCGCTACCCTCGTGTTACGTACAGGACCAACGCACTACCCTCGTGTTACGTACAGGATCGACGCGCTACCCTCGTGTTACGTACAGGACCAACGCGCTGCCCTCGTGTTACGTACAGGACCAACGGGCTACCCTCGTGTTACGTACAGGATGGACGCGCTACCCTCGTGTTACGTACAGGACCAACGCGCTACCCTCGTGTTACGTACAGGACCAACGGGCTACCCTCGTGTTACGTACAGGATCGACGCACTACCCTCGTGTTACGTACAGGATCGAAGCACTACCCTCGTGTTACGTACAGGACCAACGCGCTACCCTCGTGTTACGTACAGGACCAACGCGCTACCCTCGTGTTACGTACAGGATCGACGCACTACCCTCGTGTTACGTACAGGACCAACGCGCTACCCTCGTGTTACGTACAGGACCAACGCGCTACCCTCGTGTTACGTACTGGATCGACGTGCTACTCACGTGATGCGTGCAGGATCAACACGCAAAGCGCAGGATTAAAACTGCAGACCTATGAGACATTGCTGTGAATCCCACAGATGGATTTACTGTTTTGATTACAATTTTTAAGATATTGAAAACGTGTCCGCAGGTTTGCTCTTGATTGTAATAATTTGTGAACCAGGGGGCGGGCTGTTAATTGTACTATATCAGATGGACACATTGACAAACGCCAACAATAAATTACAAATAATGCGCATGTAATATAATCTTAGATTGTAGGTCATTTTTTTGCTGATCTGACGAAATTTTGATTAGGGAGAATAGGAATAAGAAAAGTTTGAGGGGGAGGGGGGTGTCAACCATATTGGGAATCACGCGACACTACCAGATATGGAAATAAATAAACGTTTCGTTTACCTGGAAAATATACAACATGCGTAGGATGTTAAATGTACCATAACTGTTTTTAAATCCCTTAAGACTGAACTCCAGCAAGCAAGAGAATGTCAACAACAATGGACGCCAAAGTAAAAGAGTTATATAGAGATAAACTTAAAATGCATTAATTTGATTACAGCACATTCTGTCGATCTGAAATTATGATGCAGTGCATTGTTAAGTAACACAAGTATATGTGCAAAATTTCAGCTCATTAGCATCACGGGAAGTGGGTCATTATTTAATGTTATTTTTTGCCGGCCCGACGGACCATGACATACAGAGAGAGAGAGAGAGACAGAGAGAGAGAGAGAGAGAGAGAGAGAGAGAGAGAGAGATATGACGGTAAAGCTAATATAAGAGATTTAAAAGTGACCCACTTCCCATAATCCTATCGAGATGAAATTTTGCACGCGGACTTGTGTCACCCGGCAATGCATTGTATCAAACTTTCAGATCGATCGAATGTACCGTAATTAAATTAATGTATTTTTAGTTAACCTCTATATAGCATGTGTGTCGTCAGCTATATGTGATCACCAAGGGTCCAGCTCTTGATGTTACATTCTGTCGCAGTTTTTTGCGCGATGAGTATTTTATTAAACATAATCAAAACCTCTAGCTATGTCCCATATATAATGGATTTATAAGAAAAAAATGTTTTTATGGGTAGTTTCATTTAAGAGGTGTGTTATCTTGTAATCTATGGTCCTTAAAAAATTGAAGTTTTTATCTGTGGACCGCATAAAAGAGTTTGTTAAGCTTTTTAATGAGAGCCCTCTAAAATATTTTGGTGGTACAAAAATGTTGGTCGCCTTCATCTACAGATCCCTTTCTTTATGTAAAGATATTATCACATTTGTCGAATGGCATGCATGCATGCACGGCTGGTGTACCGATGGTATCGAGTTCGAATCCTTGTGAAGGCAAAGATTTTTTCCGAGGCCAGGTGTGTCTCTGAGTCCATCTAGCTTCGAATGAGTACCTAACACTACACTATGGAAATAAAGGCGGCTGGTTAATGCGTGGAACCCTTGTAGTCGTGGCCTGTGGACACTGCGTCACTTGTCAACAGACCGGCAGTAATCTTCTGCATAAAGATACGACAATAGAATAGGAAGAGCAACAACAATATAACTGTAAGATCCGGTGTCAAAAGCATTAATTTTTAATGACATGTGCTTTACGTACATTCTGAAAGATATCATTCATAAACGCATTCAGCAGTGTACTGTGCAACAATTACATACTTTTCAAAAACAAACCCCTGCACTCATTGACATTTGGGTTTTAGTAGGTCTTTCACAGTAGCCTATCTGGGGTAGGGGGGGCGTCCAAATTGGAAAATCCCCTCGGGCCCCTACTTGAGGGGAACCCTTATAAGAGTGTCTGAATTTTTTTTTACATTAAATATTACCCCACCGTTCAAAATGCAGGGGCCCCAAAGGAGAGGCCAAGTCCCCCTGCCCCAAATCACTAGCTACGCCACACTTAAGGCGACTTTAAAACGTTATCGGTAGAAGAAATAATCTCTTTTCTTTGGAAACGTTAATTCTACCGGATCAAGGATTTTCTCCAAGAATCCACAGGCTCGACAGGCTGAAACCACAGAACCACTGTTGTATAAATGTCTAGTAGCAAGGTGTTCTTCTCACACGAGCCATAACATGGCCCCCACTGCATCTTGGCTCATCAACCGGTGGACATGTGTGAGCTGTCTCGCCTGGCGCCAGACTTTATGAGCTGGACGCTAGATGGAACCGAGCCAGCTACTTGACGGACAAGAGCTGGGTAGCAGCATTGTTAAAAATTGATGAAATTGACTTGTGCTTTGGGTAGAGGCTGGAGATGTTGATAATATTGTCATTTTGCTTCAGTGGAGCATGGATAAAATGCGTTGAAGTTTTCAAGCGGACTGTGTTTAAAATGTTATGAAAGTTAATCGTCTCATCCGTGTTTTTTTAATACCTCATTTTTTTCTATCACAATTTTTAATGACTCAGCAATGTTTCTAAATCTAAAATTTGTTGGAAAATTGAAAATTTGTTTAGTTAAACACAATTTTTCTGTTTTATCACACACTATAAATTGTATCCATATAGGTCAAATAGATGTATCTATGTATGTATGCGTGTATGTATGTATGTATGTATGTATGTATGTATGTGTGTATGTATGTATGTATGTATGTATGTATGTATGTATGTATGTATGTATGTATGTGTATGTATGTGTGTATCGATCTATCTATCCGTCTGTCTGTCTGTGTGTCTATCTATCTGTCTGTCTATCTATCTATCGATCTATCTATCTATATATCTATCTATCTATCTATCTATCTATCTATCTATCTATCTATCTATCTATCTATCTATCTATCTATCTGTCTGTCTGTCTGTCAGTCGGTCTGTCGGTCGGTCTGTCGGTCTGTCTGTCTTTCTGTCCGTCTGTCTGTCTGTCTGTCTGTCTTTCTGTCTGTCTGTCTATCTATCTATCTATCTATCTATCTATCTATCTATCTATCTATCTATCTATCTATCTATCTATCTATCTATCTATCTATCTATCTATCTATCTATCTATCTATCTATCTATCTATCTATCTATCTATCTATCTAACTAATCTATCTGTGTTGACTTGTATATCCTATGTAAAATTTTAATGAATAATTAAAGCCTACATGTGATATTTTATATTTGGACTATATAGAAACGAGAAACATTATGAATATTTAACAAAGCAGAATGCCTCTTAAAGCCGTTGTAGTGGAAACGCTATCGTCATATCCGGTCCCATTAAGGTCGGGAGTCTAAAAGCGTCCCTTGGACTTGGTCGACGGCGATAAATAACCCAATCTTTGTCATCTCTTTAATGCTGTATTAATATTCCGTGAGTAGATGAACTAAATAAGAGCAGACGTTTCGATCCCCGCGGTAGACCTGTTCATCATCAGACTTGCAAATAGTGTTTATTTCCGTGGGGCTGTTTCGCCATCTATTTACAAGAGTCTTTAAGCCCGAATCTCCACGAAGACTAAAGCTTACTTCAGACATTAGAGCAATTTATTTTAGTTTCAAATTGTGATCTTTTTTTTTTCTTCTTTTAACCTTCTTGCCCTTTCTATGGCTTTTGTTTTCATTTGTTGACCTTCTTCGTAGAGTCAAATTAGGTCTAGACAGAATTTTCAGTAAAATATTACTTAATTAAGGTTTGAATAGAATAACTGAAATATAGAATTGAGCAAGAGGATTTTTTCATTCAAGGCACAAAAATTGAAAAATATCATTTGAAAAGTATATTTAAAAATCGTAAAATACTAAAAGTGTATTGTATCAACTACAATTATTGAAGGATTTCAATTCATTGATTTCCTAGATTAAATTTCAAATTAATTGCAGCACATGAATATGATCAGAAACTTGAATTGACATGTGTCTCTGCAAGCCTTGACCACTGGTGAAAATTCAATCCAATCCAATATATCAAAAATCGTTTCCATCACATTAACAAATTTGACGTCTAGCTTAAAGTTTGGAATTAATATAGCAAACAAACAAAAATCGTCCAAAAAAAAATTTGAACCGATCATGTTGTTTTTTGGTTGTAATCTCACTGGTTACATCAAAATTATTTTGAAATTACTCACTGATAATTAACCACTCATATAAACCACACGTCATACATACACATTCACAAAAATATATTGAAAAATAAATTATATTAAAAAAACAATAAAATAAATATTATAAAAAAATACCACCTGCCTCAGCTTTGCTCAAATAGTCAGCTAAGTCTCGCGTGAGTCGTCGCTTCCTGTCCTTGCTGCAGTGCAGCTCCCCAATAGACTGCGTATGAATATATCGTGTTTCCAGGTCGGAGGAAATTGGCTAAATTATTTTCTTTTTGGAAGCTGATTTCTTAATTCATATCATTGGAGTCGAAATGGGCCTTTAAGTCAAGGTCAGGGTTTCCTAAATGTATCGGTCTCTTTTTATTAATGGCTTGGAACTTGGAAATTGGTTTTGAAATTACTGGATGATTAAATTGGTTTGAAATTACTGGATGATTAAATTGGTTTGAAATTACTGGATTATTAAATTGGTTTGAAATTACTGGATGATTAAATTGGTTTGAAATTACTGGATGATTAAATTGGTCTGAAATTACTAGATGATTAAATTGGTTTGAAACTACTGGAGGATTAAATTGGTTTGAAACTACTGGATGATTAAATTGGTTTGAAACTACTAGATGATTAAATTAGTTTAAAGTTACTGGATGATTAAATAAACACACGCAAAACATTATATATTTTAAATAAGAAACTGAATATTAAATTTTGTACATGGATTTTTTGTAAAAAAAATTATTTTTAAAATTTTAATTTTTAAATTTAAATTGTACATGAAATGTAATGGGAAGACACAGTCTTATCAATATTTAAGATATCGAATTAGTTAAACGTACAATCGATTCCGCAGAATAGGTCGATATCCGAGTGGTGTAAAAAAATATTTTTTTTTAAAACTGGTCTGCTGGTGGTACATAAAAAAAAATTGATTCCGATACTTCAATCCTCATCAGCGCAGCACCTTGTGAACCCAGAGAGAGGAACATATTAGCTTCGTTGCAGCCACGCTCTCGGCCTCCAATACCGCTAATTATGAGCTGACGAGTGGGGGGAGATTGGGTAAACATAATAAAACCAGAAGGGGTCTCGGCAGAGCTCTCATTCAATGTCTTTCTCAGACCCCTTCCACGCTCAGCCTTGGTACAGCTCCCCGCGTGAACTTTACACTAGATGGGGGCAGGCAGGAAATTCTAGCCCCACCACCATCGTCTTCAGACTTTAATTATATCATACAGATTACAAGGTAAATATTGAACCCGGGACATAAAAAAAAAATTAAGGGTGTCTAAGAAAAAAAGACACGCTCTCTAATATAATTGAAGCGTAAGGGATTATATTTAATGGTGTAAAATGCATCTGTCCATCTCCATTAAGGAGAAAGGATTTGCTATAAATTGCACTCCGGATTTTGAAATCATTTTGCGTACTGTTTAATGTATTTTATGTGATTTTTTAAAAAGAATATTTTAAAAGTAAATTTTTTAAAGGTTGAAGTAGCGATTACTGACTTAGCGATAAAATACATAGACATTCATCACTTCCTGTTAACCTCTTTACCTACGTCAGCGATTTTTTTAGCAAGGTCGTTGTCGGGGATTGGCTAAGTTTGGAACCTCCTCGCGCATTCGGTCAAATTTGGTTTGCCGCCTTGGGTAGAAAAAGTTTTATGCAATTCTAATCAAAATCGTGTTTGCCATCTTCATGGCCCACATCCCTTCAAGTAAAAGTTCCTTAAAGCGTCGGAAATATACGATATATAATATTAGTTTTATGTAATAAATATTATATATCGTATATTTCCGACGCTTTAAGGAACTTTTACTTGACGAGATGTGGGCCATGAAGATGGCAAAAACGATATTGTTTAGAATTGGTTAATTTTTAATATTTTAACATTAAAAGTCTTTGTTATGATGATTAGTAAACGGAAGAAAGGTATACAGGGTATGAGTTAGCCTGACAGGACGTAACAAAACAGCATTGTGATACGTCCTGTCAGGATAACTCATACCCTGTTTACCTGTCTTCCATTTACTAATTTATAAGTCCAATTGTAGTCTCACTCTCATTTTGTTCTGATATTTCCATTGTTGATGATAGATGATTAAACTAAATGTCAGACCTTAATTTAGACGTATATATATATATATATATATATATATATATACTAATAAAAGGGAAAGCCCTGACTGACTCACTCACTGATTCATCACAAATTCTCCAACTTCCCATGTAGGTAGAAGCATGAAACTTTAGGAAGTTGTTGGGTACCCTCTCACGACAAAAATTGGCGAATTTTTTTTTAAAATTTTCGCTCATGTGGGGCCGGTGGCCCAAAAACTTTTCTTTTCTACATCACTAAATCTCCAACTTCCCGTGTAGATAGAAGCATGAAACTTTGGGAAGTTGTTGGGTACCCACTGTGGAGGAAAAATAGCAAAAATGATTTTTTAAAAATATCTGTCAAGTGGGGGCGGGGGCCCAAAAAGATTTTTTCCTTATATGGGCTTTATAAAAACTGAAAATCACCAATTTTCCTATTTCCCGAGTAGGGAGAAGCATAAAACTTTGGGGAGTTGTATGGTAACCTCTCACGACGAATATTGGCGAAAAAGAACTTTTAAAATCTCGCTCATGTGGGGCCGTGTAGGTAGAAGCATGAAACTTTGGGAAGTTGTTGGGTAACCACTAACGACAAAATTTGGCGATAAAGATTTTTAAAAATCTCGCTCATGTGGGGCCGGGGGCCCAAAAAGTTTTTTCCTTATATGGGCTCTTTAAAAATTGAAAATCACCAATGTTCCTATTTCCTGTGTGGGTAGAAGCATGTAACTTTAGAAAAAATTTCAGTACATGCTCTCGACGATAATTTGAAAAAAAAAGTTAAATTTCCCACTCATGGGGGCAGGGGCCCCAAAATCGTTTTTTCCTTATATGAGTAATATAAAAATTTAAAATCACTAATTCTCCTATTTCCCGTATAGGTAGAAATATGAACTTCAAAAATGTTTTGAGTACATGCTCCGGGCGAAAATTGGCTAAACAAAATGTTAAAACTCCCTCTCATGGGGGGGCGGGAGTCTAAATATAGTTTTTCTTATATTAAAAACCGTCTCATCACGAATTCTCCAATTTTCCATGTATATAGAAGCATGAAATTTTGGGAGGTTGTTGGGTACCCTCTAACGACGAAAGTTGGTGTAAATGAATTTTGAAATACACACTAATGGGGGCCGGGGCCCCAAAATTGTTTTTTCTATTATATGAGCTATATAAAAATTGAAAATCTATAATTCTCTTATTTCCCGAATAAGTAAAGGCGTGCGACGTTAGGGGGTTGTTAAATACACTTCCACGATGGTAGCAGGTAAAAACATATTTAAAATATCCCTTACTGGGGGCCTGGGGCCCAAATATAGTTTTTAATGCACTCACTCACTCAATAATCACTAATTCTCCAACTTCCGCTGTAGGCAGGAGCATGAAAATATGGGAAGTTGTTGAGTACCCTCTCACGACGAAAAGGAAATTTAAAATTCCAAATTGTGTGGAGCCGGGGTCCCAAAAACTATTTCTCTTGACCTGTAAAAATTGAAAATCACAATTGTCCTTTTTGACGAGTATGTAGAACTTTAACTTTTAGGAAATTTTTGAGTACACTTCCTCGATGGTAACAGGCGAATATATATTTAAATTATCACTTACTGCACGCCGGAGGCCCCAATGTAGTTTTTCTATTAAATGAGCCATTAAAGACTGAAAATTACTGCTTCTCTCATTTTCTGTGTAGGTAAAATTATAAATCCTTCTGTAGTTGTTTAGTAACAGCCCGCGATAGTAATAAGGAAAATAATTATATAAATTTTTAAATTTTTCACTCATGGGTGGCCGGGGGCCCTAAACCGTTTTTCCCCTAAAATGGGCTATATAAATCTAAATCAACACTAATTCTCCAATCTTCCGTGTAGGTAGAAGCTTGGAATTTTGGGAAGTTGTTGAGTACACTCCCGCGATGGTAAGAGGCTAAAAAATCATGTTAAGCCTGGTCCCTTTTGGAACTCAGGACGTGTTAGCGCATTTTCGTATTATGTATCAGTACTTATGTTAGATATCAGCATTATGTAGTTATCAGTAATTGTGTTTAGATTTTAGACATATTTTTATGAATTTTCTTGTGTAATGAATATACCTGACATTTTTTTTAATTTAAAAGTCATTTCTTTACATTTTAAAAAAAAATATTTTCTCTTTAATCTAACTACAAGTCACCACAAATGATGACGTAAAACTCTCTAAACTTTTACACATATTCTAATGACGTCAACAAAAAAAAACAAAAAAAAACCTAATTCTTTTGCACGCCTTCGCACCACTCTTGAATGCTTGAAAAATGATGTATTCGACTTCCGGCAATGGCGGCCGTTCCCTGCGCCAGTGTTACCTCTCGATTCGCAAAGTTTTTTGGTAGTTTTAACGGGGTTTTTTAACGGATCGAGTAACTGAGTGTTGATGCACAAATGGCAGGTCAGGACATACAAAAAACATATATACATCATGGGTCTAGGACTTATGGATGCTGTGATCAAAGGTGATGACAGACGGACAAAACGGGTGCAATAGCGCATTCGACTTCTCGAAAATGCGCTAAAAATATTAAATCCTTTCTCACTAGGGGGACGATTGCAAAAATATTTTTTTTCTCATAATGAGCTATATAAAAAAGACGCATTTTTCAATAACTGAAATCCTTATTTATCGCAGCAAAGCGCGGGTAAATTGCTAGTATCTATCTATCTATCTATCTATCTATCTATCTGTCT
>MUZC01004555.1:961077-988049 GCA_002072015.1 Radix auricularia | reverse complement strand
GATAGATGGATGGATGGATGGATGGATGGATGGATGGATGGATGGATGGATGGATGGATGGATGGATGGATAGATAGATAGATAGATATATGAATGAATTTCAAACGAACAAAGGTTACGTGTTATTGTTCTTGTTTTGTTTTTTTTTTAAATAAGTGAAAGACGACACTTCTGATTGCAGATTGCAGGTGAGGGTTTCAGAGAGAAACAGTTTTAGTGGACAAAAATTATGTGTCGCAGTTGTGATAAAATTATATGGGTGGTACAAATGACAAAATTATATGGGTGGTAGTAGTGATAAAATTATGTGGATGCCAGTATTTATAAAATTATATGTGTGGAAATATTTATATAATTGTTTTTGTGAAAGTATTTATAAAATTAAACGTGTGGCAATATTTATAAAATTGTACATGTGGAAGTATTTATAAAAGTATATGGGAGGCATTATTTATAAAATTTTATGATTGAGATCAAATTGTAGGATTTTCAGTATGTATAAAATTATATGGGAGGTAGTAGTGATAATATTATGTTGGTGGCATCATTTATAAAATTATGGGATTGACATTATGTAAAAGTTTATGTGTGTGATATTATTTATAAACTACGTGAGTGACATTATTTATAAAGCTATATGGGTGGTAGTAGTAATAATATTATGTGAGTTACATTACTTATAAAATTACTAGCAGACCCGGTCGAGCATTGCAAGGCTCTCATTGAGAATGACTTTTTAATAATCCAATGAGCGATATGTTTTAAAAACAATTATGCCAGAAACCTACACGGAAGTGTGCAAAAAAGTTCAGGTTTCATAGCAAATAGATAAATAAAATAATAATTTAAAAGCTTTAAAAAAACGACATTAAAGGGCGAGGCGCTAAAATTAGTGATATTTTTTACTCAACTTTTGTTTCTCAATATAGTGTAAAATTGATTGGGGAATTAAATTATTAACGTGCATTACAAAAACATTTGGAGGACGCCTGCCACGAGGGAATGAACATTAAGAGTTCAGTTCCCTACAGTAATTATTTATAGACTCTTGAGTTTTTATGTACTAAGGTTGGAAAGATCCGTTATTTTCTCAGTAAATTAAGCTAGCTCTAATTTTTGTAACGGTAATATAAAGGAAAAAACGACATTTAAGAGCCCCTGTGCCCATTCTGCGCAAGAGGTCAATTTCAAATAGCTGTTCATTTTAAATCAGTTTCATCATTGATATATTCTTCTAGATTGTTAAAAATTGAATGGGGAAAATATCTTAAGCGTATACCAAAAACAGACATTCGGGGCCCCCGGCCCAGAAGGATTTGACATTTACGCTAATTCTACAACTGTTGAATATCATTTAAATGTTAAATGCTGTTGTAAGTTACAAAATATAAAAAAGATTGTAAGCATGTGTTTGTATGTAGAAATTTTGTGTCAATAAAATTATTTGACGAAATTTAGAGGAAACATCACTAATTTCTCAAAGTAGACAATATTTTTGCTTTCAGAGATTAGCAACGAAAACAGACAGCTAAACAAAAATAAAATAAAATATTAATTTAGTAATCTGGCATGGTTATAATTAATTTGTTTTATTTTGACATATTCGTTTTTTGTTTTTTGTTGTTTTTTTTTGTTTTGTTTTTTTTAATGTTTTTTTTTAAAAATCTTTTTAATACTGAAAATTAATGAAATAATAAAGTTGATAGGAAGGAAATAGCGATTGAAAAAACATGCCCAGCTTTCTAACTCAGAGCCTCCAAACTTCGGCCCGCGGGCCAAATGTGGCCCGCGAGGCCCTGAAGACCTTGTAATCTCAAAAAAAATATATTTATATTACCTGTAGTTTACCACAAAACTTTGTACTGTAGTCTATATGATCATTAATCGTCCATGAAGCACATTCGTGTTATCGGTGCTTGGATTGAACTGGAGAATCATTTGGAGGAAGGAAGACAATGTAAAGGGAAACAAAAAACTTATGCAAAATAGAGTAAGCAGTGGAACAATGTTTTACACAGAATCATTTCAATGTTGCAGTTTCTTGCAAAGCTGAATTTACTGATTCGTGGCACTGTGGATCTATTATTTCAACCGAACTTTAAACATTTTGATATTGGATGAAATAGTTCGGAAAGTACGATTAAAAATGCGAAGAAATTCAAGATCATTACTTTGGACAAAAAATTCAAAATGAGGTAATTAATCTGATTGGTGATGCCGCATTGAAAATAATTATAAAAAATGTTTAAAATTCGAAATGTTTTCCATCATTTTGGACTGCACACCTGATGCTGTTAACCAAAAGCAAATGGATAGGCAACAATACGTGTACGCCATGGAAATCAATTAATATTTTTTTGTTTCATGGCTGTCAACAACAGCACTGGTTTAGATCTCGCGGAATCATGCTTTTATAAAAATTGAAGATCTGAATTTATGTTTCCAGAAATGCAGACGCCAAGGATATGATAATGAAGTAAATATGAAAGCCTGCAATCGAGATGTACAAATACGTTTGCTTGAACTAAATCATTTTATATACTATGACGATGTCACAGTCACAATCTAATTCTTGGAGAAATTGCAAAATCTTCATTTGCTTCAACGAAACTCTTTGCAGTTTTACTTAAAATGTAATTTCTGTTATGGGATTCAAAACATCGATGAAAGATCTTGAAAATTCATGTAAAAAAAGTTGACAATGAAGCTTATTTCCGGTAAACACAATGGAATGCAGGATCGATAATGTTTAAATTGTTTGTCATTAAACAGCAGCAAAGTACAATGCATCGGTGGAAGTGTAAGAAAATTTCAACGATCCTAAATCAAGGACCAAAGCAATTGGATTGGCAAGACAACTAAATAAATTAAATTTCTGGTAACTTTAGTCATCTGATACGATTCATTGTTTCAAGTGAATATTATAAATTATCAGTTAACTAATGCAATCGAAAGACATGCATTTTGTGCGCCAAAACAATGCATTGAAAAACTACAGAGAGTTCAAAATTCAGCTGCAAGATTAGTTCTAAGTGCAAAAAAACATGACCATGTTACTCCGCTACTTTACTCTCTTCATTGGCTACCTATACAAGCCCGAATTGATTACAAACTGGCCGTTCTGTGTCACAACTTCTTTTCTGACTCATGCCCTTCATATCTTACTGAACTTTTGTCAGTCTACTCACCAAGTCGTCAGCTACGCTCCTCTGCAGATACACGCATTCTCTGTGTTCCTAAGATAAGAACTAAATCTTTTGGCGAAAGGTCATTCTCCTTTTGTGCAGCCAAACAATGGAATTCTCTTCCATTACACATTCGTAGCATTTCAACTGCTAAGTCATTTAAGACTGCACTTAAGACACATCTCTTTAAAATTTATTTTCAAAAATAATAAAACCACATTTCTGTAATTGATTAGCGTAGCTGATGTATTGAGTATACCGTATTGTTATTTGTGTAGTTAATATGCTATGAATGTTTCTTTTTATTTATATATGTATTTTTGTTTCCATGTAAAGCGCTGTGAGCCTGGCTCCTTGCTGGGATACAGCGCTATATAAATCATCATTTTATTATTATTATTATTATTATTTTGACATTGAACTGAAATTTATAATTAGTGCAACCGAGTTCATGAAAAGATACAACAAAGAAAATATATTTCTATCGGCTCAAATGTCGTTCAGACAATTGACTCAAGAACTGTATATGGAATCAGATGAAAGCATATTTCCAGCTGCCACATCTTGAGACATCTAAAAGGTTTCACTATGAATCATAGATGAATTATTGACAGATTAAAAGAAAAAATTAAGTGGAATGTTCTAATGTTTTGTTACATCTAGCAGTTTTGTCGTTGGCTGCACTTTTTGAGCAAATGGAATTTAAGTTAAATCTTTTTGGACTTCTGCACATCAAAAAATAATGAATTTGATGTAAACGATTTGATGAAATATGGCATGGGTTTGAATATTGCACCAAAAATTTCATCTGGTTCAGATATTGATCCGAAGGATTTACGCAGTTAATATCAAATGATTTCCTAATTGTTCCAGATACTGTTTCGTCTTCTCTAAATGCTTTACATTTTATTTATTATTATGGTTTGAAAATTGCTGTTCAAAATATCGCTATAGCCTTTAATGTAGCATTGACAATTCTAATTATGTTGCATCAAGGGAAATACGTTTTTCAAAGTTAAATCTAATTTTAAAAACCTATTTGAGAATAACAATGACGCAAGAACGCCTGTACTGTCTGGAAAAATATATTTTGAATGAGATATCGTCCATTCTCTGGACTATTTACAATTTTTGGGCAAAATTTGCTGCCATGAAAGCACGAAGAGTTGATTTTTGTTGAAGGTTTATGACATCTTCACAAAATTGTTTGTATAAATTTCAGTTATTTGTTGATTTAGATAGAAATACATGTACTTTTCAGTACAAAAAAGTGTTTTTTTCTCCTTTTTCGTGATTTATTTTTCTATTACATTTAGGGCCACCAAATTTACTACGCCTAGGGCTTCCAATTCCGTAAAGCCAGCCCTGCTGCTGTTACAAAATGAAATACATTACGAATATAAGACATTTTGAAGCAAGAATAATGCTTTCAGATCAGATGGTAATAAATGACAGCAGAGATTGTTTAAAATCATGACTAGAGCTGAAGGCTAATTTGTGTGTTAAAAAAAATCCCATGAAGCATGTCGCTGGAAGAAATACATTTTGACTGCTTACAGTTAAAACAATTATCAATTACTACCAAATTTTAAAATGGACTTCAGGTTTTTTTTTTGAAACACCTCACAAAATTTAACACCCTCTTTGGCAAACATTCCATTCTTGACAATTGACGTAGAATCTAAACGTTTAAATGAGTAATAGACTAGCTTCTTTTTTTTACATGTGTTTTTTACGTTTGATTCGCTTTCTTTGCACAGTCCACCAACAGCATAGTCCTAATAAATATAAGATTCTTTACCATATCTTCACAATCCTAAAAGTCATTAAAAAATTAACCTTCATATTGAAAGCCGATTCTTTCGTTAGACATATATTTCGGTGACCCGTCAAAACGGCTCCGACATAATGGCCCCGGTCAAAACGGCCACAAATTGTTAACAAGTTTTTATAAAATACATTTTTGCATTTTAAGCCTTTGTCAACTTTTTAAACATTAAACAAGTGGTAAAATTGTAAAATTAGTTCTTGTGATGTAATTAAATTATTTCTTGTCTACAAAAAACTGTGACTTGGTACCACACTGAGTAAAGGCTATTAAATTCATTCTTGTGATGTCATTATTATTGTTTCTTGTCAGCTAAAACTGACACTGAATCGATGAGTAAGAATACGAATATATTATTTGATTGTATTTTTACTATGAGTCCATCTTTAAGTCCCTGGCCGTTTTGTCGGGGCCGTTTTGTCGGAGCCCATATGTCGGGGCCGTTTTTACTATTAGTCCATCATTTAGTCCACAGCCGTTTTGTCGGGGCCGTAATGTTAGAGCCCATTTGTTAGGGCCGTTTTGTCCGGGGCAGTTTTGTCCGTGAACCATATATTTTCTTCTTTACTGAAATTAGTAATCTAAGATTTGAGACATTCTTAGTTGGTAAGTATCACCATAAAAAGTTTTACTAATACTAACAGCCAAATAATTATACATAAAAATAAAATTGTATTAATTTTTCATTAATTGCAACAATGAAGTTTTCAAAACGTTTCAATTCATCATCATGTTTTGTTTTTGGGCTGGTAAAAAAGTATTTCATCTCCAATTTCAGTTGTTATTTAACATAAAACTTTGCATTTTTAGATCTTCCTTTACTGAATCACGCGGAATTATTTTTTTTATTTATTTTTATTATTTTATTTTTAATTATTTTTTTTTTGTTGAAATCCTACAAGGAAAAATTTTTTTAAAGTAATAACCGTTACGTTGAGATTTTCTTGAAGGGGAACCGAATTTTTTTCTTCTTTCGATCACTTGAGCGCCCTCCTAAAATGATTAGTTATTTATGATTGAAATTGTTAGCATAAACATAACCTGTCTGGGCGAATGGATAACCGAGGCCGTACTCCAGAGAACATGGCCGGCGAGTGAAGGCAAGAGAACACCATCTGAACAAATCCAACTGTTGGAGTCGTGCGTGTAGTGATCTCATACAAGCGTGTAGCTGACTGTGGGGTGGTGCAAGGGGGAGTGGAGCGAGAGTGAGTGCGAAGGCTATGAATATGGGGGGAAGGAGGTGGAGGTGGTATAATGTATATGTGTGGGTTACGATAGTGTATATGGGTGGATTTGGATATGTGGTGGTTAGGATAGTGTGTGTATGTGTTGGCTTGGATAGTGTATAATGTGTTGGCTTGGATAGTGTATAATGTGTTGACTTGGATAGTGTATATTTGTGGGCTGGAATAGTATATATATATATGTGGGTTAGGATAGTGTATATGTGTGGGTTAGGATAGTGTATATGTGTGGGTTAGGATAGTGTATATGTGTGGGTTAGGATAGTGTATATGTGTTGGCTGGGATAGTGTATATATGTGGGTTAGGATAATGTATATGTGTGGGCTAGGATAGTGTATATGTGTGGATTAGGACAGTGTATATGTGTGGGTTAGGATAGTGTATATGTGTGGGTTAGGATAGTGTATATGTGTGGATTAGGATAGTGTATATGGCTGAGTTAAGTCTGACATGAAATCATTTTAACATCTCCATCCAAACCAAAATAGATATTTATTTAAACCTGTTTCAATTTATTGTTTACAACACTTACAATAATACCTTCATTCATTTTTTAAGTAGCGCTAACTTCTAATAAAGGTTCAGTAAGGGCTCCGAACAGTGGCTCTTGGTTTATATTGTTGACAGTAATCTTTGACTTGTTGATTATAAAAAAAAGTAGGGCAGAAGTATTTGCGTGTACGCTAACAAAAGGGGCAACCTGGATTTTTACCATAGTTGAGTAAATCAGAGGCGACATTATTCCCCTTTAAAACAGTTTGTGCAATTTTTATTTCAAGTTAAAAAAAATTATTGCAAGTGCATTTAATATAAATTTTCGCCACCATCTTATTCGATATGCTTGGAACGTCATGAACAATTAGATATCGACTTGGAGTCTGTCAAGCAAATTTTAGTATAATGCGATTTTAATTCTTATACTTCGAAAGTGCAACATTTTTGTATGATACTAACGATATAAACTTCACAGATTGGTTCAGAAAAGGCATTTCAACTTTTAATTCACGACGAATATTTATTTTTTAAATGTTACAAAGCATTGTCGGTTCTCAATCAAACATTTTTTAAAATATCCGCATTTCCATTTTTGTCAAAATCAAGCAGTTGACTGCTTGATTTTGACTAATAATTTAGACTCCACCCCATTTGTCTGAACTTCCTAGAGCAAAAGTTATATGATCTTGTTATTCCAACTAAGAAATTTTTGTTAAATAATTTTTAATTTTTTATTAAGTTTATATGTTTAATAATCGAATTTAATCGTGTGTTTTTCTGGGCATGTTATAAACAACCTTACAAATGAGGTGTTTCTTTTAATCTCTGTATTATGTATTTCATTTAGCTTTGAGCATTACGTTTCTCATTATTGTGATTGCGCAGTGTGTTGGTTTTAGGATCTTAATTTAAGGGGGAAAAAAGAAAGAAAGAAGAGAGCGAGAGCAAGATAGAACTTTACTTTGTCAAAATGAATCTTAGCTGTAACGAACACATTCCATGCAATTTACAAAACATCACTACATTAAGTATCACCCACCTTATATTACACAAAATATTACCTTAGAGAACAAACAACCTCATTGCAGTTAATACAAAATTACCGCGTAGAACCTACATCCCTACATGATTAACATAACATTTTCTAAAGTCATAGACAAAACTGCATTCTCGGCAATAATTATTGTATACAGTTGAGTTAGAATACTTCAGCTCTGTTGATGTTTCTACAGTCATTATTTAAACAAAAGGATGAAGGTCACGTCAAAGGGGGGCAAGTTATGCCACAGTCTCCAAAACAATCGACGGAACGAATGGGAAGATATTTTTTTTTCTCTTTGCCTAAAAAAATTCTTTTATTTTTTGGACATTCAAGTTCGAGAATACCGGAAGTTCCTCTTTTTTGAACGTTTGTTTGGGCCTTGGTTCTAGCTATATAATGGCGTTTCCGATGTGTCGTTTTTAAGACAGATATCAAGGCATTTATAATCATTTAGATAAACAGTCACTATCCAAAATGAAGTACGTCTTCTGTTCGGCCAGCACAAATATGTTCCTAATGTTTGCATCAGCTCTTCAACATTACAAACGTTTCTCACAATTGTATGTGTCATAAAGCGTTACAAAAGTCAAGACATAATATGAAATATTATAGATTTTCAATAACTCGGTCTGGTTTTTCTAAAATTAAAAAAAAATATATTATTTTAAGGAGTAAAATCTTATAGAGAATGCACTATGATTTCGATGTCTTGAAAACCTGTATTAAAAGCGCTCAAGACAAGTTTGAAATTTAACATTAAATTATATAAAGGTTAACTAAATAAACCTTCAAATAATTTTTTTTTAAATTACTCGTTGACAGCTTAATCACACTCAAAATACGTAGGATCTAATTTATCCTCGACCTAAAGACATAGTTGAAATACTAGAGGTCTGAAAAGGGGACTCTACTTTAGTTCAAATACTTAGGATTGCTTCATCCTAATTGTATCCACAGATTATGTCTAGTCTTGCATTTTTATTAGTTTAAATATTAATAGTGTATTGCTTTACCTAATTTGAACAGGAAACCCTTTCATACCAAAATTCAAAAAGGAAAGAATGAACTTTTTCACTATTTTTTTATGGCATTACGGAATAATAAAAGTGCTTTGACTCCTATTTATATTTAAGAATCTTTGTTGAGACTTCTCGTCAATGAAGGGGCATCCACTGATCATCATCGGCATCTGCGGCTGTTCCAAGGGCTTAGGCCACCTACGAGATACCTCCAGGCATCTCTATCCTGGGCCAGCTTCTCCAAGGTCTTCCATTCATGGCAAATGTTTCTGATGTCTGCCTCCTAGTCTCGGCTCCAAGTGTTTCTTGGACGGCCTCTTTTCCGATTACCCTTGAGGTTCCATTTTTTTAACTTGCATTGTTGCTTCCAATCCAATACAACAAGACAAGCGTAAAATATAAGTATCGTACCTATTTATATATATAATTCTCTTCATGGTTCAACCATACCGGACACCGAGCTGTCTTCCTGCCCCACCGAACATTCAGCTTGCAAGAAAAGTTAGTGCAGAGGGTGGGTGGTTATCGAGATCAGTCCAACAATACATCCAATTGAGGTCAATTTCTTTTGTTCTTTCAGAAAACCAGAATAGCATGTATTTTGTAGTGTAGTGATTATTACTTTCGCCAAACATGCGGAAGGTCGTAGGTACAACACCAGCTAAGACATTAAATTTTTAATTTTTTTAAATGATTGTGTTTTTGCCCGTTTCTAAAACAACAATGCGTCGGCAGTTATTTCGCCCCAAGGTTTATCTTCGTGATGTAGTTTGTGTCTGTTCACCCCCTTTCTTTGCAATATGTGTTAGCAAATCTGCGGATTTTGCTACGCCACGGGAAGCTAGTATAGATAATTATTCTCATCGTTCAACTCTGCCGGACACCAAACAGCTGGCAAGAAAAGGTAGTGCAAAAAGTGGGGGGTCATCGAGACCAAAAATGCGTGCAATTGAGGTCAATTACTTTGTTCTTTCGGAACAACAGAGTAGCATGTATTTTGTAGTTAAGTGGTTATTATATTCGCCTAACACGCGAGAAGTCGTAGGTTCAAGCCCCAGCATTACTTTTTAATTTTTAAAACTGTGTTTGTGTCCGTTCATTTCCCACTTTCCTTTCGAACACGGCTGTAAGCTTTGTTTCTCGACATTGGCATAATAACTTCGTGCTCTACTTTCGTTTGCCCGAACCCACCCAATTTGGACAACTGTATTTTTCAGGGAGTTTTCACCCGTCACTAAATCATTAGTGGCGTATGCTACGACGCGGCTCAGCTAGTTTTTTTTTTTTTTTTTTTTTTATTAAAGTTAAAAGTATTTTATTATTAGTGTTAACATAAGTACTAATTGATACCATGATTGCCGTGATCAGAGGCGTAGTAAGGGTTGATTCCTCCCAAAGGATGAGAAAACATATTCGCCGTCGCCGCCCTCCAAGAACATACAACAACAAATGAAAACCTTTTGGGAATGACATTGTCCATCTCAGCCCTTAATCCCTCTCTCATCACTCTGACCATTTTTATTTGCATGGTATCATGTTTTGGCTGTACCTTATAACCTGCTCTATGACAGTGTCGTATTGCACAAACCTCCGTATTTTTGTCTGACCCTATTAACACGTCCTTATAAGCCATTACTCCTCAACTATTTTTTTTTGGTTCATTTTTCTTATGTTGTTTTCTCTTTCCAATGAACCTGTTGACAATTAGAGCAAACTCCATGCAAGTCCGCGGGAGATTGTTGTTCATTCACTTCCTGCATTCATTACTGCATTTGAATTTATCTTGATTTTGTTTTCATCTTCTCACTATACCTATCAGAATATATTAAAGGCCCCTTGTTTTCATCTTCTCACTATACCTATTTGAATATATTAAAGGCCCTTTGTTTTCATCTTCTGACTATCCCCATCAGAATATATTAAAGGCCCCTTGTTTTCATCTTCTCACTATCCCTATCAGAATATATTAAAGACCCTTTGTTTTCATCTCCTCACTATCAGTATCAAAATATATTACAGGCCCTTTGTCTTTATCTTCTCACTATCCCTATCAGATTATATTAAAGGCCCTTTGTTGTATCTTCTCACTATCCCTATCAGAATATATTAAAGGCCCTTTGTCTTTATCTTCTCACTATCCCTATCAGAATATATTAAAGGCCCTTTGTTTTCATCTCCTCACTATCCCTTTCAGAATATATTAAAGGCCCTTTGTTTTCATCTCCTCACTATCCCTATCAGAATATATTAAAGGCCCTTTGTCTTTATCTTCTCACTATCCCTATCAGAATATATTAAAGGCCCTTTGTCTTTATCTCCTCACTATCCCTATCAGAATATATTAAAGGCCCTTTCTTTTCATCACCTCACTATCCCTATCAGAATATACTAAAGGCCCTTTCTTTTCATCACCTCACTATCCCTATCAGAATATATTAAAGGCCCTTTCTTTTCATCACCTCACTATCCCTATCAGAAAATATTAAAGGCCCCTTGTTTTCATCTCCTCACTGTCCCTATCAGAAAATATTAAAGGCCCCTTGCTTTCATCACCTCACAGTCCCTATCAGAAAATATTAAAGGCCCCTTGTTTTCATCTCCTCACTATCCCTATCAGAATATATTAAAGGCCCTTTGTCTTTATCTCGTCACTATCCCTATCAGAATATATTAAAGGCCCCTTGTTTTCATCTCCTCACTATCCCTATCAGAATATATTAAAGGCCCCTTGTTTTCATCTCCTCACTATCAGTATCAAAATATATTACAGGCCCTTTGTCTTTATCTTCTCACTATCCCTATCAGATTATATTAAAGGCCCCTTGTCTTTATCTCCTCACTATCCCTATCAGAATATATTAAAGGCCCTTTGTTTTCATCTCCTCACTATCCCTATCAGAATATATTAAAGGCCCCTTGTCTTTATCTTCTCACTATCCCTATCAGAATATATTAAAGGCCCTTTGTCTTTATCTCCTCACTATCCCTATCAGAATATATTAAAGGCCCTTTCTTTTCATCACCTCACTATCCCTCTCAGAATATATTAAAGGCCCTTTCTTTTCATCACCTCACTATCCCTATCAGAATATATTAAAGGCCCTTTCTTTTCATCACCTTACTATCCCTATCAGAAAATATTAAAGGCCCCTTGTTTTCATCACCTCACTGTCCCTATCAGAAAATATTAAAGGCCCCTTGTTTTCATCTCCTCACTGTCCCTATCAGAAAATATTAAAGGCCCTTTCTTTTCATCTCCTCACTGTCCCTATCAGAATATATTAAAGGCCCCTTGTTTTCATCACCTCACTACCCCAATCTGAATATATTAAAGGCCCCTTGTTTTCATCTCCTCACTATCCCTATCAGAATATATTAAAGGCCCTTTCTTTTCATCTCCTCACTGTCCCTATCAGAATATATTAAAGGCCCCTTGTTTTCATCTCCTCACTGTCCCTATCAGAATATATTAAAGGCCCTTTGTCTTTATCTCCTCACTGTCCCTATCAGAATATATTAAAGGCCCTTTGTCTTTATCTCCTCACTATCCCTATCAGAATATATTAAAGGCCCTTTGTCTTTATCTCCTAACTATCCCTATCAGAATATATTAAAGGCCCTTTGTCTTTATCTCCTCACTATCCCTATCAGAATATATTAAAGGCCCCTTGTTTTCATCTCCTCACTGTCCCTGTTATGTTATTAATTTATTTGTCACCAGACGATTGCTATCATGAACTTCACCCAACGACTGCCGTTGTTGTCATTTGATAACTCCTCTACTTGTCATTTTATGTCTGCTCTTTTTTTTCATCTGATGCCTACCTTTTTTGTCATGTGATGACTGTCATTATTGTCATCTCATGACATCAATTGTTGTCATCTGATCACTGCGATCGTTGTCATTAGACATAAGCAGTGAAGCCTCATGAATGCCTTGTCATATCGTAACTGCCCTCCTGTCATCCCCATGACTTCCGCCCTCGTCATAAGCTCGTCATCGCTCTATCAGCTAATCAGTTAGTCCGCCTTGTGTTGACAGAGGCTCCAGATTTAGCCATGCCCTCTAAGACCAACGACGGTTGACATTTACAAACCAGCGACCTGTTTTTGAGCCAAAGGGGGATGATTGGGGAGGGCTGGCGATCACTGTGGCAATACCGTCTGTTCGTGTGTGTGTGGGGGGGGTGGGGGTGAGGGAGTGATGATTGTGCTTGGAGCTTAGCTGATAAATTACTCTCAATGAGAGAAAGAAAAAAAAAGCATGCGCGTTATAAACTCCCTGACGTTACACACGCTTCGCTCAATGATTGCGATACTGGGCGCGCGGTACGTCCAAGCTGCCGAACTTTGGTTTTAGTAATCGATAAATGTTTGTAATTCGGGTAAGAGAGTATGTACGTGAAGTGTGTGGGGAATTGGGGTGAAATGATAGGGCGTTAAAAGAACGGCTATTTAATTCATAATTTATTCCCATTTAGCTGAAAATCTTAATGTGTTCCTCATTAGCGGACAATCACTTGTTCCTCGCTTTGGGGGCAATCATAATTGCGTAATTACATTTATTTTTAACGAATTCGTAGCTTGACGCAATGTTGTGTGGGTGTAGAAACAGGGAATTCGTAGGGGCCTTGCATAAATGACGTCTAGTGATTTTGGCCGATTTTTCACACTCCCCCTTCCCCCCACTTGTCATGCGTCATCACAAAATCTTATAACCCCTTCCTATGACGTCACAAAACTTTGCCGCCCCCCCCTTCCAATAAAATCTGTATCGTCTATTTGAACAAGAGATTGTTTTAAATCATTTTTTTATCATTGAAGTATGTATTTAGTGTGAGTTTGCACTCAAATATCGCAGCACGCGTGAAGCCACGTTTAATGCCATAATACATTAAGTTATAAGAAAATCAAATATTTAAGAGTTAACTTTTTATTTGAGGTTTTGATGTGACGTCACATTTCTCAAATATGACCAATCGCCCTCGCCACATATCGTCACAAATGTGTTGACCCCAGCCCTCCCCTTCAGGTGCGTGACGTCATTTGACGGACGGCCCCGAACCCATCCAAGACCCCACAGGACAAGAGTCCCGCGCGCATGTCAACTCCAACCAAATAGCTGTGTACGTCAACACCCTTCTGACAGTAGCTACCGTGTTACTGAAAGCCGATGTGACGCCATTTTGACGTGAGGTCATGAAACGTATCTGTTGTGGAAGTAAGTTCAATGGCGGTTAAAACGTTTTAAAACAAGCTAATGATTAGAAGCAGTAACATTATCAAAGTGTGATAGAAGACAATGATTAGGGGAATTAACATTATCAAAGTGTGACAGAAACTAATAATTAGGGGCAGAAACATTATCAAAGTGTGACAGAAACTAATAATTAGGGGCAGTAACATTATCAAAGTGTGATAAAAGACAATGATTAGGGGAATTAACATTATCAAAGTGTGACAGAAACTAATAATTAGGGGCAGTGACATTATCAAAGTATGACAGAAGACAATGATTAGGGGAATTAACATTATCAAACTGTGACAGAAACTAATGATTAGGGGCAGTAACATTATCAAAGTGTGACAGAAGACAATGATTAGGGGAACTAACATTATCAAAGTGTGACAGAAACTAATAATTAGGGGCAGTAACATTATCAAAGTGTGACAGAAACCAATGATTAGGGGCAGTAACATTATCATAGTGTGACAGAAACCAATGATTAGGGGTAGTAACATTATCAAAGTGTGACAGAAACCAATGATTAGGGGAATTAACATTATCAAAGTGTGACAGAACTAATAATTAGTGGCAAAAACATTATCAAAGTGTGACAGAAGACAATGATTAGGGGCAGTAACATTATCAAAGTGTGACTGAAACTAATAAATAGGGGCAGTAACATTATCAAAGTGTGACAGAAACCAATAAATAGGGGCAGTAACATTATCAAAGTGTGACTGAAACTAATAATTAGGGGCAGTAACATTATCAAAGTGTGACAGAAACCAATAAATAGGGGCAGTAACATTATCAAAGTGTGACAGAAACCAATAATTAGGGGCAGTAACAGTATCAAAGTGTGACTGAAACTAATAAATAGGGGCAGTAACATTATCAAAGTGTGACAGAAACCAATAAATAGGGGCAGTAACATTATCAAAGTGTGACAGAAACTAATATTTAGGGGCAGTAACATTATCAAAGTGTGACAGAAACCAATGATTAGAAGCAGTAACATTATCAAAGTGTGACAGAAACCAATGATTAGAAGCAGTAACATTATCAAAGTGTGATAGAAACTAATGATTAGGGGCAGTAACATTATCAAAGTGTGTCAGAAACCAATAATTAGGGGCAGTAACATTATCAAAGTGTGACAGAAACCAATAATTAGGGGCAGTAACATTATCAAAGTGTGACAGAAACTAAAAAATAGGGGCTGTAACATTATCAAAGTGTGACAGAAACTAATAATTAGGGGCAGTAACATTATCAAAGTGTGACAGAAACTAATATTTAGGGGAAGTAACATTATCAAAGTGTGACAGAAACCAATGATTAGAAGCAGTAACATTATCAAAGTGTGACAGAAACCAATGATTAGAAGCAGTAACAATATCAAAGTGTGACAGAAACTAATGATTAGAAGCAGTAACATTATCAAAGTGTGACAGAAACCAATGATTAGAAGCAGTAACAATATCAAAGTGTGACAGAAACCAATGATTAGAAGCAGTAACATTATCAAAGTGTGACAGAAACCAATAATTAGTGGCAGTAACATTATCAAAGTGGGATAGAAACTAATGATTAGGGGCAGTAACATTATCAAAGTGTGACAGAAACTAATATTTAGCGACAGTAACATTATCAAAGTGGTACATAAACCAATGATTAGAAGCAGTATCATTATTAAAGTGTGTCAGAAAAAAATGATTAGGGCAGTAACATTATCAAAGTGTGACAGAAACTAATGATAAGGGGCAGAAAAATTATCAAAGTTTGAAAGAAACCAAAGATTGAAAGTAGTAACATTATCAAAGTGTTTCATTTAGAATTGATTCTGAGACAAACAAGACTGTACTAATTTGAAAAAGAAAGATTTTATAATAAAGGTATTTCAAAATAACAAGTTTCATGTTAATTTTTTTTTAAGTCGTGTTAAAATACAAGATAACCTATTTCATTAGTATTTAATATACTTGTGAAAGATTTGGAAATCAAATTTTATTATATCAAAATTTATTATCAGGAATATTGTAAACGCTTAATATCTGGTAATATCATATTTTATAAGTTTTTAAAATATTTTTTAATTGGGCGTACATGGAAAACTTTTTATATTAATAATTGAAATTTTTTAAAATAAGTTCAAAATTTTACAATAAAATATTTTTTTAGCTGTAGACTGATTGTTTTTTTTTTTAAAATGTGTGTTAATTTTGAAATTGTAAGTTATATCTATTACTTTTATGGGGAAAAAGAAAGTCAAAATAATTCAATAAAAGTACAACGTTTTAAATGATGCCTGTCAACATTGCAGAGCATTTTCCTAATGAGTCCAATTTATTAAGTTGTGTATTTAATAATTTAGCAACAATGAATTAGTTGCAGCTGTAAAACTTAACTTTCAGCTGTCCATTGAATAACCAGGAGCGGCAACCTAATGGGGAGTTTTAAGCAAATATCTCTTTACCGCCATTATTTTACTACCTCCGAACTTAGTCAATTCTCAACGTTTCAGTTTGCAAACTTTCAGACAATTTCGTCCATTGTAGTTTTTGAGGGGGACATCACTTTAAATCAAGTATTGGAGCTCAGTGAACGGTTAATTTAGAGAGGGACATCACTTTAAATCAAGTATTGGAGCTCACTCTCCGGTTAGGTTGGAGAGGGTCATCATTTTAAATCAAGTATTGGAGCTCAGTGTCCGGTTAGGTTGGAGAGGGACATCACTTTAAATCAAGTATTGGAGCTCAGTGTCCGGTTAGTTAAGAGAGGGACATCACTGGACATCACTTTAAATCAAGTATTGGAGCTCAGTGTCCGGTTAGTTAAGAGAGGGACATCACTTTAAATCAAGTATTGGAGCTCAGTCTACGGTTAGTTTAAAATAATCATTTCCTTTTTTTAAAATCCTTTATATCAACTTGTGTTTTCTGAGCCGTGCGTGCCCAAAAAAACTTTGGATCGATTTTTAACCCTTTTTCTCGTAAGCTAGCGAGCAGAAATTTTGCAGGCAGACTCGTGCCGATGATAAAAATAAGGTTTCAAAGTTTCAGATAAATAGAATGTACTGTAATTGAATTATTGAGTTTTTAAATTATTTTATTTATCTCTATATATCACGTTAATTTTTTAGATAGAGTGTCGTGGTGCGTACTCTATTCAACAACCTTTCCTGTCACGCAATAAGGTGCGCATTACATTGACAATACTTTTTTTAAAAATGTTCCCGATCGGTGCGCATTATAATTAACAAGTTTTACGAGATATAATTAATTCTTTTTATTTTTGGATTGTTTTGCCCTGCGTATTATAATGAACATCCTTATAGCTATTAGAATAGCGTGTGTAAAGGATTTATAGTTTTAAAAAAATTGCTTTTTTTTTCTTTTTTTTTTCTAATTTTGTTTACTGTTGAAAAATGCGAGTGGTGAGGGAGGTGTGGTCGTAGGCAGCAGCCTCAATTCATCTCTGGTATAGATTTATATTGTTACTGATACAATTTAAAAAGAAAAAAGACCAAAGAACCAAAAAAAACTTTGCAAACCGGAACACATGAACTCACGAAACACCATACTCGCGTCCATTGGCATCGTTTCCCGCCGTCCCCTTGTCTGACATCCCTACCTTTTGGCACCGCTATCATAACGGCTGTAGTACCACAAGGAACAACATCATCGGCCGCCACCAACGCGGTCCACGTCTCAGTTTTGCTAAGCAAGCGTTGCTGGCCCCCGTTAGAAAAACGTGGCATTGTCAGAAATCTTCTTTGGTCTTAATTCCTTGGCTTCTTTTTGGATGTACGCTTTGACTTGGTGAATTTAAAAAAAAAAAAAGCTAAACAAATTTATAGGTTAGGCTTTAATGTGAAACTAAACAAACCTACCACAAAATGTCATCGCCATAATGTTGGGTGGGGGAAGAAGGTCGTCTTCTTGAAAGGTGATATATATATATAACAATGATGGAGTCATTCTGTTGCCGACTTGTTTGATTAAATTTCGTCTTTGCTTTAAGCACAGAAACTGTTATTTTTTTCCAGTGACTAGAGAGCTAATCAGTCGAAGACATAATTTTATAGTGCGTTTTAAGGGGTGCGATGGACATGTGACGATGAGGCCTAGCTATGTTTCATGACGAGATAGATTACTGTCACCTTAGTCTGTATTTAGTCACAGGACATTTGAGACCGACGTGAAATTTATGACTTGTTTTCGTCAGTGAAATCTTCTTGAAGCATATTTTCCCCCCAAATAGTCAAGTTTTAGCTTTCTAAAAGAATATTTATCGCCGTTGTCGGTGAATACTGTAGAATACTGTTAATGAGCATACATACACACGCCACGTTTTTATTTTAATGTCAAAGTTATGAAAGTATTAGGAGAGAATTACGCAATACAAGAGAGATTGTCATAGAAATAAAGATGGGAGTTTAACATGTTCTTGTTCTATAGCTCGTGGAAGCGAACAAAATATTTTGGCTATTTTGGACTTTATATCGGGCATGATCGTTATATTCAGACAGTTCGATATTATGATGGTGTGTGTTAGTAGAGTGTTAATCGTGGTAATCTTTATGTAGTCTGATAGCATTGGTTTCACATCTATTTACAGTTCATAACACAAGTTAACGCAGAACTCAGTGTAATTAAAGCATAGATAACATCTGTGGCGTTGGTTGATTTCGACAAATTTCGCCAACAAATTAATTTGACGGTGAATTTCACAGACAAAACTTTGAGTACCTCTGACACCGATTGGATGCACCACGTGTCTGGCACCAAGTCGTCGCCTGAGGAATTTTTTTTTTTTTTTTTTTAAATAAATATTTTTATCTGGTTGAAAAATGTTTAATTCAGTTTTAAGAAGAAAATTGCAATCCGTGTGCCAAAGTGTGGTGTGCCGAACCACCGAGTGCTAAACCTTTCGACTGCTTCGGTTGCAGTTATATTGAAACGCAATTCCCAGACAGTGAGTTTTCCCTATTCCCACGTGTTAGGGGAGGAAAGAACAAGCTGCCCAAGCAGTGTTGTTACAAAACACTACTCGCTGTTGAGTAGAGGTGTATGCGTGTGGGTATGCGTGTTCCACTCGGTAGGCGGTGGTTTTTCCTATATGTGAGCTATCCGATTTCTTTCTATTGTACACGGCGATTCTGTGGAGCCATAAACAAGGGATTTCACAGGTTTGTAAAACAAAAAATTCTCTAGGAGTTTTTATTATAATTTTATTGCTTTCAGTGTAGATGTTTTATTTTGCATGGATTTTAAAACTCTCATGTGTTTGTTATTTGCTTTTTTTTTGTTGTTGTTTTTAAATAAGATATTGAGCCGCCAATAACATGCAATACTCGTAACTAGAACTTAAATAATCCAGTTTTGGCGATACATGGTGTTAGGTTTATTTAAAATCCGCCTTTTTTTGTTTGTTTATACAGTAACAGCGAACAGCTAATAGACATTGTCTTAAGGAACCTTGATTTGTGCTGTAATGGTTATTGCATGAACCTTACCACCATTGGATTTGTTGACGTTATAGAATGCAACGATTGATGGAGTAAGAGTGTGTCTGAGAGGTTTTATCTGACAACAGTGATAATCTGTTGATTTCAGTACAGAGGTAGCCTTTTAATTTCAGTACAGAGGTAGCCTTTTGATTTCAGTACAGTTGTAGCCTTTTGATTTCAGTACAAACCTAGCCTTTTGATTTCAGTACAGTTGTAGCCTTTTGATTTCAGTACAGTTGTAGCCTTTTGATTTCAGTACAGTTGTAGCCTTTTGATTTCAGTACAGAGGTAGCCTTTTGATTGACTTCAGTACAGAGGTAGCCTTTTGATTTCAGTACAGTTGTAGCCTTTTGATTTCAGTACAGTGGTAGCCTTTTGATTGACTTCAGTACAGAGGTAGCTTTTTGATTTCAGTACAGTTGTAGCCTGTTGACTTTAGTACAGAAGTAGCCTTTTGATTTCAGTACAGAGGTAGCCTTTTGATTGACTTCAGTACAGAGGTAGCCTTTTGATTGACTTCAGTACAGAGGTAGCTTTTTGATTGACTTCAGTACAGAGGTAGCTTTTTGATTTCAGTACAGTTGTAGCCTTTTGATTTCAGTACAGAGGTAGCTTTTTGATTTCAGTACAGTTGTAGCCTGTTGACTTTAGTACAGAAGTAGCCTTTTCGGGCAATTTTGAATGTTTTTAAAATTGGAAAGCTTCCCAGAAATGAGCCACGCCACAGGCTACGATTCGTGGAGAAACATTTTTTGCTTTCCTTCTTTTTATTTGTACCTTTCTAGTATAGAGATATTTCTAATTCATATTAAAAGAGAAGTTATTTAATGTAGCTGTGTTATTAACTAAAGTAAAGATTTCAAACTGCGCACGATCAGACGGTTAGATATTTTATTTTAAATTGAAATAGCATATACTGTTGGAATTGGAAACTTATTTGTATCATTGTAATCAGTTATCCCGTGTCAAAATGCCGTTAACTATATTCCAAGGAAGGAATTAAATTCTTAAGTAAAAAAAATGTTCTAACTACACATTTATAACTTTCAGTGGAAGTAATTGAAAATCTCAGGATAAATTGAGTCGTTAAGTTAAAGCTTATTAAACTAAAAGGTGTGCAGATTTGCAAGCTTCTCTTATATACGCGTAACCTGTGTCCGGGTAACGGAACAAAACAAAAGACTCGACAAAGGGAGCATAAGAGTTAAGTGCTGTCTCATTAAAAAAACGATTTCAATGATATTGCCACCGGCCGACCAGTCAGATCCGACGCACAAGTGAAGTGCGCCTGCGCACAAAGGACATTTTGCGTTCGTTGACCCTCGGGTCCTCCGAGACAGAAGTGTTTACATGTTTACCATAGAGCCGTGTTCGTCATGGGCGAGTTAAAGAGAACGGTTTCCTAAATGAGGTGGCGGATGATAAAAATGCCAACACATTATGGATTGTCTGTGTTCAACTCTGAGCTACAGCCTTGCGAGAAAGATTGCCTATGTTCAACTCTGAGCTACAGCCTTGCAAGAAAGTTTGTCTATGTTCAACTCTGAGCTACAGCCTAGCAAGAAAGATTGTCTATCAACTCTGAGCTACAGCCTTGCAAGAAAGTTTGTCTATGTTCAACTCTGAGCTACAGCCTAGCAAGAAAGATTGTCTATGTTCAACTTCTGAGCTACAGCCTAGCAAGAAAGATTGTCTATGTTCAACTCTGAGCTACAGCCTAGCAAGAAAGATTGTCTATGTTCAACTCTGAGCTACAGCCTAGCAAGAAAGATTGTCTATGTTCAACACTGAGCTACAGCCTTGCAAGAAAGATTGTCTCATTTAAATAAAACTTTCGACCTCTAACGTGCGATGTGCCCCTAGGGTAAGCAAAGAATTGTTTGGGTTGGGGCGAGTGCTTGCCTAGATGGTCATTACTTCCTCTAACTTTGAATGGCCTGATATTTTTTCTCACTGTTTTCACATTAAATTAGTTTTTAAATAATGATGATGATTGGAATAGTTCAAGTGTTTCTAGGGGAGAAAGGTTGAAATCAAATTTAAATCAGGTCTTTGTTACTTTATTGAAATAATCTTTTTAGCGCATTTTCGAGAAGTCGAATGCGCTATTGCACCCGTTTTGTCCGTCCGTCCGTCATCACCCTTGATCTCAGCATCCATAAGTCCTAGACCCATGAGGTATATATGTTTTTTGTATGTCCTGACCTGCCATTTGTGCATCAACACTCAGTTACTCGATCCGTTAAAAAACCCCGTTAAAACTACCAAAAAATATTTCGAATCGAGAGGTAACACTAGCGCAGGGAACGGCCGCCATTGCCGGAAGTCGAGTGTATAGTCTTCCCAGCATTGAAGAGTGGTGCGAAAGCGTGCAAAAGAATTAGTTGGTTTTTTTTTAGTTGACGTCATTAGAATATGTGTAAAAGTTTAGAGAGTTTTACGTCATCATTTGTGGTGACTTGTAGTTAGATTAAAGAGAAAATAAAAAATTTTAAAATGTAAAGAAATGACTTTTAAATTTAAAAAAATGTCAGGTATATTCATTACACAAGAAAATTCATAAAAATATGTCTAAAATCTAAACACAATTACTGATAACTACATAATGCTGATATCTAACATAAGTACTGATACATAATACGAAAATGCGCTAACACGTCCTGAATTCCAATATGGACCAGTCTTAACATGATTTTTTTTTCAGAAAACTCGTTTCTGAATACGGGGCTTTAAATTCTACTATTCTAAAATATTTGACATCTTTTTTTTTTTTAAAGTTGGAAATCTATCAGTTTATTTTGGAGCAGAGGCGTCACTGCTTTTGGTGTCATCCAGTGCGGTAGCTCATTGTGTCACCCCTTTACTACTTACCCCAAAGACCCTATCCGCATGTGCCTTGTGCCTATCCGAAACATACAGATTTATACCTTTTAGTGTCACCCCTTGTGTTGGTGTCACACTTGTGATGGTGTCACCCCCTGTGATGATGTCACGCCTTGTGATGGTGTCACCCCTTGTAGTGGTGTCATCCCTTGGGATGGTGTCACCCCTTATGATGGTGCCCCCCCTTGTGATGGGGACACCCCTTGAAGTGGTGTCACCCCTTGTGATGGTGTCACCACTTTTTGGAGGGGCACCCCTTGTGATGGTTTCACCACTTGTGACGGTGTCACCACTTTTATTGGTGTCACCCTCGTGATGGTGTCACCCCCTGTGATGATGTCACGCCTTGTGATGGTGTCACCCCTTGTAGTGATGTCATCCCTTGGGATGGTGTCACCACTTGTGATGGTGCCACCCCTTGTGATGGAGACACCCCTTGTAGTGGTTTCACCCCTTGTAATGGTGTCACCACTTTTTTGGGGGTCACCCCTTGTGATGGAGACACCCCTTGTAGTGGTGTCACCACTTGTGACGGTGTCACCACTTTTATTGGTGTCACCCTTGTGATGGTGTCACCCTTGTAGTGGTGTCATCCCTTGTGATGGTGTCACCCCTTGTAGTGGTGTCACCCCTTGTGGTGGTGTCGTCCCTTGTGATGGTGTCACCACTTTTATTGGCGTCACCCTTGTGATGGTGTCACCCCCTGTGATGATGTCACGCCTTGTGATGGTGTTACCCATTGTGATAGTGTCACCCCTTCTGATGATTTTACCCCGTGTGGTCCGCATCCCCACAACCCCCCCCCCGCCCCAATGAGGCCACTTTTTGGAAAAACACATTAATGGCGCCTTTACACTGTTTTATGTCCTAGAGTCACTCTTAATCAAACACCTCAGTTTTAATTAAAGGAGCGTGGTCACGAGAGTCAGTACAAGTTTACAGATCGGTGATTGTCAAGCGTTTAGATTCGGGGGCTTATGTGAAGCCCTCAACAGCCAGTTACAGCAAGTTCATCAATGAATTCATTCCTTTTTTTTTCACCGATGATGTTTTATAAGCCTTTTACGTTGTTCAATATTCAGAAAGCTATATACGGTGTAGCTTTAAAGCTAGAAGTTATTAGCTTGAATTTTTCCACATCTGTTTCAACACACAAGCGTGTCTGTTTTGCTGACTGGAATTTTGCAATAATTCAACTTAATTTTTTTTTTACTACATAATTAAACCTGGGCACTTGTAATCATTGTCAATAACTATCAGGGAAAAAAAAAGCTTTAAAATATTTTGTTTCGTTAAAAATAATTAGACTTCATTTGGGCCTATGTCCGCGACTGTTTAATTAAAATTAAAAGTACTCTATCCGTCTCACTAACATCGCATTATTTTCAACAAAAGAAGTCCTAAATGTTGCTCCCTGATTGGGAAGTAAGTCTCCCCTATAAATATAAAGTTTTGATAGTTCAGATCGAATTGAACTATAATAATATAATGTTGATAATATACAAAGGAATTAAAGCGAACTGATTTCGTAACTAAAATGTGTATTAGTCGTTGGAAGACATAGCCTACAATTATAAATATGGGATTACATTCAAGTCGTTGGAAGACATATCCTACAACTATAAATATTGGATTACATTTAAGTAGTGGGAAGACATATCCTACAACTATAAATATGGGATTACATTCAAGTCGTTGGAAGACAAAGCCTACAAGTATAAATATGGGATTACATTTAAGTAGTGGGAAGACATATCCTACAACTATAAATATGGGATTACATTCAAGTCATTGGAAGACAAAGCCTACAAATATAAATAGGGGATGATATTTAGGTAGTGGGAAGACACTGCCAATAAATAGGAGATTGATCAAATCCTACGGAGACAGTGTACTACATAAACGGCAGTAAATATGAATGAAATCATTATTTTATTTTAAAATTCCTCGCGAACAACGATGTATTTTCGTAGATGATATCTATTTAAAAATGGCACAACGCCATTGCATTAATAACAAGGTCTTAATATTGTGGTTGGCTGTACGTTAGAAAAATTATTATCATGAACTGGTTTTAGCCATGCACGCTTTTTTACATACGGACAGCATACGATAATAAGAATGATACATTTTAAAATTGTATAAGATCTAAATCTCTTGAGTTGACATATCTTTTATTGTCACCTCTAAGACTCTAGCATTAACTTTTCATATAGTTATACCGATAAACGCTGTACAGCCCCCTCTCAAATTTGTGACCTTACACCAATATAGTTAATATACTCTAAGTCCTTTCAGACCGTTCTTTCCATTTGTTCTAGTGCTACGTAAGGTCAGCATGCATCTATCACCGTAAATTCTTTCTCCCTAGCCCCCCCTCCCTCCCCACCCACACCAAAATAAAAAATATTAATCTAAGACTATCGTAAAACGAAAACCGTGTACGCAAAACAAAACATATCTAAATAGAACCCACCACACAAGCTCATACACACATACAGTCGGGGAAGGGAGGGGGCTATACACAAACGCACCTAGATGCGTAGATATATAAACAAATACACAGGTACAAACAGAGATGCGGCCAGACTCACGCAAGCAGCGTGCAATTAGAAGTTCAAGACACCCGACCTAGCATGAGGACGCGAGCCGAATCTCACCCGATAGGCACACTTCTCTAACCCCGAGTCAACCAGCAGACAGACACCAGCGTCTGAGAGCCTCGTGAGAGTGGGGGTGCTGGGGTGGAGGGGTGGACTTTGGCGTTTAAGGTGGTTACGTTTTATGTCTTAAAATAACGTTGACAGGCGCAGGTGGTTTTGCTGCAAGTAAAGGTGGTTTTGTGGCAAGTATAGGTGGTTTTGTGGGAGCAAGTATAGGTGGTTTTGTGGTAGCAAGTATAGGTGGTTTTGAGGTAGCAAGTAGAGCTGCTTTATTTTGCAGCAAGTATAGGTGGCTTTGTTGCAGCAAGTATAGGTGGTTTTGTGGTAGCAAGTATAGGTGGTTTTGTTGCAGCAAGTATAGGTGGTTTTGTGGTAGCAAATATAGGTAGTTTTGTTGCAGCAAGTATAGGTGGTTGTATGGTAGCAAGTATAGGTGGTTGTATGGTAGCAAGTATAGGTAGTTTTGTTGCTGCAAGTATAGGTAGTTTTGTGGTAGCAAGTATAGGTAGTTTTGTCGCAGCAAGTATAGGTAGTTTTGTGGTAGCAATTATAGGTGGTTGTTTTGTGGTAGTAATTATGGGTTGTTTTGTGGTAGCAAGTATAGGTGGTTTTGTTGCAGCAAGTATATGTGGTTTTGTGGTAGCAATTATAAGTGGTTCTTTTGTGGTAGTAATTAAAGGTGGTTTTGTGGTAGCAAGTATAGGTAGTTTTGTGGTAGGAAGTATAGGTGGTTTTGTTGTAGCAAGTATATGTGGTTTTGTGGCATCACGTAAAATACAGGACTAAACACAAACCATATACATTCGCAGGACGCAATAATTTTCTGTACAGAAGGAGCGTCTGTAATATATAATATAAGATAAGATCAGATAGGTGGTTTTATTGCAGCAAGCAATAGTTGGTTTTGTGGTAGCAAGTATAGGTGGTTTTATGGTAGCAAGTATAGGTGGTTTTGTGGTAGCAAGTATAGTTGGTTTTGTGGTAGGAAGTATATGTGTTTTTGTAGCATCATGCAAAATTGGTTTTGAGGTAGCAATTATAGTTGTTTTTGCGGTAGAAAGTTTATATTATGTATAGCACATCTATGGGTTGCATTTGGTGGCAGCAGTTATGGGTGTTTAATAAAGCATCGTGTATACTTATTTTATGTGGTCTAAAGTATAGGTGCTTCTCTTATAGCATCAAGAAAGTGAATGTAATATTTTAATGTGGTGGAAGCAATTTTTGTGTCTTTTAATTCTTGTTGGTTTGTTGTTGTTTGTTTTTTTTTTCTTCTTTTTAAACATTAATTCAGCAAGTGAATAATTTTTCCTGGTAGATTATGAGGATATTTTGGTGGCAGAAAGAATATATAAATCTCTTTGTTGTTTTGATAGCTGAAAAAAATAATTCTGCCTTTCGGTGGTTTTGGATGTACAAGTAGTGGATACATCTACTGGCAGCTCAGTTGAAATTACTGCCATTCTTTTAATTTCGTTGAAAGTTCCAGGTTTTGCTCCCATGTGATTGTAGCTCTGTTTTTTCATCTCCTCTCTGTATGATCGTATCTGTAAAGACTATATTACTTGATTACTTTCATCGTGTTATTGAAACATGTTTAAGTCACCAAAAAGCGGCCGAGACGTGTTCTTTTCTATGATTATTTTATCTCCCCCGAGGTACAGCGTCTTAAAATAGTGGTGATGAGCGATAGACTGCGGTTTTGACTAGAGAACTGATCAAAGGCAGCTCTTGAACCAAGGTAGAGATAACAACACTGAGTGAGCCAGACTTAAAGACAGGGTAAAGGTAGAGTGTCCACTGGAGGTTAGTTAGTGACAGACGAGTACAATTTGGAGACTTCAAAGTTCTGAGACCATCTTTGCCCTCC
>MUZC01004555.1:944031-961068 GCA_002072015.1 Radix auricularia | reverse complement strand
CCCCCCCCCCCCCCCCCCCCCGCCACACAGGTTCCTGTTTCGTAATCAAACATAAAAGAAAATCTCAGGAGACATCCTTCTGTTAAATTTAATCTAGCTAGTGGAAATGGCTTGAATTGAAAGAGTCTGGAGTAAGTGTTTTATTTTTTTTATTTATTATGGAGATGTGAGATCATGTGACTTGCTACTTGATTTTTTTTCAATATTCTAACTCAACATAAAGCCTTGCTCTAAAGTGGTATCATGTTGTTAGCCCCAGGGAATTTCGGAAAATATATCTTATTTATCATGCGACATGTATGGAGTCCAACAGCTTAGTGTGTGTGTTATACATTGGCTTAACAGAGTTTTTTAATCAAACAATTTGGTTTTGTGTTTATCCTATAGCTTAGTAACGCGTGTTTCATCTTAACTGTTAAAGTGTTCACATAAGCACTAAAGTCTTATTGTTATTAATTTATTCACTGAATGTTTCCATTTAGTTGGCATTTAGTTCGATTCATATTGTGACCAAAGTATCCATTTCTTATATTTGACATACCAGACACATAAAGATTGGCAAATATCGTCTTCATACGCTTCGAGGCCTTTTCAAAGTAGCAATGAGATATTTTGCAACGGAACCAGGCATATAATAAATAAGCCTCAATACTAACACAAGTGATGACATGGCTAATTGACTTGCTTCGTTTTAGTTTGAATTCAATAAATCATGTGCCTGTTTATTTATACCTCTGCTGATGAGATGCACGGTAGTTGTGATATGGGAAAACATGTGTGTCTTAAGTGGCAAATATATTTTCTTCTGCTAATAGGCATGACTTGCTATCTATTGAACATTACAAAATGTCCCATTTTAACTTTCAAATCCAAATGACAAGGGTATAAAATGTTTTAAAATGTGTTAATTAATGTACGTTATTCGTGTGCCCAGTAAGGGATTCGTTCATCACATTTATAAATATAAATGGATTAGTGCACCATATTCAGCAAAGTCAGGTATCTTTTTTTACCACTTTCATTACTTTTCTGTAGTATACGGCTTCATGCCCCACAGTCAAAAATATAAAGGATTCGCTCATGCATAACATTCAGCTTTATTTAGTTCATGCGCTACATTTAGCAACACAATTTATTTCTGCAGCACATTCACCAATATAAAGAATTAAAGCAGCAGATTCAATACATTTAAGGTATTTATGCTGCACATTCATTTGTATAAAGGGTTTATAAATCACATTGACTATATAGAAATGTATGCAAAACATTCAATAATAATTAATATATATAAACACCCAGTGGTGTGGTTCTGTATGTTTGTAACGTAACGCTGAAGAGCGATGTACGACAGTCTACAGCAGTTAGTTTAGTTGAAACGCTGAGGAGCGATGTACGACAGTCTACAGCAGTTAGTTTAGTTGAAAAATCGTGTGTTGATGAGCGCTGTAAAAGTATTTAATATGATGACGTCATTGTTTGGTGTGCATCGGTGCGCAAAATACAACCCCTATTATTAAATACTTTGCTTACATTTCAGAAAGTTAAATATTTCGTATTTATCAAAAAAGGATAAGTTAGTTGGGCTTTTTGAAAAAGGTTGGCGCCGTAGGCGCCCTTAAAAAAGGGGGCGCCGTAGGCGCCACGGCGCCCCGGCACAATCTAGTAAAACCTATTTTATACACAAATTCATCAACATTAGAGTTTTATTTAGATTATTGAGCTCTATATTAGATGCATGTACCACATTCACCAGTATGTGGGCTAAAATTATCCTATTGCTTCAGGGCAGCGAACATTTAACGGCTACTATCACATAGTAATCAGTATCATTCAAATATAAACAAGACACAGAAATTCAAAGTCAGGGGCTAAAAGATCCAAACTCACGAAGAACATTTCAAATTTTAACAAATTTCAAGCGGCCAAACACTAAAAAACAATCACAGTAAAATTACAATGAGGAAATCTCCCCCCCCCCCTCACATCAACCCAAAAGCGTAACTGGGTTTTACAATTTTTTTGGCGCCCTTGACAAATTTCAGCTTGCGGCTTTTTCAAGACTAAATTTGAATAAATTGAAGGATTATCGCTCGGCGCCCTTGGCAGCTGCCCCGATGCTACACCTCTGCCCCATACAATAAAAAGAGCGCTCGATATACTCTTCCATGATGACTCGAAAGGAACATTTTCATTTCTGCACTGGCCTTCAGGTTATGTGCAGACAGTTAAAACAGTACAAAATGGGAGTGAGACTGCAATAAGGCTTATAAATTAGTAAATATATATTTAAAAAATGAATAATAAATAAATAAATAAATAAATAAAAACTCAACTGCCGGGAGGTCCAACGAGCCATTGAAAGCCATTGACTCTTTGGATTTCACCGCAGCTAATTTTATATTATTTATTTTTTAAGATTCGTTTTATTTGTGTATTTGTGTTTGCTCGTTGAGGAAGCCTCTTTGCTGAATCATTCGCTGTTTTGTTAGGCTACGTCCTGTCAGGCTAACCCTTACCTGTTTACGTCTTTTCCATTTCCTAAAAACTGTACAACCCTGTCACTCATGCTTCATCCCCTCAACATGATCAAAAATTGCGCCCCCCTCCCATTCCTCGGAAATCTTAAGTGCAGGTAAATGTAAGGGTGTGGCTGCAATTAATTAAGGAATGAATAAATGATGCCCATGTCAAAGGTCATTTGTATCAAATTGCTTACGGGAGATAGCGTCGCTAGCAATTAAACTATAATTTGTATCTAATATGCTTGTACTTTTTATACGTTTTTTTTAAATTAAAAAAATATCATTGTGTGGGGGAATTATCAAATAATTATAATAATAAAATGATAATTTTAATAGCTTAATTTAAATTCTGTTGCAATAGTTACGGACCATCTTGTCCAAGGGCAGGGTCATTTTTTTTGGGTGCCCTAATGGAAAGTCAAAATTAGCATGGTAACCGCCAGGTTTTTATTTTATATGAATTCTTGCTTTCCCTGGACTCGGTTATCTGTTCCGAACCAGAGAATTCTTAACTGTGCCTTAGCCAGAACGTTATTTTCTGAGCATAGACAGGGCATGGAACTCTGCCCAACCAGGACATGATCTTCTGAGCATAGGCAGGACATGGAACTCTGCCCAACCAGGACATGATCTTCTGAGCATAGACAGGCCATGGAACTGTGCCTAGCAAGGATATTATTTTCTGAGCATAGACAGGGCGTGGAACTGTGCCTAACCAGGGCATTGTTAAATAATCCTAGCTAGGGCCTGTTTGATTTTGCCTAGCCATGGTATTGTTAACTGTGCCTAAAAGGGGTATTGACAGCTGTTCCTAAACTAGACATGGTTAACTTTCCTAGCTTTAACTTGATTAAGTGGGCGTAGTCCGGACATGTTAACTATTCCTAGCTGTAACTTTGGTTAAGTGTGCGTAGTCCGGACATGTTAACAATTCCTAGCTGTAACATTGGTTAAGTGTTTCTAGTCCAGACATATTAACTATTCCTATCTTTGACTTTGGTTACGTGTGCCTAGTCCAGACATGTTAACTATTCCTAGCTGTAACATTGGTTAAGTGTGCCTAGTCCAGACATGTTAACTGTTCCTAGCTTTGACTTGGTTAAGTGTGCCTAGTCCAGACATGTTAACTATTCCTATCTTTAACTTGATTAAGTGTGCCTAGTCCAGACATGTTAACTATTCCTATCTTTAACTTGATTAAGTGTGCCTAGTCCAGACATTTTAACTGTTCCTATCTTTAACTTGATTAAGTTTGCCTAGTCCAGACATGTTAACTATTCCTATCTTTAACTTGATTAAGTGTGCCTAGTCCAGACATGTTAACTGTTCCTAGCTTTAACTTTGGTTAAGCCTGCGTAGTCCAGATATGGTTAACTTTGCCTAGCTTTGACTTGGTTAACTTTGCGTAACCTAGACATGGTTAACTGTACTTAGCCTTGGAGTGTTAGCTGTGCCCAGCCCGGAGGTAGCCAACTGTTTCTAGCCATGGTATGTTTATTGACTTATCTTTATCCTGTAGAGTTTCAGTCGAGTCCTTTATCATGTCTTTTTATCGTAAACGCTGCAAAAAAAAAACTTATCAAGAGACAGTTAACTTAGTTTTGAATAAATATTAGATATTTTATTTCAACTTTTTTAAATCGAACTAATCTTTAATACTAATAAAAAGAAAACCCCAAAGACTTTTCAAGTGCAATAGGTGCCAAGTAAATTTGTAAGATTGTGCATCAACTGGCAATTTAATTTTTAGTGTGCTAATTTCTTAAAGAATCTTTCATCGACCATTATATTACGTGTTTGGCTTCTATATTTTCAAAAATTATACAAAACAACGATGTCAAGTTTTGTACTATGTAATGTCATTTATATAGTTAGTATGATATGAATGTTTATTTAATTAATATATGTAGTGTTATCTCCATGTAAAGCGCTGTGAGCCCGGCTCCTGGCTGGGATAAAGCGCTATATAAATTATAATTTTATTATAATTATTATTATTATTAATCACCAAATTATGAGGCGCCTGTTATTTGAAAGTTCATCAAGCTCAACTGTTTTGTATACGTTGGTTGTAGGCACGTGTTGAGTGTCAGCTGTTCGTCGACCACAAACATAAACAATGAAGGCTCTTATAACATTGCCCTCACGAGGAGCCGAGGTTCAAAAGCGTCCATTACGATTCTATTTAAAAGAAAATTCAAGGATTGTTACACTTTAAACTTTGATTTGGAAATAAGTCTTTCATGTGAGGTCAGTTAGGAGAAGTGCGTTTCTGTGGGATAGATTTATTTAAGCTAGCCGACCCGCGTCGTAGCATACGCCTCTAATGATTTAGTGACGGGTGAAAAATTCCTGAAAAACACAGTTGTCCAAATGGGGTGGGTTCGGGCAAACGACTGCAAGTGAATGAAAAGAAGGAACTCTGGAGGGAGCAACATACAATTGTCCTTGAGTGAGTGTGTGACTATTTTTCTGTCACTGAGCACAACGGAGAGCACGAAGTTATTATGCCAATGTCGAGAAACTAAGCTTGCAGCCGTGTTGCGAAGTCATGTTCGAAAAGAAAGTGGGAAGTGAACGGGTACAAACACAAACATTTTTAAAAATTAAATAAGTAATGTCTTAGCTTGGGCTTGAACCTATAATCTTTCCGCGTGTTAGTCAAATGTAATAACAACTACACTAAGAAATACATGCTATTCTGTTGCTCTGAAACAACAAAGTAATTGACCTCAATTAAACGCATTGTTTGTCTCGATGACCCCCCACCCCATGCACTACCTTTTCTTGCCAGCTGATTGGTCGGTGGGGTTATACAGCTTGCTTGGTGTCCGCATGGTTGAACCATGAGGAGAATTATATATATAGATTGTTTTTACTAGGGCTGTGCGTCTTTTACAAAATTCAAGTACAAATCAAAATGATCCAGTATATTATAGAGTTTGGTGAGGTGTTACGAGTATTCAATAATAACCTGCCTGAGTGATTCCACAAAGGATACAATCACAATATCAATGCACTTTTAATTAACATTTAAACATTCAGCCGAGTCTGACTCCTGCACACACGATCGAACTTCGGCTTATTGACCACATCATATAGGGTATCACTGCAAAATTTGAAAATTAAACACAATTTTTAAGCATTTTAAAGCTGAAATTTGAGATTCGAAGTTTTAAGATAAGAAGTGTTCCAGTCAATGATTTATTATAAAAAAAATTGGATACATCCCACAGCGTAGCATACGCCGAAGACTTGCACATAGATAATGCAAAAAATCAGGGACAGAACGGGCAAAAATTACAGCAAAAAGAAATCAGATCAACGCGCGTGAACGTTAAAGGAAAGAACCACAAACGCATTGTTGGTTTCGAGACATGCGCACGGCGTTTAGCTTTCTGACCCCCAACCCTGCACCACTCTAGCTTGCCAACCATAAACTGTGATTGGCCGACCCTAGCGAGGGTCATTTGCCATGCTTATTTGCACTCGTATTCTGCTTGTCCTGGTGAATTATATTTATGATGTACTTAGCAGCTTGCTAACAAGCTCAGACTGAACATACACAAACGCTTTTATAAACATGTTCTGAATGTTTCCAAGCAGAGTACTATAAGGAACTTATCTAGAACCCAGTGATAGAAATATATAGAACTATCTACTTCGTGATCATGCAAATGTAGCACTGTCTTAATTCCACAATTTTACACGTTGGGCGGTCCGATTTATCTATGTATGTTATTTTCTCCAAGTAAAGCGCTGTGAGCCCGGCTCCTTGCTGGGATACAGCGCAATATAGATTATCATATTATTATTATTATTATTATTATTATTATTATTATTATACTTCGTGTTACCCAATTATTAAACTGTTTAAACCATATTATCTAGCTTAGAACTGTGTAGACCCTATCCATTTAAAAATATGTAGACCCAATCATCTTATTTAGAACTGTTTAGACCAAATCATCTAATTTAGAACTGTTTAGACAAAATCATCTAATTTAGAACTGTTTAGACAAAATCATCTAATTTAAACTGTCATACAGAATGGGACTGCATAAAGCTTTTTAATTTAAAAAAAAACAAGTTACACAAACTATTTGTGTAAGAAAACAATAAATTGAAGCTTTATTTATTAACTAATACAAAAAATATTATTCTAAGTCTATGTCCTTGTTTATTTTTGTTTTTCTTTTCTTTTCATTTTTTAATCACATAGACTCTAATATGTTTTAATTTTAAGATATATGTAGGCTAAGTAAATGTTTTTGTACTGATGAAGGCATGAAACGTTTAATATGTTTTGTATTAGTTAATAAATAAAGCTTCAATTTATTGTTTTCTTACACAAATAGTTTGTGTAATTTGTTTATTTTAATTTAAAACTGTGTAGACTCTATCATCTAATTCAGAACTGTGTAGACCAAGTGATTTTAGTGTTAAACTGGATAAACCCTATCATAACGGTGTTAAACTATCTAGCCACCATGATAGAAATGTAAAATTTCTAGGCCCTATGAAATAATTGGGGAACCGTCTAGATCAGTTGCTGCGAATTTTTCTGGGGCCATGAGCCAAAAAATTCAAACAAAACCCACTTATTTATAGTGTGCGAACACTCCTAAAAAAACAAAAAAGAGGGTTTGGCTCAGCTGGATTGACTTAGGAGGTAATCTTTTAGTCCGTGTCGGCTGATGAGGCTATGCGTGCCGACTGTGGCACGCGTGGCATTGGTTTACCATCACTGGTCTAGATCCACTTGATATAAATGTAAATTTCTCTCGACCTTATCATCTAAATGTAATACTCTCTCGACCCTATGATCTAAATGTAATACTCTCAACCCTATGATCTAAATGTAATACTCTCTCAACCATATGATATAAATGTAATACTCTCTCAGCCATATGATCTATATGTAATACTCTTTCGACCCTATGATCTAAATGTAATACTCTCAACCCTATGATCTAAATGTAATACTCTCTCAACCATATGATATAAATGTAATACTCTCTCAACCATATGATCTATATGTAAAACTCTCTCGACCCTATGATCTAAATGTAATACTTTCTCAACCATATGATATAAATGTAATACTCTCTCAACCCTATGATTTAAATGTAATACTCTCTCAACCCAATGATCTTCATGTAATACTCGGTCGACTCTTTGATTTAAATGTAATACTCTCGACTCTTGTGATTTAAATGTAATGCTCTCTCAGCCCTATGATCTAAATGTAATACTCACTCGACTCTTTGATCTAAATGTAATACTCTCTCAAACCTATGATCTAAATGTAATACTCTCGACCCTCATGATCTAAATGTAATACTCTCTCAAACTTCTAATCTTAATGTAATACTCTTTGACCTCATGATCTAAATATACTACTCTCTTTACCCTATGATATAATATCTATCACGTGACAAGCCCGAGCGGGTCGCAACTGTTTAATCCATTTAACCTTTTCCCAAGGCAACCGTCTTCTGTACGGCCATTGCTCTAGCAAACGCAAAAAAATGGGAAACAATGTTTCAATGGCATTTTATCTAAAAATAGCCTAGACGCTGACGGGATTCAAGGTGCTGAAAGCCATTGGAAGTCACCCGTGCATCTCGGAAGCACCACTAAGACTGATGGCTTTCGATGATAAACGCACTGTAATGATAAGATGTGTTTTTAAAATTAGAAAGTTTAATTACGGATTATTGGCAACAGCGTTTGTGTAGTTGAGTTCTTTAAGTGTAAACGAAATAAATAGCTTTAAAGACTGGTTTGTGAAGAAGGAAAAAGAGGTCGGGGAGGTAAAATTTCGATTTAAGCATGTTCTTGGAAGAGATGTTTTTTTTTTTTTAAGTAGTTTGAAATTATATCTTAATTTTTGACGGGCGATAGTTTTTGCCAATTCGCTTGTTGTCCTGGCAACTTGATTTTTCAAATAAGATATAAAAATATAATTAAAACAATTGTCTTGGAGGAAAACCAATTTTTCCCCGTGCAGTTGGGAAATTATTGCAACTCGTTGATGAATATTTCGACTACTGGCTTAATTCATTGCTTGTTATAATTTGATTTATACATGTCCTATTATGAATAAAATAATAGTCTAAGTCATTGGATGTGAAACACTATGAAGCCATTTTTAATCTTATTTTTTTATACACGGCATGCATCGGGCGTTGTGCTAAATAATCATAAATTAAAGATTCTTCCCGAAAAAAATATATGACGTCATTGTTTTAGCTGATATTTTAATTTTACGAACATGGAAAGATGAAAAAAGAGGATTTGAGGATAGTTAATCATGAAATAAAGGACAAGTTAGTTGGGCTTTTGAAAAAAGTGGGCGCCATGGGCGCCACGGCGCCCCCGCACAACCTAGTATTATATAATGGTCATTTTAATTTATAATATATACGTTTTATGTTTTGGAAATATTACTTCTACCTAGTCTTATTTTTAAACAAATAAGAATTATCTTTTAAAATTATTTTGTCTCTTGTCTTACCCCGCACCCTTGTTATGACTCTAGGCAGATTCATAGCTAAGGGGGAAGGGGGTCTAAATTCGAAAGTCCCCCCAGGCCCCCTACTTGAGGAGTGTCCGAATTTATTTTACATGACATTGAGCGAATTTGAAGAGGCAGTACGGAATTTAAAGGGTGTAAGTCGCCCGAAGTTGACATTATCCCTGTTGAATCGCTAAAACATGGAGGAGTAGAAGTAATGAAAGCACTAACAAAACTTTGCAAGAAAATAATTGAAAATAAGGTATTGCCCAAGGATTGGACGTAGTCACTTATCATACCATTACCTAAGAAAGGCCATACGAAACAAGGCAACAATTATAAAACAATCAGCCTCATCAGTTACTCTAGCAAAGTAATGCTAAAAATTATCCTCGGCCGGCTAAAGCCAATATCAGAGGAACTACTGGCAGGGAAACAGGCAGGTTTCAGACCAGGTAGAAACACATCCAAGCAGATCTTCAATTGTCGCCTACTTATAGAGAAACATCTGCAGCACAAACGCGAACTCCATTACAACTTTAAAGACTTCAAGAAAGCCTTTGATCGAGTATGGCACGAGGGACTTTAGTAAGTTGTAAGAACGTTCAACATTGAAGAAGGGTTGGTAGAGGTGATCGAAGAACTCTTCAAACACGCAGCAGTGCATTTGTATTTAAAGGCTGCGTAGGGGACTTCTTCAAACTGACGATATGAGTCCGCCAAAGGCTGCATTCTCTCACCGGTCCTTTCAATATTTTCCTTGAAAAAATCATGTAAGAAACTCTCAGTGATCACCACACATCCATCTCTATAGGTGGACGACCCTTATGCAACCTAAGATTTGCTGCTGACATAGATCTTTTGTCTGGGAGCAGTAAGGAACTACAGGAGCTCATTGACAAACTTGCAGACAGAGCAATTACGTATGGGATGGAAATCAGCTCAGAAAAAAATTAGATATTGGTTAATATCTTACTAGTAAGTATATCAAACATCGTAATAAACCAACACAAACTGTAGGAGATACATATGTTTAAATATCTATGAGCCATTATATCTAGAGATCGTACCTTCGAAGCTAAAATTCTAGCTAGAATCAAGTTGGCAATGGCAGCAATGACAAAGTTAATTAAAATATGGAAGAACAAAAACATTTACAGAGCTCCCATTAAAACATTTTCCTTTATGGATGCGAAACCTGGACACTAATGGCACCACGCAAAGCAAGCTGCAGACATTTGAAAATAAGTGCATGAGTAAATTCTCCAGATCTCATATTTAGAACACAAGACCAATGACTATGTCTGGGACAAAAAAACAACAACACACTCTTGCAGGTCGTCAAGAAAGGGTTATAACAATTACTAGACGCAAGATGGCATTGTTCGTTCATGTACTGCGACATGTTTCCCTGACAAAAAGTATCCTACAAGGCACCGTAGAAGAGGGTGGCAACGAAAACATGGCTAAACAACATGAAGGAATGGACAGCGCTCAAGACAGGCAACTGTGGAGATCGTTATATGTTTTTGCGTTCCCCTCAACGACCGCAAAGGTCACGGGTCTGATGATGATGATGAAATATTACGCATCTGCCCCCTAAAGAGTCAAAGCCCCCCCTTGGGCTCCCAAATCCATAGCTACGCCACTGAAAATAGTGTAATTTTTTTTAAAAAAGAGACAAGGAAATAGTCACGATTCAAAGCCTCAAAGAAAGCCTTTATTAAATGAAACTTATTTGTCGAAAAGTTAAAGTATTATTGCTCCCGAAGTGACTTTTCTGCTTTGAAAGAGAAAGCTCCAGGTGATGACTAGTGTTCTAAAATAGGTTTGCACGAGCCTTGCAGAAACCAAAGCCAGGGGCAGGAGGTGTTTGTGGGGAGGGAGGAGTGGAACAAATGTCAGCGTAACCCAGTAACCCCAGGCTGACTATCAATTATAGCTGGAAAAGTTAAGTAAATGTCGTTAAACTACGGAGATGTGTGTACGGTATAAAGAAATTCAGAAACCGTTTCTACAAAAGTGTAGCTCTAGCCTACTATTGAAATGCCATCAAATGGAGAACTGACAACAAAAATAATAAATATTTTTTTCAAGTCCAGCCCGAGTTTATACCAGACCAGTCCCCGGAGGCTCAACTTTCGACCAGAATAATAGGAGTACATAAGTACTGTATTTGACAGACTAAAAAAATCGCATTACTTTTTATTTTAGGGTAAATTCAGTCAGATGCATTTTTAGCGAAGGCTGTTATATTAATTAGGTTATTTAGATAGGTTTAAGAAAAAAAAACATATTCGTTTTTACCGCTTTGGGTATTTATTAGTATTTTCTATGAAGTCCCCAATACAGAGGTCCTGGCTCAAGCAAGCATGAGCAGCATTCCAGCCATATTAAGCCAAAGACGCCTCCACTGGCTTGGACACGTCAAGAGAATGCAAACTGGTCGCATACCCAAAGATGTGCTATACAGCGAGCTGGCAACAAGGAAAAGGTCGGTTGGTCGGCCATGTCTCAGATACACGGACATATGCCTGGAGAGACATGAAAGTAGCCAACATTGATATACAAAACTGGGAAAACCTGGCTGAGGATAGGACCACATGGCGGGCTATAGTGAAAGAATGATCACTAAGAGCAGAGGAGCAATCTAGGGAAGAAGCAGTTGGAAAAAGAGCGAGGAGAAAGGCCAGGCAACACTGCCCAACTACATTCGTGTGTGTAAAATGCAGAAGAGACTGCCACTCAAGGATTGGTCTCATCAGCCTCACCAAGAGCTGCAAATATTAAAGATAAATCTATCGTCTTTCGTAGACGGACAGATGCCATACACAGTATTGTCTATAATTTTTTAAAGACTTCACAAGCCTGAAGACGTCAAAACTGTACTTAACTACAAATTTAAATACTTTTATGTCAGCTTAAGATATGTTTTTAGAATGATTCGTAAGTTTTAAATTCATCATAAAAACTTAAACTGACAAAGGAGCGAAAATTTCCGAAATTTCCCGGCCATCACCACCCTCTCATCCACACACATACACAACAAAAAGAAATGGCGGTTAATTTTCAATCAGCTTGACCAAACATGTTAACTAAACACAGTACTCTTCATAACCATCCCAATAGATGCTGCCTCCCCTAACGACTTGTTTTACGCCACGTGCAAATATAAATATTTATTAACACTATATTTACTCTCATTTACTAACTGAAATATAAATGTACTGTTAGACAAAATGAATGAACAGTGGCGTATCTATGGGAGAGGGAGGGAGGGGGTCCGAATTCGAATGCCCCCCGGGATCTCAGAAGGTGGCCCCCAATTAGTGTCAGAAATTATTGTTACATTTAATAATGCGCCAACGCCATGCATGTGGGGCCTTCAAATGAGGTTAAGCCCCACAGCCCCACAGGCCTTAAAAGTATCGATCTACGGCACTGTGAATGAAAATACAGCGAGAATTCGCTTGAAATATAATTTTTAAGCATTTATTGTTATACTTCAAACAGCGTCTGTTTTGATTTAGAATTTAGTTTACATTATGTGTCTAAATGTAACGTCGTACACCGACAATTAACAGACATAATTATGTGTTTAAATTTAGCGTTACACACCGACAATGTAACAGACATTATCCTGTGTTCAAAACGCGGGTTTAGGCTTAAAAATAGAAACCTTCTAATGAAGTCTGTTCTATTTATGTTGAGCTAACTGAAATAAAATTTTAAACCAAGAACATAAAAAGTTAACTGGAGATTTTTTTTTTAAAAGTGCAACTTTCCACAAATATTGTAAACGTAGAGATAAACCTCCACTCAATGGCGGTTACAAAACCAGGAATATTTTAAAAACTTCAAACTCCTTTACTTGCATGTCATTTTGCACTTTTTTTATTGTCAAATTTCTGTTACGAAAACTAATAATAGTAACTCGACGCTGGTTTTATGTTTTACAAATATTATTTACCACTGTCATTTACAACAATGCTACTCTGACCAAACTAGTGAATAGTTCAATTATTATTTTATTTATTTTGGGATTGAGCTGGGTAAAAAGCTTTTGCAGCTTTGTCCAACGTTTAGTAATTAATACCAGGATAATTTAGTAAGTTAAAATTACATTTGAAACAGTTTAATATTGTGAACATTGACACACGTGTTCTGTATTTGTATACCCTCTCGCTCCCGAAACTTAAAAATATAGTGTGTGACTTTTATTTAATGATGTAGATGGGTTTTTTTTAATTGTCGGGTTTTTAAAAAAAATTCAACAGTGTTCAACTTTTGATGTCAAGTTATTAGCAAAACGTAAGACTGATGGTAGGTTTTAAGTGTAAATTGTTCAGTCCCGTTAGTTTCCTACAAACAGATGACGGTAACGTTTGACTGCAAGTAATGCGAACTGTTTTGACACAGCCTTTTTGTTGTTATTTACACCAAATATGAGTGTGATATCGAGTCACAAAACACGGACCCAGTGGCTTATTGACTACAGTTAAAGTGTAGTTCAAGTGTTTAAGTAGCATGAAGAGAGTGAACTTTCAGATTCCATAGTGCACTCACTTGTTTCACGCGGCTAATCAAATGGGGAAAACCCGCAAACATTCTTTGTACTGCAAACACTCAGAGGCCTGAATTTCCTATTTTTTGTGAGGACATCCAGGCCCCTTTTATTAGTCAGAAGAGTACTGGAAGTAAAAACACTGTCTCTACAGCAGTGCTTCTCAAATGTTTTAGTATGATCGACAGGCACAAATCTTTCCATTGTACCAGGGACCAGTGCACTATATTACCTGTACTGACGTAGTAGCGAATTGTAATTCATTTTGTTATTTGTTTCATTTTATGTAAGTATTGCCAAAAAGTTTACATATTCTATAGGATTAATACTAATGACTGCAACTGGAGTAATAGAATTATATTTTTCTGTCCTTTTCTATTTTCTTCTGGTGACCTGCAGCGGTTGGTCCACGAATCATAACTTTGAGAAGCACTGCTCTACGGATCATCTCTCATCTAACGGTCACTGATTTTCTAATATTATTTTATGCTGTTGTTTTGTTTCAAAAATGTATATGACGCATTTGTACGCCGAGTACACCTTCGTGCATGTTGACATCTAACATTTGGCGTGATTAGAATAGGATTAAGAAAAAGAATTGTCGTTTAACAGTTTGACGTAACTATCAATTGGCTATTTGTCGTTTAACAGTTTAACGTAACTATCAATGGGCTATTTGCGACAGAATTTGACTGAGATACAAAAGTTGTTTTCTTTTCTACTTCGGCGTTCCGGGACAGCTTTTTTTTTTTAAAAAAAAAAGAATGATTTTTTGTATATTATGTGTATTTATATGTTTGCTTTTCAAAGAAAAAACAATACTTAAAAATTCAAGTTTTTATTACTTTTTTCTGGTATTTGTTTTGCTAAATGGTTTGGAATTACCTCAACACAAATTTGTTTGATCTTATTTAATAAAAGTTGTCTTTTTTAAGTATGACTGACCAAGCGTCAGTGCCACCTGTATGAGACGATCATTTACCGATCTCTTCCACAAAAAGACTTTGGCAATGGGCAGAAAATATTGTCATCCATTTTTTAAATAGTGTTTTTTTTACCCCAAAATGTGACAACCAACCATATTGATTATAATTTTGATCACTGATTGTCTTATGTACAGCTAAAATTGGAATAGCGTCCCTTTATTTTCCAATCTTGTTGGAGTCGCTGCTACTGATAGTGGCTTCCATGGAGTCGCTGCTACTGATAGTGGCTTCCATGCAGTCGCTGCTACTGATAGTGGCTTCCATGGAGTCGCTGCTACTGATAGTGGCTTCCAACTAGATACTCTATTAAAGAGCCTTAAGTTTTTTTAAGGGAAAATTTTGTGGTTTAAACAACAACAAAAAATCTCTTTTTTTGCATTCTTTTAAATGTAATAATTTTTCAGCAATATTGATCTTTCAAAAATATACGTCCGATTACGTTTGAAAGATAAGGGAGCTAATATTTTCCCGTCGCAATAAAATTATTTTAAACAGTCACAGAAACTCCTATTTAATTGAATGCCTTCTTATATTTTTTAAAACAAATTTTCTTTCAACGAACATAGATACGTACCTATCGGTAGATGGAAATATAAAATTAATATACCGTATACGTTTTAGCTTTAAGAAAATTAATCATTAATTGTATTTTGTATTCATTAAATCCGAGTATCTTTATTAATAGAAAAATAATACAACCGTTGATCTCTTCTCGTTTCAGATTATTTTTTGAGTGAAAGAAGAAAGGAAAACATCGCCACCTGCCCAGACAAGAATGTACTCCAAAGTAACGGATTTTTCTACACATTTGTATTAACTGAACATGGGAGACCACCAGGAGTCTCAACTCTGAAACCTGTGTCTAGCATGTGATTTCGGGGAGCAGGCATATGGCCGAATGATTGCCTGCGGACGTTATTTCTCAGGACCATGTAATGGAGCTCGAGAAGCCGCTCGACTTCGGGTAGTTGTCTCAGGGATGGTCGAGATCCAGCCTCCTCCACCACAGTGGACGTGAGAGAGGTACCCACTCGAGCCGCGTCAGTCCAACATACCGGTCTCTACAAGGGAGGACATTTAAGATTCACAGAGATCTTCAACACCCAGGTGAGTCCGGTGACCGTGTCCGCATCTCTTAGAATAAGGTCAAGAAAACACCTTGGTTTGTAATAAAATGGAGTTTTAATATCCATTTTTAATTAAAGGAAAAGGGTTGTTTTTTGTTTTGTTTTTAATCATTAACAATTCCTACATGGTACAAAGTTCAAGTTGGTTTGGATTTTTTCGTCAGGTATGAATTTAGATCTTAATAGTTTAGATAGACGAGCTATGTATACATTGTCAATTTTAAATGAATTATTTAAACGTGTTTTGAGGTCAAAGTGATGAGGCAAACATGCATTTTTTAATTATCTTTTTGACATTTATTTTTTTTAAATTTAAGTTTTACTGTTTTCTATTTATAAACCGAAGACAGTGCGAGTTTTTTACGTTTAACTGGCCATACATTGTCCCTATTTATTACTACCTCAGCTTGATAACTAGGCTCACAAATATTTTTTCTTACTGAGATGAAGACGATACACTTTATGGTTATATTTTGGAAGGGGGAGGTTTGTGGGACTCACGGAGCTGTGACAGTTTATTGTGATATCTGATGCTCTACGTCTTCTGAGGTTACTCTAACTGGTGATTACTCCACATTTCAAGTAGATGGTACAGTGGTACTGATTGGTGGTCACTCATTATTTCAAGTTGATGGTACAGTGGCACTGATAGGTGGTCACTCCACATTTCAAGTTGATGGTACAGTTGTACTGATTGGTGGTCCCTCCACATTTCAAGTTGATGGTACAGTGGTACTGATTGGTGATCACTCCACATTTCAAGTTGATGGTACAGTGGTACTGATTGGTGGTCACTCAACATTTCAAGTTGATGGTACAGTGGCACTGATTGGTGATAACTCCACATTTCAAGTTGATGGTACAGTGGCACTGATTGGTGGTCACTCAACATTTCAAGTTGATGGTCAAGTGGCACTGATTGGTGGTCACTCCACATTTCAAGATGATGGTACAGTGGCACTGATTGGTGGTCACTCAACATTTCAAGTTGATGGTACAGTGGTACTGATTGGTGGTCACTCAATATTTCAAGTTGATGGTACAGTGGCACTGATTGGTGGTCACTCAACATTTCAAGTTGATGGTACAGTGGCACTGATTGGTGGTCACTCCACATTTCAAGTTGATGGTACAGTGGTAGTGATTGGTGGTCACTCAACATTTCAAGTTGATGGTACAGTGGTAGTGATTGGTGGTCACTCAACATTTCAAGTTGATGGTACAGTGGCACTGATTGGTGGTCACTACACATTTCAAGTTGAGGGTACGGTGGTACTGATTGGTGGTCACTCAACATTTCAAGTTGATGGTACAGTGG
>MUZC01004555.1:914484-943888 GCA_002072015.1 Radix auricularia | reverse complement strand
ACATTTCAAGTTGATGGTACAGTGGTACTGATTTGTGGTCACTCAACATTTCAAGTTGATGGTACAGTGGCACTGATTGGTGGTCACTCAACATTTCAAGTTGATGGTACAGTGGTACTGATTGGTGGTCCCTCCACATTTCAAGTTGATGGTACAGTGGTAGTGATTGGTGATCACTCCACATTTCAAGTTGATGGTACAGTGGCACTGATTGGTGGTCACTCAACATTTCAAGTTGATGGTACAATGGCACTGATTGGTGGTCACTCCACATTTCAAGTTGATGGTACAGTGGTACTGATTGGTGGTCTTTCCACATTTCAAGTTGATGGTACAGTGGCACTGATTGGTGGTCACCCCACATTTCAAGTTTATGGTACAGTGACACTGATTGGTGGTCAATTTACATTTCAAATTGATGGTACAGTTGCACTGACTCATGACCTCACAACCGATTAGCAAAAGAAAGGATATCTGCGTAATGGGGAAAAACAGATATTGTCACATCCGTGTTTACTGTTTCTATGGCAACCGAAAAAAAAACGTTAAGGGCCATCACGCCATATGAGACATTCTCAGACATCCTTTTCGTCCTGAGAAAGACAACGACATGGACTTGATGGTCAGTTTGTCCCTGGTTACAGATGTAAATGTTTTTACACCAGTAACAAGTATCAGGGGAAAAATCCTGTTTAATGTGTTTGAATCAAATTAGGTTCATGATCCTACTAGTTATTCAATATCCAAAGGTCATGTCAAAGGGGAGTATATCCAAGCTCATTGCTTCCTTGAAGTCAAAGACAAAGCAAAAGAAAAATTTATAGTCGTTTCAAGGTGGCCACTAAGTTCTTTAATGAATGGACTCCTAGGCTATCGACATAGATGTGTCATATCTGGTTTCTGATCTCTGATCTTATTTTTTTTAATTTTACGTTAGCCTTTGGCTGCATCACGTATCATGATCTTTTAAAAAATCTTTTATATTAACTTGTGATGTCTGAGCCCGTGCGACCGGCCGCGCGACCGTGCGTGCGTGCTTGGCGAAAAAACTTTGAATCGATTTTTAACCCACTTTCTCATAAGGTAGCGAGATAAAAGTTTGCAGGCAGACTCATGCCAATGATAAAAATTATGTATTAAAATTTCACAATCGATGCGCATTATCTTAAACATTTAAGATTTATGTCTCGAATATAAAGGATTTATAGTAAAAAACTTGTTTTTTTTAAACGTTTTTTTTTTATTATTGACTTAGATTAAATTCTAACTCTTTACCACATTCACTCTTTCCCTCTTAGGTCGACATTATCCAAATATCGAAATTCCTCTAGCAGATCGTAGAATAATTGTATGGATTAACATTTCCATACATTATGTATTGCTTTTTTTAAAAAAAAAGATTAAGTACCACCCCTTCTTCTGGACATATAGTTAAAGAATAAAATTGTCTAAGGCAAAAGACATCTTATTTACATATATCCATACTTTGATTTTTAAAAACACCCACAACAAATTGCCTAGCTGGAAAGATTTGTATTGGTTAACATATTTTCTACATACATTGACAAAAATTTTGATGCATTTAAAACCAATTTTGTGAAAGTGATCTTTATTATTAACTTGCATTGCCAACGTTTCTGATGCAGCTATAGAACCAGTGGCGTAGCTAAGGAGTCTAAGCATTTTGAGGCCTCATGTGTGGGTCCGGGGTACTTTTCCAATTAGGAACCCCTACCTTAATTAACTACGCCACTGTACCGAAATATACATTACCGGTATACAGCAATCTGATGTACAATTCTCTTGTGGTGCCGAGGTCAAGAGTTACTGTTGGTACTTTCCCATTTTTCTCACACTCCGTTGTTTTTGTTATCAGTTCTTAACCTGAATCGGGGGGTGGGGGGGGGAATGGTATTTTACAGCGACCTTAATTCAATACATTCACAAAACAGGTGAAACAATGTAGTCTTTAGGAAATCTATTTAATTTATTTATTATATTTGTAAGACAAATTTTGATTGGTGTTAGTTATTAAAGAATATTGAAGATTATATTCATAATAATTTTAAAAAATTACAGTTGCAGGAAAGAAATGCTGTAAACGTAAAAGGAGTGTGAGGGGGTAGATGTTGTTTTGGCGGCTAACTCAGTTGATAGTTACAATAAAGAGAAATCGGGTGTGAATTATGCTATCAGGTAATCGGTTTATCTCGCCCAGGTGACGTTTTTATTTGAGTAGGCCTTGCCGGTTCGTGAAGGAAATCTATTAATAGAACATCCTGGTACTCAGTCGGAGCAATGTCATTAATGTTTTAATCAAATTTCCGTGTATTTGTTTGTTGTTGTTGAATATAAGTCAACAGATCATAATTTACAATTAACAAAAGTCAGTTTAGTTGACGTGACTGAGACAAAAAAACTTTCTTCCTTTATTATTCTGTTGTTTACGTTTTTTAGGTTTTCATCTATAGTTCTGCTAAAAAAGCATTATTTTACCAAACACCTGTCAAAAAATTGTAACATTATGTCATTATGAAGTTCTCTAGGTCTGAGTTTCATACCCGCTCATTTTTGGTTTCGTAGAAAATAGAATCAATATAGGTCCTTATAAGTTGTGTTTTATTCCAACGAATTTCTTGTAAACTTAGTAGGTAACACACTCACGCCAGCACTCTAATGTATTCGGCAGCTAATGTCTAATTTAATGATGCATGTGCTAAGCCAAGCAGGTTTGTAAAGAATATCTGTCCACAAATTAGTCGTGTTTTTAATTTCATTGGTATTTCTCATGCGACCATGTCACTAGGTTGATAGCCCATCACATGTTGACCTTAAAGGTCTCATTAGACTTGGTGACACCGTTACATTTGATTTAAACTGGCTTGGTAGGAGGAGGGGGGTGGTTAACAATCGTCCATCATAAGTTCGTTAGTCCGTGTGCAAAATATCAAACTCGTATAGAGTTGCACAGCATCAATTTTTTTATAGCAAAATTTTACACCTCACATAAAATGATATACTATACTTAACACAATTTGGTAACCGGTTCTTCTTAGCTACTGCGCGCATCGGTCAAATACTGCGCTTCCGACCAGCTAAAAAGGGAAGATAGTTGGAAAAAGGTGACATTTTGTTAAATCGCACCCAATTCACCTGTAACAATTCATTTTTAGTGATTTCAACCGTTGGGCACATATTTCCAATCAAGTATTAGGTTTCGACTACAAGGGTTGCAATAGTACAGCAAGGAAGACATGGTTTTGTCTCGTGATTACAGGAAAGTTTATTGTTCAAACACTATTTCTACTCTTGGTGCATCTGTGGGGGCTAACCGCATTCCGCACCCTTCCACAACAATTGTCTTTATCCAGTTGAAAGTGCTGCCCTTATATCAGAGGCGTAATGAGGTGTCGACAGCGGTTACACATGTCCCCGGGCATGACCAACACCAGGGGTGAATCCAAGAATTTATTCAGGGGCCCCAGCTGTGCGCGGAGATATATATTCCGACAATTATTTAAGTGACATCTAACAAAACAGTTTTAAAATTTAGCTTACAACGAAAATTCGAAAATTGACGAAAACTTTTTCTGAACAATGAACGATTCGCTAAAGGTGTTCCTCGGAAATTCGTGTTTTACGACCCAGTTTTCTAAAAATAATATAATTTACACATCAAATACGTCACATATATGTCTTCCGGTGACTCTCTACTTTATTGCTGAGGATGTAAGCATTTAATTATGTGAATATTGTATATATATATATATATATATTATCATTATTATATATATTATCATAGTTTACAGCTTCATGCATACAATTATTTTTTTAAAATCCTATTCGACTTACCTTTCATACATATTAATATTAACAAAATATTTACTTCGCATATTTTCAATTAATATCCAAAATTTATTTTTAAATTTTGCTTGAGACCAAATATTTTTTAAACTTTAAATAAGATTTTTTAAACAATAAGACAATTAATTTTTTTTTCTTCAAAATAATATTGGTTGAAAAATATCAGGTTAAGTTTTTAATAAAGGTGTTCGTTTGTGTGTGATTGTCTTCTGAAAATTTGTTGCAATTATTTTTAAAAATAAAAAAGTTATTGGCAAATGGGTGAACAGTTTTAAAACATGGCTAACATGTAGTTGTTGTTGTTTTGTTTTTTTTTTGTTTTTTTTTATATATTGTTTATCTAAGTATAAAGGGCTTAAAAATTTCAGTTAAAAAAAAATTAAATATAAAAAAGCGATAACTCGACTTCTGTTCCAAGAAGTATAAAGATGAAATCGGTGCGTTTTTTTTTTAGAAAGCTGAACTAACCTTTGAAGATGATATATAATGTTTTAGAGTTTTATGACAATATTTACGTTTATTGTCAAAGTACCTACAAGGTTAGTTGGTTGACATAACATCTTTCTAAGTAAGTTGTTACTTATTCCAATGTTTGAATAATTACTTGTAACGTTGTCATTATTTGCCAAACAGATCAAAGAAGAACATAACATGAATCGACACAAGTCTGGTTCTCAAAAGGGACGGGGAAAATACAGGGAGAAACGGGAAAAAGAATTGAAATCCAAAAATGTAATTGCCCAGTTTTTGAAACACAGCGATGCTCATAAATCTATTATCTCTGCTAAATCTGAAAAAGTTTCCTTTCCATCAACATTCCATCAGGACTTGCCACATACTGACATATTCAGTATGTTAGTGTATTAATACAGAATCCTACCTTACCATCCTAATTATACACAATTTAGTAAACCCGGTTCACCCACAAAACGGCCCCGGACAAAAGGGCCCCGACAAATGGGCTCCAACATAGAGCCCCCGACAAAAGGGCCCTGGACTTTAGAGACTAATAGTAAAATGTACAATTAAATATTGCATTCGTATTTTTACTCACCTTTTTAGTGTGAGGTTTAGCTCACAAGAAACAATAATAATTACATCACATTAGTGAGTTTAATAGCCTTTAAGCGAAATCGTACGCATCACGGTTGTTTGTTGACTAGAAACAATATAATAACATCACAAGAAATAATTTTACAATAACTCCAATTTTGTAAGGGTGAAAAAGTTGAAAAAAATCTTAAAATGCTAACAATTTTAAGGTTATTGATATAAAATGTTAACAAATTGTCTGGGGCCGTTTTGACCACGGTCGTTTTGACCTGGGCCGCTATGACAGGGCCGTTTATTCCAAGGCCGTTTTGTCGGGTCACTTGATAAACCTAATAGTTAGCATGGGGCTCGGTGGTCTAGCGGTAGCACACTGGACTGTCGAACCGAGACAAAAGAGAGTCACGTGCTCTAGCCTCGGTGCTAGCCAAACAATCCCTTCATCGTTAGTGGTGGCTTAATTAAATTTCTGAACGCTATTTCACTTGCCACATAGGCCTTCATGGTCTGAAAAGGGGTTATTATTATTTATTAATAGTTAGGCTAGAGCGTATTTAAAAAAGTACCCAGATGTTACTCCTAATCATTGCATTGATATAAAGTAACCCGTTGCATAGGCCTATTTCTTTAATGAATTATTTCACTACCGACATCTGCTTTCGCTTCATTCCTATTTGCAGTCAAACTTTTATTTGCGAGAAGGTTCAACTTTCCAAGTATGGTGTTGGTATTCATAAATGCAGACAGCATTGTTGCTGTAAAATAAGCTACATTTCTGTCATTTTGTATACAAATTTCAAGGGTTTTGGCCTGTGGGGACCTGGGAAAAGGCTTCATGCACGAAGTGAAGGCAAGGGGCCCAAACATTTCTAGCGGTGGCCCTGCCCGGGGCTCTTAGGTACTGGAGCTCAAATGTTTGTCTTACAGCATTACCATAAAAAAGGAGAACAAAATCATCAATATACATAATTTGCTATGTATGTCCCATCCGTCCATCCATCCGTAATGTTCCTAATTTTAGAAAGCAGCGCATCGCTAAAAGAAAAAAAAAAAGCCTTGATAAAAAGAAAATTACTGCACCAAAAATAACTCTTCACGAACGACCGTATAAAATTGTTCACTATGGAAATAAATTAATTAATTAAAAATATATAAAATAAATGAATGTATTGCATTTTTTTCTGGTGTGTATTAAAAAAAAAACTAATAGACTTCAGCTGAAATACATTTAGTTTGAAAACGCCCGTCATTTGTTAGTTGTTATACACTAGTTCAGAAAAATTCTACAGTTCGATGATGCACAAGTTTTTAATCAGAACTTGTCCTCGGGCATATAATATCCTAGCTTGTCCTTTGTCGTAATTATCAAGAAACAATCCAATAAACCTGGGTTAACCACCCACTTGAAAGATGTGCACATCGGGCGCAATTTGAATGAGAACTATTTTATAAATAGTTAGGTTTTATGCACACTCAATAATAGTTAATGGCTAACAATTCAAAATCAATTATTCTTCGGCAAAACAGAACAAAATCTTGAATACGTAAATTAACATGTGGGCCCAAAATTGTATTATTTATTGAAAAAGTCATGGAGAAAAAACCATTGTTATGAAATTGTCTCCGATCATTTCAAAAGTTCCTGTCATTAAATTGGGTTCAAAGTGCACCATCACTTGGTCGGCAACTTAAAGGCAATCAAGTGTCATGTAGCGGGGATTCGTGCTCAACGATTAACGAAACGGAAAGCTTCTTAAACCTGGATGCGCCAGTTTTTGTTGTTTATATATATGACCTTACAGAGTCAGTCAGTGATAATGGTCTTTAATTAGATAGATGGGAATACTCGTTAGAACATTCTCAACACGAAAAATTGCCTCACGATCCAGGAACCTTCAGACTGACAGATACATCTCAAAATTACAGTTAATGAGGAAAAAACTTTTTTTTAGATATATTTTTTTTCATTTAAAATTGTAAAGATACTTTCTATTGGAGGTAAAAATCATGAAAAATAATTAAAGTTTTAAGCTGCAAGAAGCAATAATTTTTTTTAAAACACTTATTACAAAATAACAACATTTCAGTCTCTTTTACTCGTTATTCGGAACTTTCGGTTACAAACGTTACACAAGGGCGCATGTAAACAAATGCGTGTAAAGTAAAATTGTGAGATTACTTTTTAAAAGATTTGGTGAGGAAAAGCTCTGTTTTTATGTTTATTGTCGATCAACTTTTGGTTCTAATTCCTAACTAAAAAAATATTAACCATCATGTCCCATGTTGACCTCAGCTAAATAAAAAAATTAAAAAACGACAATAAAAACAGAAGAAAAAACTTTTATTTTGATTGTTGCTTTTTTTTTTTTTTTTTACAAGAAGAGGATCAAGCAGCAGACGGGGTGAAAAAGTGAGGGTTTATTATGGGTAAAAAGTCCAGAAGTCCAAGGTTTGTAACACGGCCTGGTAATTTTGGTTTGTTTGTTGTTTTTTTTTAAAATTCCTTTTAAAACGTTTACACTTGAAGCCTGTTGAAATTACTTAGAAATGAGTTATTTTTATTTTGTTCATTGTTCATTTTATTTATTAAATTTTTGTGGCCCGTAAATGGGAGGGGTGTGTGGCATTTAATAGTGAGAACTGAAGGAGACAGTATTTTGGTTCATTATCAAAATTTTCTTAAGAACATTGAAATAAACAGAAAATAACTACAATCATTTGATTTGCAACTATCAACAACAGGTGGAAAATTATACCGTGTTACCTCGAGATATGAAAGCTTCAAAATAAGAACAAATCCAAAATACGAAAGACCACTTGAAGAATGTTTTGTTTCAAGATACGAAAAAAACAAGAAATATACGAAAACCACGTACATAACTTATTATTTTCGTAGAGTGAAGTATTTCCTACGTAATAATAAATGCCGTAATGTTTTTCTGCCATCCGTTGTCCTCGATATCCACCTTATCTGACACTTCGCTTCAAGCAAAAGTAAATTGTTCACATTTTTATACATATAATTTTTCATTTATTTTATTCTGCTTGCATTGTTTTAATATTATTTATTCGAGTTATAATGTGTACTTTTAAGGATTAAAGAATCCTATTTTGTTTTTCTATAATTCTCAAAGAAATTTTCAATCTTTAGCATTATTTGTGTGTGAAACTAATCAAGTATTTTACATTAAAAACTTTATTTGAGATACGGATATCCATGATACGAAAGCCCCCCCACCTCGGAACGGATTAATTCGTATCCTGAGGTACCTCTCTTTTTTTAAAAATGTTTATAATTTGATGTCAGATGATCCCTTAATCAAATGAGTTAACATTTAAAAACTGTACTTTGACCAAAGCATTGGCGACACGCCGACAATGTAGAGTCGAGGTTGACTTGCCAGAACTCCATGACGTTGACTGGGCCCGCCAAGGTCGATACAACACCGGGTCCATAGTTCTCGCGGCCCGCATCCATCATACCCCGCCCGGCTCGGCTCAGATCTGCTCCATCGTTTATAATCACCTGTAGCTGGTCCATAAGAAAACACTCTACTAAACCACAGAGACACATAACACGGGCCTCGCATTATACTGACAGACAAGGGAACGCTGGGCGTCAAGCCACAAGAACTTGAACGGCTCTCAAAATCTTCTACTGGGGTACTTTATTCTAATGTCGCTGTGATGTAAATGAATGGAAGAAAATATTGACACTAAGGCATCGTTGTATCAGTAAATGTTGCTCTTTAAAAGATTTTTTTAAAAAAACATTAGTAAGTTTTCTTATAAAGTATCTGGGGTTTACGCAGTGGCATGGCTTTGGGAAAGGGAAGGCAGTTCAAATTCGAAAGCCCCCCCCCCCCGCGATATAAAAGTGTTGGGAATTTTTTTTTAATTTAATAATACGCCACCGTCATTTATGTGGGGCCTCCAAAGGAGGTTAAGCATCCTGGGCCCCCAAACCCCTATAAATTCCAGCTATGCTACTGGGTTTACGACAAGCGGGGACGGGGTGGGTGTAATTTTTCTGCACCAAAATAGAGAAACTACTAGGCACGAGGAAATCTTTATGAAATATACCCTTAAATAATTGTGTATATGTAGTGCACCGAAAATGACATCCAAACCAAAGCACGTCTGCCCGTTGTAACTACTTGTCTCATGGGTCTCTGTGTGTATTCTGTTTACTTGAGATTCGAACATCTTCTTTGAGAAAGTAAAATTGTTGAGTTATAAATTTATTGAATAAAACTATTCATCAGACAGCAACTCTAAAGCAATCTTGTCGATTGCGTCGGTGTGGTCTTCTTGCCATTGCCTTACAGCAGTCTTGCCAGAGGAGTCCATTAGTGGACAGTTGTAGACTCCTCGGATGTCTGTTGATGTAATGAACGGTCTTTACGGAGGATGCAAAGGTCAACAATGTATGACCAATTCGTAGAGTGCCTTGCGTTCTACGGCACAGTAACTGGTGGAGAAGAAACACGTTCAACAGTGCAGAGGTGCGATCACTGTGCGACCAATGTTGGTGCGCAAGCGCGTGCGTGTAAGGAAGTGTTGGAGGTATCAGTGAAGTGTTTGTTTTTATAGTAGATGTGACAATATGATCAATTTATTTCTCTCAAATTAAATGATATAGCCGACCCGCGTTGTAGCATACGCCGCTAATGATTTAGTGCCTGGAGAGGGAGGGAGGGCGCCTTAAGTATTCATTTTATGACAGTAATTGTTGAGGAGAGTGTGTGACTACTTTTCTGTCACTGAGCACAACGGAGAGCACAAAGTTATTATGCCAATGTCGAGTAACAAAGCTTACGGACGTGTAGCGAAGTCATGTTTTTAAAAAAGTGGGAAATAAACGGGCACACACACAAACATTTTTAAACATTAAAAAAAAAAGTAATGTCTTAGCTGGGGATTGAACCTACGACCTTCGGCGTGTTAGGCAAATGTAATAGCCACTACACTACGAAATACACGCTATTCTGTTATTCTGAAAGAACAAAGTAATTAACCTCAATTGAAAACATTGGTCTCGATGACCCCCCACACCATGCACTACCTTTTCTTGCCAGCTGATTGGTCGGTTGGGTTAGACAGCTTGCTTGGTGTCCGGCATGGTTGTACCATGAGGAGAATTATATGTATAGATTGTTACATCAATTTGTCCCGTAATCAAATATAAACGTTTTGTCAATGCTCAAGTTAATTTTATTTGCCTACTAATATTGAATGTCTTTCTTTTAGTGAGCCCCGAGATCTGCACACGAAATTAGCTAAGGGCAAATTACTGGTCCATAAATTATAGGTATCTTTGATTTCATATTTAATTTCATATTATTGACATTTCAATATTCAGAAAGTTTACATTTTTTAAGTACTTAGTGAAATGACCTAAAGAGGTCATTACAAGTACCGGTGACATAGTGAGTAGACTTAAAGAGGTCATTATAAGTACCGGTGACATAGTGAGTAGACTTAAAGAGGTCATTACAAGTACCGGTGACAGTGAGTAGACTTAAAGAGGTCATTACAAGTACCGGTGACATAGTGAGTAAAAGAGGTCATTACAAGTAGCGGTGACATAGTGAGTAAACTTTAAGAGGTCTTTTCAAGTACCGGTGACATAGTGAGTTGATTTAAAGAGGTCATTACAAGTACCGGTGACATAGTGAGAAGACGTAAAGAGGTCATTATAAGTACCGGTGACATAGTGAGTAAAAGAGGTCATTACAAATACCGGTAACAACAGATTAAGATCTTGACTGCGTACATTTCTTTTTTTTTTTTTATTCACTCAGTCAAAAAAAAATAGTACTCATATTTTCTTACGGAGATCAGATGAAAAATGAAATATAACTACACCACGCGTTAACATAATGCAGCGTAAACTATCCAGGAAAAGCATTGAATTAATGGAAGGACTTTTTTTTCAAATGTGTATAACTATACCTACAATGAAATTCATGGATGTTAGAACTTATTGTTCGATATCGAGTTTTCATTTCTACAACTACACTTGTGTAATAATAAAATGTTTACATCTCAACCACTTTAGTGAACTGCTCCCCAAGCCCTGTAAGAAAAAAATAATAAATAAAGAAGAGCTTTTGTACGTCTATACCAGTGTTGGCGAATTTGTGCCACGCGTGCCACACGCGTGCCACACGCGTGCCACAGATGGCACGCAGAGTCTTGTCACCCGGCAAACAACTAAAATATTTCTTCCATAATCAAATCAATTTGCTGGCAATTTGTGTTGGCATTTTTGCTATAGAATCTATATATAAGTAGGTTTTCATTGAATTGCTCGGCACGCGGCTCCAAAATGGTTCGCCAGCACTGGTCTGGTCTGTACTCTGAGCTGAATATTAAAACTGATCGTAATGGTCTGTGGACTCAATAGTCTTCTGTTTAGAAGGAGCTAATGTATTGATAAGACAAGTCAATTATAGTTATCTCAGCTTATCCTTGACTTTTTTTTTAAATACAAGACTTAATCCATTATAATTTATTTTTATAAATCAAGTTATCATAGGTCGCTGTATTCATTTTTTAGAAAAAATACAGAATGTAATAAATATATATATTTACACACATACACCCCCTTACACCCACACACTTTTCCAAAAGAAGATTAAGCAACGATGACCAGCTTCCTAATTAGACTCACAGCTCAAAATACAATGTGTGGAAGCAGACGAGACGTGTCTATCAAAGAACGTAATTTGTTGAAACCTCGCGGGCTAGGCGCTATCGCGAGAGTTTGTAACTGTGATAAGGAATCTTATCGAACGAGTCTGGACGCAGCCTTTTTATCTGCTCTCTCCTACAGGTTAGAAATGTGGGTTGAATGAGGTGGGGGAGGGCGTGGGGGAGAGGGGCATCTGAGACAGGTGATTTTTACATAATATGGCAAGGTTGACTTGATGGAGACTAAAAATAGTTTGGAAGACAAATTTGGCCCAAACAATTTCTTTACCCTAGACGCTGTCTTTTAAAACTAGCTTAAACAGTGTGTGTGTTGGGGTGGGGGCGGTGTTGGGGGTGCAGGTTTGGGAAAGGAGATTTTTTTTAAATTTAACTCATTTTAAAAGCTAATTGACGTTTCTTTCACTCAGAATTAATAAATAGCTGATAAGATGCTTTTTTTTTCTTATAAATTATATAAACCTATACATTAAATACATAGATCTATCGACATAATAACTCAAATTAAATTTTCTCAGCCTAATACCGCAAATTTCTATTTATCGATTTCCGCCATTAAATGACACGGATTATTTTTTTAAAATCAAGTTTACATTCATTCCATTGTTTGTGTTGATGTATATAAGACCTCTAATAACCGTGTGTGACCTCTGCTAGTTAAAACTGATGTATTTATTTATAATGTTTATTTTATGTTAAATTTATTTCTGTGTTCACTTATTTAGTGCGCATGACGACGTGACCTTTCTTGACCCTTCTGCCGCAGGTGACCTCTACTGAACCTTGATTGACCTCAGCGGATATCTCTGGAAGGGGAATTGATAGGGACATTACATTTTCAGTGCATCTCAGTGATAACAATCAGCTAAGTGACCACTGCAGTCTCACCCCTCATTTTGTTTAAGTGACCACTGACCTTTCACAGTGTGCTGATGCCATGCATCTCGTGATTTTTATTTGTCCCTGAAACCGTTTACTTCTTTTACGGGAAAATTTCATCCGATGAAATCATCTCTCACTTTTGTATGACCGAAAGCGTTTTATAATTGTGTTTATCATACTTGAGGTCAAGGGTCAAAAGAAATTCTCTGCTGTGTACTCAGTACACGGTACTCTGACGGTGTCGATGCTTTTAGATACATGAATGTATGGCATAAAACAGGCAAGGGATTACCATTGAAATATTTCTAAAAAATTTAAGAATTTTGGTGAACTGAATCTTGAATACCTTTTCTTTTTCGATCAGAACCAAAGTAATTTTTGTGGCGCTGGAATGTGTGTTCAAGATCATTGTTTCTCCTCCTACAGAAACCCATAGACTCTTTGCTAGATATAATGTTTAAAATGTAAATTAAAGAGTGTCTGATGTCATCTAGGTTTCGTGTTCGTCCTACATACAATTTTCATGACGTCATACTCTCTGATCTGATAAACGTTCACCGGAAGTCGGAGCAAGGGCAAGGACATGGGGACGTTTAAAAACTGTCGTCAGCCCGGCTCCAATAAATATTCAGCTTATCTAGCGATCGGCGAGCTCCCAAACTGAGGGGTTTAGAAGGGGGGGGGGGAACGGGTTGAGGTAACGAAAGGAATATTCAGAGGAGTTGAATCCTTACAAAGCAGTCACTTGGAACTCGAATCATCCAGTCAAATAATTATGAGAATTTAAACGAAAAGTTTTTTCTTGTTTTATTTTCTAAATCATTTTCCTTTATTTTCTGAATATATTTTAAGTCAATATTTGTTTAATACCATGTCAATTTTCAGCACTAATTAATATTAGAAACAAAATCTTTGAAAGCCCAATAAAATATATAAATATCTTGAATAGTGAGACCCACATTAAAAGATTTGCCTATAACAAACTCGATTTTTCGAAGGGAGGAAATCGAGGCCCATTACCCAGACGTCCCTGCCTCAGATTAATTATACAGCGTCTATCTCACCAGCGACATACACACATTCACGATCGAAGCTATGATTGCTCTATGACTCATAGTCGGGCGATATTTTGACATGTGACCCTATCTGCTCTCATCCATTGGCCAAGACAAGCCAACTCATTTATTGTTGTAGCGACTTAGAATTCTACAAGAAAAATAGGCTGTGATTATAAATAAACAGCCATTTTTTGTACAATGAAAGAAAAGTAATAGACAAGGAGGGGGGGGGGCTCTTTTTCGTTCAGCTATCCAATAATTCGTGTACAGTCATCCCTTTAAAGTGATTAATGTGTAATTATATATGTGAAATTATCTATATAAAAAAACCCTTACATACAATCCATGAGCTAATCTGAATCTTATACAATGCAATTTTCCCCCCTCCAGAAAGTAAGTGTATGAAAACGATGTTTGCAAAAAAGGAATTACCAAAATGCTTTGCATTGTCAAAGTTCATTAGGTTAATGTTAAGGTTAAGGTTAGGTAATGGCTTATCTCTTCGATGTGATGAATATGAAGAATAAATATTATTTTTATAGTGCCAGTCGAAATGTGTTTGTTTTAGAAGACAATGTTTGGTTACAATTGGGAATGCTAGTGGCTGTTTTTTTAAAAATTAAATAACTAAAATATATGTCATTCATTTCAAAATCAGAATTTAAAATACAATCTACTCTCTCATTCTCGATATCCCGGTCTCACAATGTGCTACCGTATGTGACAACTTAAAGAGCGCCTGGTCTCAGAAAAGACACGAGTATGTTCAAAGACACACGGGGGGGGGGAGGGTCCATTTTCCAATAAATTAAGTGTTGTTTATAAGCCACGGAAACGCAATTTTTATTCGACTAAGTTAAAAAGGAATGGGGCCGAAGAATTAAGTCCTCCGTCATTTTATTACTGTGAAGGGGTGTAGGCAATAAAACTAAATAAGAAAACTTTGTTATTAGCGGGGGCGGGGGAGGGAAACGACCAAGTTATTTGCAATTAACAGTCTTCCCTGAAGACCAAACTCTAATCCACCCAGACCTCTTTAGCGAACGTGTCTTTGCTACACTTAATAATTCCTAATATTATGATATCCCTTGTGGCTTTGCGACAAGACCCTGATACATCCTCTGTATGACAATAGACTTAGCTAGACGTGGTGGTCGCCGCACGATGTGGCTCCTGTTTGAGAATTGACTTTACAGAACTTGAACTGCGCGTGATGCTCCCAGCGTATGAATAATGCCGATGTAAGTATCTGCATGGGACATGGCCAGCCGTGGGTGGAAATTGCTGCTCATCTGTATTCATGCCGGCGTGGGCGATGAAAGGAATTTTGCACTTCTCAAAAAAGTCAGTGAATTGGGGAACGTTTTGTGCTCGTAATTGTACATCCATAATTTCAAGAGCCGGGACGGCAGTTCCTGACGTTGAATTACGAGCACCGATGGGGTTCAACCATCGCGGCGTCTTGGAGCTTATTTTTAGAACTCCCCGAGCTGTACCGTGGGAGGAAGCAATGAGAAGCACTTGCTATTATTTCAATCAACCCCTCGCTTCATTTCATTAGACGAACCAAAATAGGTTCAAGGGTCCTTTGAAAAAAAAATTGTAGGCGTAGAGATTATATTTTGTGTGTCTGCTCATTGATTTAAAGTGACATGCCCATGTCGACAAGTTCCATTCTTAAGCCAATAAACGCAGCGCAGCGGTTCTCGTGAGAATGAAGAGATACGGCTACAATAACTACGACGTGTATTCATTGTTAATCATTATAACTATCGCTTGAAATCTTAACTTAGTCAATATTTATGTTTTACTAAAATTGTTTATCCAGAATTCTTCAAACGTTAAAGTAATATAATACAGGTATAGTTATATTAAAACTAAGACCCCTTAAAGCTTAGTTTTCCGTTAAATATTTTACAATCATGTGGTCAAGAACTCAAACTCTAGTGTAAAAAACATGACTTCACGCTTTTTTTTTTAAAATGATGATGTTATCAACTTTTACAGCTGAGGTGCCTACTAATATCTAGCTGTCAGTGGTTCAATGTTTCTGGCGGTAAGCCTGTTGGTCATTGGTAACACTGGGCACTTTCGGAGCTAAACAACCAAACGAATATAAAACAACTACCCTTTTCAATTTTAACTTTAATAACTATTAACATACATAGATTTATAGCCACAATGACCAATGCAGGGTTCATACTAGTGTGCCTTTAAATTTAAAATATCAGATACACAAACGAATTGTGTCATCAGAACACAAAATTAAAACGTTTTTAATAGACTAATACTAATACACAAGTAGACTTTGAGGCTAATGTTAATCAGTGCATAAAACTTAACACAAGTAGCACAATAACTATATTCTATTATACATTAAACACTACACAATAAAAAACAATAATTAAGTAAACGTAAAAAACACAGTAACGAGAAGAAAGAAAGGGGAATATGGTTGTTATATACAGGCTATAATCCCGGGTATCCTGTCCTATTCCTATTCTTAATGATATATTGCGTGTTCAAAATGCCCAACATTTATGTTCACTAAATAAGGGAAGCCACGTTCTATTTTTAAATCCCTTATATTCGCTTCATAGTCGGCGCGCTCTTCCTCTTGGTCCGTCCGTCGGGTCGTACTTCGGGTCGTACATCGGATCGTTCAGTGAAAAAAACAAAAATTTAAAAATTACCAATTTTCCGTCATGCAATGGAGCTGAAATTTTGCACATAAACTTGTTTCACCTAACGATGCATTGTATCAAAATTTCATATCGATCAAATGTACCGTAATTAAATAAATGTACATTTATTTTATATCTATATAAATGTATGGTAGCCTTCTGTTGTTGACATTCTCGTGTTTGCTGGAGTTCAGTCCAACGATCGGTGACCACACCCCCACCCTTACCCATTTTAGAGCCTTTGGAAGTTAAGTCATTTTCAGTCTATAAATGTTTTGTTTTGAATGTAATCAATTATTTTAGTTCTGTCTCATATAAAAAGGATTTATAGTCAAAAACTTTGTTTTTACGGGTTGTTTCTTCGTTGTAATTTTTAAATAAATGTAACTTTAGTTTATCTCTATATAAATGTATATTAGCCGTCTGTTGTTGACATTTACGTGTTTGCTGTAGTTCACTTGATCCAATGGTGACCTCACCCTCACCCCCACCCATCCCCTTTTTACACCAAGAGAGTTCAGTCACGTTCAGTCTGTAAATGTTTGTTGTCGAGCAGTGCTTATTATTTTGAATATTATCAATACTTTTAGTTCTGTCTTATATATAAGGGATTTATATCAAAAACTTTGTTTTTACCCGTTTTTTTTTATTTAACTTATCTTATCTTATCTTATATGTTACAGACGCTCCTTCTGTGCAGAAGATTATTGCGTCCTACGTATTTCTATGGTTTGTGTTTAGTCCTGTATTCTTACTAGAGTTTTAAAAGATGATAAAGTGGTGGCTTTCCTGGTTTCTTCAGGCAACCCATTCCACGCCCGAATACCGGACGGATAGAAAGAAAACTTGTATGTGTTTGTTCTTGCATATGGAATAAGAAAGGTGTTTTTGTCTTTATGTCTATTTGAGGGTTGTATTAGGTTATCTTTGTGTTGTATTTCTAAATTAGAATTAATTGCCTTATGTATAATTACTAATTTACTCTTAGTTCTTCTATCCTCTAGTGTTTCAAGGTTTAATGATTTAACTAATGGTGTTACTCTTGTCAGTTTTGAGTATTCTCCAGTAATGAATCTGGCAGCTCTTTTTTGGATTTGTTCTAACTTATCAATATTTTCTTTGGTGGATGGGTCCCATACTGAAGATGCATATTCTAGTATAGGTCTCACCAGGGTGAGATAGCATTTTAGTTTTATATCTTTGTTACATTTGTAAAAGTTTCTTTTTATAAAGCCTAAGGTTTTGTTTGATTTTTTAATAACTTCATTGACATGGGGATTCCAAGATAGTTTCTCATTTATTATGACTCCTAAGTATTTCGCATCTTTAGTTTGGGTTAGTTCTTTTCCATGAATGAAATATTTTGAATTTATTTGTTTCTTTTTCTTTGTTACTCTTAGCAGTTGACATTTTTCTGGGTGGAAGGACATACTCCAGTTAGTTTCCCATTTTATTAATTCATCTAAGTCTTTTTGTAAAATTTTGCTATCTTGTTCTGACTTGATTGTTCTATAGATTATACAATCATCAGCAAATAACCTAACTTTAGTTCCTGTTGAGATATTGTTGGGTAAGTCATTTATATAAATTAAAAATAGTAAGGGACCTAGGACAGTTCCTTGTGGAACTCCTGAGTTAACCTTTATTGGTGTAGATTTAGAACCATTAATTATTACAGTTTGCTCCCTACCCAATAGGAAATCTTGGATCCAGTGATGCAAGGGACCTGAGATTCCAAAGTATTTAAGTTTTTTGAGTAAACTAAGGTGGTGAACTTTGTCGAATGCTTTTGAGAAGTCTAGTAATATTGTATCTATTTGATCATTATTATCTAAGCCTTTTGATAGATCATCTATTAGGCCTATCAATTGTGTTTCACATGATCTGTTCTTTCTAAAGCCATGTTGGTGTGGGCATAGGGCATTATATTTGTCAAGGTGGTTAACTATTCTGCTATATATTATGTGTTCCAGTAATTTACATGTGATACTAGTAAGTGATACAGGTCTGTAATTACCAGGGTCTGACTTATCACCTTTCTTAAAGAGCGGCGTTACATAGGCTAATTTCCAATCCTCGGGCACTTTGCCCTGGTTTAGAGAGGCTTGAAAAAGAACTACAAGGATTGGGGACAGTTCATTGCTTAATTCTTTTAATAACCTGGCAGGTAATTCATCTGGGCCAGTAGCTTTGTTTATTTTTAAGTTTTTTAGGAGTGAATGTATACCTATCTCATCTACAGTTATGTTACCTATTTCTTCCAATTTATTTAAATTTATTGAAATTTCCTTGTCGCCTGAGGCAGAAAATGATGATGCAAAATATTTGTTAAGGATATTAGCTTTATTTTCATTATCATTATAGGTTTTATTATTTGAGTCTTTTAGTGTGGCTATACCTGAAGGCTCCATTTTTTTAGATTTGATAAAGGACCATAAGTTTTTATTGTTATCTTTAGTTATTACACTGTTTATATAATTATTTTGGAGGTTACGGCTAAGTTTCTGTGTCAGGTGTTTAATTTTTAAGTATTTTTTGTGTATCCTTTCTGAATTGGTAGCCTTAAATTTCTTAAATAAATTCTCCTTTAGTTTGCAATACTTTTTAAGTTTAAAATTGAACCAGCATTTATTAATTCTATTTGAAGTTATTTTTGTTGGAACATTCTGATCCATTATGGTTTTTAGATTTGTTTTTATTTCCTTCCATATTTCTTCTACAGGGCTAACTATGCTGAATTTACTTAGGAAATTTTGTTGGAAATTAGAAGCTGATTGGTGTAATTTTATTAAGTTGCATTTATTCCAAAGATATATTGTTCTTCTAGGTATCTTATTTATTTTAGTTTTTATTGTGTTGGTTACCCTAACAATATCATGGTCAGACAGTCCAGGAATTATTGTGCAGCCTATTACTAGTCCTGGTCTGTTTGGTAGGAATAAATCTAGTATTTTGTTTTTCCTAGTTGCTTTTTTTACTATCTGTTCTAGGTTTATGTTATTTATTGTGTCTAAGAAATGTTCATTAATTTCTTTATTATTTTGGTGGCTATCGACTGTATATTTTTTCCAATTTATATCTGGAAGATTTAAGTCCCCCATTGACCAAATTACAGCATTTTTATAATTGTTTTTAATGTAAATTAATTGACAAACAAACTTGTTTGTGGTGGGAAGAATGATCTTCAGAGCAAACAATGTATAAGTTTGAATTTTTTCTTCATCGACTTGATGACCCTCTACCAGTCTGTTTACCCATTTATATTTGTGAAATCATGCGTACAAATAGCCACACAAAGACTCGCAAAGGATATCTAGTTTAAATTATAAATGTAAGTTACTGGTCATTAACAGGGACATTAAATCACGCAGCACAAGCACACAAATAAAGTTTAGTTAAACTATGCATGCACGGTACCAGTCTTTACTGACTGTAGCCCAGAAAATGGAAATCTGAATGTTGTAGTTAGTTGATACTTGATCATGTATTGAGGGAAGTTGATATCAGCAGAGGAGGAAACTGATAAGATAGTGACCAACTAATCAACAACAAAAATAACGATTTACTGTCCATTTGAATGCAAAGAAGCAATACATTATCTTCAGTGGTCAGCGAGACTGGACGGATCTGTCTCATTAGCATGACTGACCCATCTGGTGAATGCCCCCCAAAGGGCCCATTATCATAATTACCCAGAGCCATTAGAAGCAACTGGAAGTCTTGGTGATCGAGATGGGGGTGATATCAGTCTGTTGTGGTCAGTGCGGTCAGGTATTAGTCATGCGCTGATGTCCGGCGGAGTTAAGTACAAGTAGAAGTTTTCGAACATCTCACACACAAAATTGTTTTCAAACATGCGCACATCTAAATGACTGTTCACACTTACAAATTTTTATCAAAACTTAGTCTCGTCACAACTTTCAAAATCTGTATACATAGCTGAACATAAATTATGAGTTCGCCAAATGAAATAGTGCGTGACGCAAGTTTCCATGATTATTTATAAAATTTTGATCAAAATTTGTACGTGTGAACATGCCTTTATACACAATCTTGGTTAGAATAATGCATTGATAAAACTCACAATTATATTAGCATAAGCATGTCTTAACAAAATCAGTTGCAGTTTTAACTTAGAAGACAGTTTAAGTTCATTCAGTTTGTGTGAATAAAATCTGGTAAGATTGAATCAAACAAATTATATAAATCTTACTTGAAGACAACATAACTTTTTTCTTATATCAATAATTCTAATACATGACTTAATCAACTCAAGACTACACAGTGATTATCATTGCTTCTTCTCCGATCAGCTCTTGCAATGTCATTGAACAGCATCATTTATTTTTATTTTTTAATATCACTTTTCATACTTTGATTGATTTATCAATTATATAGACATGTAAAAAAATTTAATCAATTAGATAATAATTGTTATAAATGTTACTGACTAAAATGATAATTTAAGTCAATTGTAATATATATATATATACTTACATTTCATTGATTCTGAGAACATTTCAACTTCATTAACTAAATCATTATCAAGTATAAGATTAGTGGTTTTAAAATATTTAATACAAAAATTATTTTTATAGAAAATACTATCATTCTAGTTTACAAGCATTATTTACTTTTTATTTCTATGAATACTTTAAAATTACGAGCACCAAACAAAAATAGTTTCTCTTCTAATCTATCTTATTAATTTCTTTGATTCTTATGTAACTTCAATATTTGATCTCAGACATACACTTGTCTTGGGCCTAGAAATGTCTTAGGCCTACAGTTGTCTTAGCCCTAGACTTTTCATAGGCCTACAACAAGCTTAGTTCTACATTTGTCTTAGGCTTACTGTTGTCTTAGGCCTACAGTTGTCCTAGGCCTACAGTTGTCTTAGGTCTAGAGTTGTCTTAGACCTACGGTTGTTTTAGGCCTACAGTTGTTTTAGGCCTACAGTTGTCTTAGACCTACAGTTGTCTTAGGCCTACATTTATTTTAGACCTACATCTGCCTCATATCTAGGCCTACACTCGCCTTAGTCCTACACTTCTACACTCGCCCCAAATCATTAATTGTCTTAGACCTACACCAATCTTGTAACTAGACCTACACTCGCCCTAGACCCACAGTTGTCTTAGACCTACACCAATCTTGAATCTAGATCTACACTCGCCCTAGACCCACAGTTGTCTTAGACCTACACCAATCTTGTAACTAGACCGACACTCGCCCTAGACCCACAGTTAACTTAGACCAACCAACACCAATCTTGTAATTAGACCTACACTCGCCCTAGACCCACAGTTGTCTTAGACCTAGATTTGTGTTATTCCTCCTATTGACAGGCAGGAGCTTACTTTCCACACACTCTCGACTCTCCTCCTCCGATGAGTCATGTCATTAAATACTAAGATTACCGTCGACTAGTTTCACTGGGACTCTGTCCGTCGTTGTCCAAGCGAAAAGGTCAATTGTTATGGCCGATGTGTGCTTCATGTCTCTGATAACAGCAGACGGAAGGGAGGCACAGGGCAGTAGAGATAGTAGACCACGGAAAAGAACATGCTAATGACCGTTGCTAGCTATCAGGTCTGGTTTGTCAGAGAGAGAATGGCTGAAAAAATAGAAGAAATGATGAATCACCAGATGTATAAGTCATAGACAGTTATAGAAAATAAAAACGCCAATGGGAAAAATTGACATTGAGAGACGGGAAAGAAAGGAGAAAAAATGAAAGAAAGAGTGACAGAAAGAGAGGGGTGGAAAAAAAAGAAAGACAAAAGAAAGAAAGAAAGAATGAAAGAGAGAAAAAAAGAAAGAAAGAAAGAAAGAAAGAAAGAAAAGAAAGAAAGAAAGAAAGAAAGAAAGAAAGAAAGAAAGAAAGAAAGAAAGAAAGAAAGAAAGAAAGAAAGAAAGTAAAAAAAAAGAAAGAAAACAAAGCAGAACAAAAAAGAAAAGGAAATGAAACATGGGATGAATGAACAGTGAAAGACGGGAACAGTATTTAAATAAAACTTAAATCAAACGTTTTGGTAGAACAACGTTACCAGGCTCTGATTCAGTATTAAAACTACCTGAGAATGAATTTAAGGTGAAATACGAGCAATCAGTTGGTTTTTTTTTATCTGGGAACAAATCATTTGCCCTGAAGCCAAAGGGCCACCATGTTACCGACTAGTGGCAATGAATTTTTTGGTATATTTTTTTTTTAATTATTATTTTTTAAAAAATTGTTTTAGTGATTTCACGTACACACACGTACACACACACAGACACACACACACACACACAAATAAACACACAAACTTTTTTGATAATTATATTTCAAGGTATTTCAATAAAATAAATTATGTTGTCCTCATTATGTAGTATTAAGTGGAGAGAAGCGTCGTCTATCCAAGCCATTTGTAATCGTTTCAATTCCAGGAATATTATATCTATTTTAATAAGTTTTTTTTAAATATATTAATCCGTTTAAAATCCACGAGCGTCATTTATATCAGTTGCATCACTTCTGGGTAGATGAGTTAGTTTAGAGTTGGTCAATTCTGATAAGTTGTGGTGTCCAAGTAAAGGCATACAACATTTGTACACCCAATGATCTAGTAAATGTATGTGTAGAAAATGTGAGGGCACACTAATCTAGTACATATATATGTAAGAAAATGTAGAAGCACATTGGCAAGTGTATATGTTGAAAATGTGGAAGCACATTGGCACGTGTACATGTAAGAAAATGTGGATGCACACAAATCTAGTAAACATATATATAGAACATGTGGAAGCACACCAGTACATCTATACATATGTAGGAAGTGTTAATTTGTTTCTGTCCATCCTGTTATTTATTTCATGTGACAACATTTCCAAAGAAAGACAACATTCCAAAGATGGTCTGTATAAGTCAACAATGTTTACGACTGACAACTACATATTTTTGAAAGTTATGGTATATTGTGAACCATTAGGCACGACAAAATTCCAATTATATCTGCACCCGTTCCATAATTTTCAATCAATTTAAAAAACGAACGAATTTAATTCTTATATGGCCACTAGAAATTAACTTTAAAAAACTATCACTATTACCTCATTTTATGTCCTTCATTCTGTATTTACAGCTGAATATTTTTAGGGTTCATTTTCATACGGCAATACCGTTAGATTATGACAGGACATTAATGGGGTTTAATACTATAAAGAAGTTTCCGCAAGCCACTTAAGTTGTCTAGCCCCCACCCCCTCCCCCCAGACAGGACTAGCCGTTGAATGGCTTCTGTAGGAAGATGCGTTGACTAATCAAGCGAAGGACGACACATCACTGACTTTAACGGGGTAGTTGGGTTGAATGAGTGGTGGGAAGAGGGAGGGGTGGGGCGGGTCGTGTTATCGATCGTATTCCAATCAATAGCCCGGGTGTCTAGCCGGTAGGAGATGTGATGTTATCTAAAATGCCCCAGACACTCAGATTGATGGGGGACACACAGGCGTGCTCGGGGGGGAATTCTTTGAAATTAACTTGTGAATATTCCTCAGCTCCGGTTTCCGGCCGTCGGTTTCTGGTACCCACCGCGTGGACATCTCGGACATTCGCTTAAATTAATGGCGGCTTCCTGTGATGGGTGCTCTACTGACCCGGACGTAAACGGTCATCGGGGGAACGGCTCGAGATGACGGACATGTTAACACGGGGATTTAGAGAATCACCGTTAAAGCCGGGTACTTGAGAGGTACTCGTTAACAACGGGTTTAGAAGTGCAAAATTAAGAAATGGTTTATGGATGTATCCATTTTGACACGGAGTTGCGATCAAGCTTATTTAAACACCGGGTTCAATAGATGAATTTCTAGATGCCGGTTCCGAACAGGTCTAAATGTCTAAACACCAGATCAGCTAGGAGTATTTAGAAACGTCGGCTTATACAGAATTATTTTTAACCACCTCTTCCAAGGAGGTAATTCTAAAAAACCGGGTTAACTAGAGGTATTTCTAACAACCTGTTCAAAGAAGGTAAATCTAAACACCTGGTTAACTAGGAGTATTTAGAAACATCGAGTTATATAGAGGTTTTTTAAACCACCTGTTCCAAGAAGGTAATTCTAAACACCGGGTTAACTAAATGTATTTCTAAACACAGGTTTACATAGAGATATTTATAAACACCAGTTTGCAAAGAGATATTTCAAAACACCAGTTTGCAAAGAGGTATTTCTAAACACCGGTTTGTAAATAGGTATTTCTAAACACCGGTTTGCAAAGAGGTGTTTCTAAACACCCCGGGTTCCATTAGAGTTATATCTAAACACTAGATTCCCTAGATGTATTTCTAAGTTCCGGAAGCTGTATTAGTTTTTGTAAAAGTATTTCTAACAAAATGGCTACATTTGACTGTAAAATCTGGATTTGAGTTCTAGGAGAGCAAACTTGTCTCGTATATGTCACAGTTATCTTTTCAACGGTTCCAAAAGTATAAATTCCTAACTAGAGCCATGAGCTTTGACGTACCCAGTGCCCAGTTGCTCTGTAATAGCATTATTATTTTTTTCATTGATGTCTTCGAGGATTTCTCATAATGAAACAAGTAATAAAACTCGATTGAGTATTTAAACGCATATTCCAACAAAGAATTTCCAATTTCTTTTTTTTATTCAAGGGAAATCATTCTAGATTACTTTAAAAGTTGATTCAAATACGTAGTTCTGTAAATATGACTTCACATTCCTTCATCTAATAGAACTATGTAAAGATGAAAGTTTGCTTGTTACCAATACAATTCCACACGTTGGACCCAGAGTGCTGAAATTTTGCATGGAAGCCTAATTTGACCTGGGAAAGGTCATAGGCTATGTTTCAACCCTAGGTGACCACCCCTGGGGTAAGGGGGCCCATTATTTTGCTTTTTTCCTTACATGGGCAAAATAAAAACTAAAAATCACCAAATCTTCTATTTCGCGTGTAGGTGAAAGCATGAAACTTTAGGTAGTTGTTCAGTACACGTTCACGATGGTAACAGGTAAAAAAAAAATATTTAAATTATCACTTACTGTGGTCCGGGGACCTAAATGTAGTTTTTTTTTCTAATATTAAAAACTGACTCATCACTAATTCTCCAACTTTCTGTGTAGGTAGTAGCATGAAACTTTGATAAGTTGTTGAGTAGCCTCTCAAAACGATTATTGGCGTGAATATTATTTTAGAATTAACACTCATGTAGGCCGGGGGCCCGAAAACATTTTTTTAAAATACTTAAAATCGGTACTTTTCCACTTTTCCGTGTAGGTGGAAACATGAAACTTTGGGAAGTTGCTGAGTACACTCCCGCGATGGTAAAATGCACACAAAAAAATAATTAAAAAATTTTTAAAAATAAAAATAATATTTGAAGAATCACTCACTGGGGGGCGGGGGCCAAAATGTACTTTTTCTTAAATAAAAACTGACTCATCACTAATTCTCCGATTTCGTATGTAGGGAGAAGCATCAAATTTTAGGGAATCTGATGAGTACACTCCCGCGCTGGTAACAGGCGAAAAAAAGTATTTAAATTGCCACTCACTGGGGGCAGGGGGCCCCAATGTATTTTTCTTATACAAAAAGTTAATTATCACAAAGTCTCCAACTTCCTGTTTAGGTAGAGGCATGAAATTTTGAGATAGTAACAGGAACAATTATAACTCACTGGGGGCCCGGGACTCAAATGTAGTGTTTTCACCTTATATTTGCTAAATTACAAATTAAAAAAAAAACAACTTTGGATACTGTGTAAATGTAATTCTTAAAAAACTTGTAATATTAAAAACTCGATGGCCTACATTAAAATTATATTTTTTCAATCTTTTTTAGCCGAGGGCGTTTTAATCTCTTTTCGTTAACGCTTAAGACATTTTAACCATTCGATTTCACTTATTTTTTAAATACAAATTCTGATCAAATAATATATTTATCATGATCCGAATTGAAATAAGCTGTTGTTTTGAACTATACATATTACATCGAGCCTCATTTTAGTTTTTTTAGACGTTTTAACAGTAAATTTATATTATTCATTCCAAGGCCATTTAACTTAAGTAAATTTCTCTATTTGCTACAGCGTAGGTTTCTGGCTTTAAAAGCTTTAAAAACACCACCTCTTAGGGCTTGGGGCCCGTATGCCAATTTTACCATTAGTTACATAAAAGGTAATTTAAAAAGTGGCTAATGGATAAATGGATAAATTACTGACCAAATTTGATTTTTTTATAAATAATAATAAAATTTCCAATGGGGTAATGAATGTCTAATGTCCGTTCCTTCGGGGCCAGGACCTAAAATATTTTTTCGTACGCATTTAAAACATTTTTACCTTTAGATTTCTAAAAAAAAAAAATATAGACACGTATCACTATCATGACCTAGAGTTAAATCCTCAGACCATATGAGATATTCACATCCTGCATCCATTTTGCATGGATGCCAGTAATGTCATTTTAGTACCCTATCATTACACTATCTTGACAAATATTGTCAAACAAGTATATCCATTATGATTCAAACTGAAATCTATTGATGTTTTAAATTGGTGTGAAATGGGTTCTCAAATCTTACTAAACATTCTAAATACCGCAGCAGAGGTATTTTACCCTAGGGTAAGAGGGCCAATTAGGTTGCTTTTTTTTGCTTTTATGAGCTCTTTAAATATTAATTTGAGCGTTAGCTACTGTGTAATGAATAATACTTGACCAAACTTGGTATATTAGTACGTGAGAACCTTTATTAAAATACTGCAGTGCAGTAAATTTATAATGACCATTTCTTCGGGGCTGGGGGCACCAAATGTCTTTTTTCGTGTAAAGTTTAAGATTTTATTCCCCCATTCAATTTTATGAGATCTTGAGAAATAAAGACAAGAAGGGTTAAGTTAGTATATCCATCATGATCCACATTGAAATCAAAGGAGTTTTGAATTAGTGTTTACGGGTTCTCAACGCTAACTGAAATTGTAATTTACCGCTGCCAAGCGCGGGTAATTAGCTAGTGCTACATATAATACGGTGAACACTTATAAACAAAGGCTTTCTCAAAAACAGGCTTTTGAAAAAGTAATTCAAAGTTATTTTACATTTTCCTCTTCTTCTTTTTTTTTCTCTTTTTTTTTCTCATTTTTTCTAGTTCCTGTTTAGGCATCGAGTTTTGATTCCTATTCCATTCTATCGATTTAATAATGACTTAGGTGGATCTCTTAACTACAGAAGCAGTAAAACACTCTATTGTATCTTACGAACATATCATTATAAAGCACTGAATTACGATAAAACTTGTAAATTGACTGAAAGAAACAAAAACAATTTGCGAAGTAATAAAAGGCCTTTTGACTGATAACAATATTTTTCGAAACTTTGACACCTGTAATCGTCTATCATCAAACTATACATTTTATAGGTTCGTAGACACATATTGTGTTACATATAAACTCATCACACTAACAGATCATAACTTTTGTTTTAAAAATGTACATTCACAAATAAGTTTCGCATTTAAAATGTTGAAAAAAATTTTTTTAAAATTTAACTTAGAAGAAAAAATTAAGTAAAAACTAAAATGTGGATGAAAAATCAGAAAAATGCATTTATTTACAATTATGTGTTTTAAACGTGTCATTCAGGTATAATACGTTCATGTGTTCACAGCAGGATTTCACAAACCAAACTGTCACGAAAACTTGTTATAGGAACAAAATGAAATTACAGAGATTTCGAAAATGAAATTAGATGCGAAATACGTATTTTGTCTTTTTTTTTAAAAAAAAACATTGACTCTAGTTGTCTTTGACAACTTTTAAAAATGTCAACAAATTAACACAATTTTTTAGCAGGGTGTTAGTTATAGGAAAATGTCATTGACGTATTTATTATTGACATCAGGAAACAAAGCAACTAAAAACAAGTTGATTTATCCAGCCAGCAGATACACTCCGTCATTTGGACATCCGTGTCATGCTGTCCTGCAGTGAGTGGTTGCTCCGATATTTGACAGACCCTTCCCTAAAGAGAACTCGTTTATACACACGAAAGTCACAGAGCCCTGACTGGGGTGAGCATCTCCCTGCGGGGCAGAGTGACCCGATGGAATGGAGTTGTATTTCTTTGCCAGCTTACTTTCTATTTATATTTCTTTTCCCTTCCTTTTCTTGCGTGAAAGGGAGGTGACTGTTGTTGTAGCACATACATGATTATAACTTGTCTTTATTGACGCTTCTCTCTCTTTCTTTCTTTCTTCTTTTTTTTAAAATTGCGAATGTCAAACGCAGAAGCAATTTGGGTTAGCTGTGCTGTTGCAATAAAAAGTACACCGGTTTTTCCGGTATCTTAAATAACTCTTTAAAAACGATTAAAGACTTTAAGTGCCTGCTATTCCTTTAGAAAATTTTCAAAACTCAACACAGGTCACAATATACGTTATTGCTCCCAGAATCGGTTTCCTAATTTAGAATGAAGAACAAAACAAAATAAATCTGCGTGAAAATTAAAAGACCGTGAATACCTCTCAAATGTTAGTATTGTCCATTCAAGTTTATTCTTTCTTGGTGACTATCTGATTTCTACTTGACGTCAGTATAAACATCTAGGCCACTGATATCTTTAGTTATGCACCGAAAACCACGCCAGAAAATGTCGCATATTAAATGTTTATTTTAATGGCCAGTCACGTATGAAAATAATTACTCAATAAAACGATATTTAAAATTGTATAAATTACAGCACTTAACGATGACTGGTCAAGATTAAGTGATTTCCATTTAATTGCCTTGCGCGGCTTGATAGTGACGTCATTTAGATGTTTGTTAACCTGTGTGGTCAGCACCCTGCGTCAACCCATCCTTTCGAAATGTTTAGCCATTTAAAGTCTATGAATATGCTCTTAACCACATCTGTAGCACCAATCTCTGGCAGAAATTCATTGCTGTGAAAGCATCCTGATCAAGGACGGTAGCCCTTTCTGGTAGTGACGGGCGTTGACCACAGACATCTGTGGATCTAGGACGGCAGCCCTTTCTGGTGGTGACGGGCGTTGACCACAGACATCTGTGGATCTAGGACGGCAGCCCTTTCTGGTGGTGACGGGCGTTGACCACAGACATCTGTGGATCTAGGACGGCAGCCCTTTCTGGG
>MUZC01004555.1:882375-910915 GCA_002072015.1 Radix auricularia | reverse complement strand
GGGAGTAGGCAGTTAGCGTAGAAAGCAGCCAAATTCTTCTCTAAAACTGTTTTTATTTATTTTCATATGTTAAATCTTTGTTGTTGTTGTTTTATTTTGTTTTTTAAAAGGAAAGCTAGAAAATGAAAATTGGATTGTCATTGAGAGATTTGGCTCATTTCGTGATTTTTGTTGCGTCCTCTTCAAAGTTTAAGAGTTCAATTATGGAGAAGGTGAAGGTCATTGGCTCTGTTTTTCCGCCTCGTCTCGTCGGAAGATTTCATTAGCGTGCTCAAAGATTTGATTTCCTATTGGCAATGTATGCTACTGAAGAGAGGTGTGTCCCGGGTTTTTGGCAGTGTTATCAGAGGAGTAAGTTTCTTTTTCTTTACTTTAAAAAAAATGCTTTAGACAAGTGTTGTGTAGCCTGTTAAATAAGCTGAAGTATACATATTGATTTCTATTCTGTAACTCGAATTTTGAAAATATGTTTTCTTTTAGAAATATGTGTTAAAAACTCAATATCAAAGACTTTGCAGTAAACTAAATGTTAAAAATGTTTTAATCAATTAAACGTAAAACAAAGCACACAAAATCTACTGTTTAAGCTATGATGGATGTTTATATATTTTCTTTGTGTTCGTGCGTGTTCGTGTGTTTGTGTATGTGTGTGTATTAATTGTTGACTAGCGGTCATAGAGAAAAGAAGTTTATTTACTGAAATGTAGGCTAATCGTCTCTATATTTTAAGTACTTTTTCTTTAACTTTAACACTATGATTGCAAGAAACGCTGGCTTTTTTTTTTAACCTGAAGATTAAAAAGAAGATATTAAGCATAGTATGGAGTAGCAATGACAATTAGAGAACTGTCTTTTAATTGGATATAATTTTAACATGTTTTAAATTGCAAACATTTTTTAAAGTAAAAGAGGCTGCGTCATTGCATTCAGCAAACAATTAATTTAAGGTTAAGTCTTCACGGTCTCGTGAAAAAAATCGCACACTGAAATCCAAAGATTTTGAGTTTACTTTTTTTTATGATGACAGTAAATAAAAATCCTGCCCCAAGACAAGTAGCAAAATTTTAACTATTAAAAATTATCTTTAAATGAATAAAAATTTGTTACATTTGTTATGTTTTCTGTGTTTAAACTATAGAATTTTTTCATCAAACGTGTGCAGTATATAAAAATAAATGTTAGAATAGACTCTTTTTTTTTTTAAATTTCGTCAGACTTATATTCAACAAGACCCAAGTTCGCCAATGAAGGAGCTCCTACTAAAGTAACACACTACCTGTTTAATAGAGATTGTTCAAAATTTTATCTTACACGTTTCCGATGTCAAAATTTTATCTCACGCCATTCTTACACCAATAAATACAACAACAGCTCCGCTTACCAGCAGCTTCAAGGCGATAAAACCTCGGACCTTTTTTTCCTTATTTATAGATATAAAGGGCAAATATCCAAAATTTAGGCATTAATTTATTTTTCAAAGAAATCCCCCCCCCCCCAAGTACATGAACGTTCACATCATTAGGCATATGGTCCAGTTTAATGTTAGGGATATAATTAATTTCTTCAATGAATGAAGTCGTTATGTATGAACAATTTTTTACAAGAGTATTAAATATATAGATCTAGATCTAGATCTAATTTAATTTTATCTCCAAACTAATATACAAAGGTATCTCATTAATTTAATTGCGCAATTTTCATACTTTTCGTTTTCAGAAGACTTCATTATTGAATATATTTTATTTTTAAAGTCCTCATGTACCTATAAGGTTATGTAATAAAATCTCTAGAGAGACAAAATCTATTTTAAATTAAAAAGAGCTTTAATAGAGTGTACGTCGGAAGGATTGAAGACACCATTACCGATTAACGATATTTATTGCCATAATCAAAATAAGTAAACATAATGATTCGATTAATAAGCGAGGTCCACGAAATAAATTTTCTCAAGCGTTTGAAAAGCTACAACTTTAGTCAATGTATCAGTTAAGTTATTAATTTTTTAACAATCAATTCCTGTATTGCTTGAATTAGTCAAGTTTAAGAAAAAATTAAACTAAACATTTTTTAAAAAACACACACAAAAAAAACGCTGATTCCATCCTAAAAACGACTATCCTATCAGACATCGTAATAAAAGAAATTATTGTAATATTATTTTATTGTAAATTAAACATCTTTCTTACTTAAAATGAGTTCAACTTCTCTAACAAAGCTAAAACTCCAATAGAATGTCTAAATACACATTCATCCATTTTTTACTATCTATTCTCATGTTGTCAAAGGGGTATATTCTGGCCTGTAGTGTTGTTTTCGTCGACGAAAACTAAAACTAAAACCTTCGTTAACGAAAATGTTGACTTTTCGTCAACGAGAACTAAAACTAAAACTAAAATTAGCAGCAAGACTAAAACTAGACGAAAACTAAATCTGATAGACAAAAGACTGAATAAAAACTGAAACTAAAACTCCCCAACGAAATAAAAACTAAAATCCCCATTTATCGTTCTTTTCCGGTACTGCGGGCGAACTAACTATTCTACGAAATTATTATGAATTATGACCTAGGACACATCTAATTTCTTTGATGATCGCGCATGCGCATCAACTGGGCGATAATCAGTGCTGCCAGCGCTAGGTTTTTCAACTAGATTTAGGTGGGTTTTTGTTTTCTTACCTCGTCTAGGTTTCTAGGTTTTTTATTTTAAAAAATAGTCATAATCTAGGTTTTTTAAAATAATTGTTTTTTTAAAATAGTAAATATCATTAAATATGCGATTTGCCGAACATACACATTTACTCGAAGGCGATAAAGTTGTTATGTCATCAGTAATTCCAGCACTTATGGACATAGAATTTCATCTTCTTGAGGCACAGTCTGATCAAGCTCTGGACGCATCACTAAAAGAGATTGCAGTCACCTTTTTTGGATGGTTTGAGGCGACGATTTGGGTTTGCGTTGGAACCAGAGTCTGACATTTTTTAACCTAAACCTGAAGCTTGCCTGCTTGATCCTACAACTGTGTCAGCACTGTTCATTTCAGGAAAAGAGCATCTTCTAAATGCAGCAAAACAGTTTGTGTTGCGAGAAGAAACTGCTTCAGCAGCAGCAGCCACAGTAAGTGCACAGCTTGGTCAAGTGATTTCAGCTGCTGGTCAGCCTATTCCTAACCGAAATATCACTGCAACTGCGTATCCTGATAGCGTTGGTTCAACGGTCCTGACTACATCTGGACCTCCTCTCAAGCGCTTCAAATCCCTGACGCTACACATTGCGAACACCACACCCATCACTAATATTATATCTGCAGTTCGTGGGCCTGAAGACAAACTGGCAGATTATTTGTTGCACTTTCAAGAAACTGCCACAGCAGTCAGTGAGGATGGCAATGGTTTAAGCTATTGGCAATCACAGAACGTTCAAAAAACGTTTCCGTTGCTTGCACCATTGGCTTTAGATATATTGAATGCATCAGCTTCGGAGGCTTTCGTGGAGATAATTTTTCTCTTTGTGGTGATTTGACTACTGGGAAAAGAAACAGGACTAATCGGAGTCTTGAAAAACGGGTCTTTCTTAAGCTGAACAGTCAGTTTTGACGTTTAGTCTTCACTCTTCAAGTGAACTGTTGTTACTTAGTTCAGTTAGTTCAGAGTTCTAGGTCTTAGAATCGAATATATTTGTTTTAATTTTGACTTACGTTTTTTCTTTTGTGTGCATGCACTGCAAGGCTGCTAGTCTACAACATAGTCAAAAATTGAGTCTTGGCATTGGCACATAACACAATGTGATAATGTGACTTATAATGTGACAATGGAGTGAATGGAGCTGTCATCTCTGTGACTACTATTATTATGCTTCAATCTGTTTCAACAATTGGCCATGAACAATGATGTTATTAGTTATTGGAGTTTACAAGACTAAAACTAAAAGTGAAACTAAAAAGAATAAGACGAAAACTAAAACTCCGGTGTTTTAGTTTTAGTCAACGAAAACTAAAATTGGGCCTAAAACTAAAACTAGACTAAAACTAAAATTATTACAGAAAAACTCGAAATAAAAACTGAAACTAAAATAGGACCTGGGACTAAAACAACACTACTGGCCTGGAGGGGTATATTCTGGCCTAGGCCAGTTTAACCCCCGGGGTATATTCTAGCCTATGCCAAATTATACCCGGGTATATTCTGGCCTAGGCCAGTTTATACCCGGGTATATTCTGGTCAGGGGTTTAATCTTGCCTGTTACTGTTACACCGGAAATCACATTTAGATGAACAGAAATAGCCTCCCTTTTCATTTTATGAGTTTTCCTCAAATTAAGCTTTAAAAAAAATAAAATTAGACTTTTTTTCTTTAGGCTAATTAAAGACCAAAATAGATCAAGCCAGAAAGGGCGTAGAGGGGTGTATATCTATTCCAGTTTTGACGAGCTAATTGGATTAATTTCATCTGAACAGCCCAGAAAGTTTTCTAAATATATCAAGTATACGTGACGACGCGTTGAGTGTTGATACTGGATTAATCGCGGCAATTATCTCATAAACATTGTTGGACATCTTAGAAAATATTTCTTTGAGAAATATATCATATATTTTTTAAAAGTTAAGATAAAAAATAATTTCGGAAGCTTGTATATTTCATACGTTAATCAAACTTGGCGAGTGTCCGGTTTTATTTCTCTCCCCCCCCCCCCACTCAAGTAAAATATTGTTTAATATTTTATCTTAGGTTTGCTTTTTACGATGAATTAATTCTATTTATGGATTTCTGCCTATTAAACGCTTAATAATGTGTTTAGTGATAGTAATTTAAAATGAAGAATAACAAAACTTTTCTCTATTTATAACTCAAAAACCAATATTGAAAATATATTTAGTAACAACCTTTAACAGTTAGCAGGTTACAGTCACATAAAATAAGGAATTCTCTAGGATACCTATCGCGAAGTTAGTCAGTTAATGTGCAAAAGCAATTTTTTAAGACATACAACATTCCATGTAATGAGTTTTCAGAGATGAGACAAACGCGTTTGTTGAGTAAAAATTATATTTGTTGTAAGTAAAGGTGTAATTTATTTCTCTTTTCCTCGCGTCAAGGATGCGTTGAACTATTAATGATGTTTAGAGGCGTGTATAATTATGTCAATGATCGGGAGAAGTGTAGGTCTTACCAGAGTTTTAATAAAGTACTTTACCAGAACTCATAGCCAGTCACGTAATTTTAGTTTTAGTGAAGTTCATGCACGGCAAGATCCATTTGTTGAGTTATTTGTATTTTAATTATCTTATCTTATATGTTACAGACGCTCCTTCTGTACAGAATATTATTGCGTCCTACGTATTTCTATGGTTTGTGTTTAGTCCTGTATTCTTACTAGAGTTTTAAAAGATGATCAAGTGTTGGCTTTCCTGGTTTCTTCAGGCAACCCCATCCACGCCCGAATACCGACCGGAAAGAAAGAAAACTTGTATGTGTTTGTTCTTGCATATGGAATAAGAAAGGTGTTTTTATCTTTATGCCTATTTGAGGGTTGTATTAAGTTATCTTTGTTTTGTATTTCTAAATTAAAATTAATTGCCTTATGTATAATGACTAATTTACTGTTGGTTCTTCTATCCTCTAGTGTTTCAAGGTTTAATGATTTAACTAATGGTGTTACTCTTGTCAGTTTTGAATATTCTCAAGTAATTAATCTGGCAGCTCTTTTTTTGGATTTGTTTTAACTTATCAATATTTTCTTTGGTGGATGGGTCCCATACAGAAAATGCATATTCTAGTATAGGTCTCACCAGGGTGAGGTAGCATTTTAGTTTTATATCTTTGTTACATTTGTAAAAGTTTTTTTTTTATAAAGCCTAAGGTTTTGTTTGATTTTTTAATAACTTCATTGAAATGGGGATTCCAAGATAGTTCCTCATTTATTATGACTCCTAAGTATTTTGCATCTTTAGTTTGGGTTAGTTCTTTTCCATGAATGAAGTATTTTAAATTTATTTGTTACTTTTTCTTTGTTACTCTTAGCAGTTGACATTTTTCTGGGTGGAAGGACATACACCAGTTAGTTTCCCATTTTATTAATTCATCTAAGTCTTTTTGTAAAATTTTGCTATCTTGTTCTGACTTGATTGTTCTATAGATTATACAATCATCAGCAAATAACCTAACTTTAGTTCCTGTTGAGATATTGTTGGGTAAGTCATTTATATATATTAAAAATAGTAAGGGACCTAGGACAGTTCCTTGTGGAACTCCTGAGTTAACCTTTATTGGTGTAGATTTAGATCCATTAATTATTACAGTTTGCTCCCTACCCAATAGGAAATCTTGGATCCAGTGATGTAAGGGACCTAAGATTCCAAAGTATTTAAGTTTTTTAAGTAAACTAAGGTGGCAAACTTTGTCAAATGCTTTTGAGAAGTCTAGTAATATTGTATCTATTTGATCATTATTATCTAAGCCTTTTGATAGATCATCTATTAGACCTATCAATTGTGTTTCACATGATCTGTTCTTTCTAAAGCCATGTTGGTGTGGGCATAGGGCATTATATTTGTCAAGGTGGTTCTGCTATATATTATATGTTCCAGTAATTTATAGGTGATACTAGTAAGTGATAAAGGTCAAATTATCTTTTGCTTTAAAATGATGTATTGGTTGTTGTTTATTCTTTCGTGTTGTTGTTGTTTTTTGTTTTTTTAAAATAAAACTTAAAGCGTTCGCGATTCCATTTCCTTCCAAGTGTTTACTTAATTCTTTACAATGTGACCTTGCGGCACTTTGTTTCCAACTTGCATACCAATAATTGGTTCATATTTTTTTCTCGTTTTTTAAAAAAAATATTTATGTTTTGTTTCGTTTCCTGTGTGTATTTTTAAAAGCCTCTCAGTGGATTAAACGCTTTTTAACGATATGTGCAAGTTTAATGTTTGGTTAACTTAGTGCGTTGCTGAGTAAACTGCTTAATTGTTAAGCTTGTGTTAAAATATCAAAACCACTTGATGTAACATGATTTTTTAAAGTTTCAAGTTTTCTATGTTCCGGATCACCCTGCCCTGGCCTAGATTCCGTTACAGAAGCCCCGTGATTCCGTCTCACTCTCAGTCAAGTCTTTGAAGAATGTTCATGGAATCCGTTGACATTACCCTGTCTTCGAGTCCAACATGCAAAGCTGGTAATCGGGCATATTTAGAATATTTTGCTCTTCCCATCACTCAACATAGACAAGAGACGCTTCTCATTTCTCTCACTCCGCCCACCAGCCCCCAACACACACCTGTTTCTGTATCCATCTTCAGCTCGTATTTTTGTTCTTGGTGTTCTTTTTGTTATTTTAATCACACTCTGTCCTTTGTTTTCTGCATGTCTTTGCGCGGTTGTATTCTTATACTTCAGCATTTCTAGGAGTAAAGTATAAAGTAAGCTTCCAAAAAAGACAGTTGCTCTTAACCTTTTTTTTTTTTTTTTCACTGCGCATCGCTTCTATACTTCCTTTATTGTGAATAATTAATTGAAAGGCTCAGTCGCGTTGATGGTAAACCTATAGACAAAAATGCAATGGTGTCGACCAATGGAAACGACATTGGCTTTATTGTTTTGTTTTTAACACATTCCCAAGTCTTTAAATTTAATGTAGCGTTTAGTGGATACCTAGTCAGAATTTAACCCTTTTTTAAAAAAAAATTTATATTTTATTATTATTATTATTATTATTATTATTTTATTTTATTTTTTAATATTTTTTTTTTTGAGAATCCAGAATTTAGAGGCCTTGACAAGAATTGAACTTCAAAACATTTACTTCTAAGAAGGTTGCCGACAGTATGAGTATATTTGAAGCCCGTGGGGGATGGGCCTTAACCCGGTTAAAACACTTAAAAATCCTCTTACAAACAATTTCAAGTTTTTTTAGTGCGTCTCAGGGTCTTAGCCCGAGCATACCTTGGGTTCACGGCCTTAACCAAATCAAAAAGGAAGTCATGGAGTTCAATTTCCGGGCGGCCCGTGTATCTAAAAATGACCTGCTTCATTTTAAAAAGTTATCAAAAAAGTTGGAGGGGGGAGAAAGAAAGGGGAAAAAACACATTTCCACCTCGGGTTTTTTTCTAATCAGACATTCATGGCAATGACATGGTGCATCACCTCACGGCCTTATCTCCAGCAGATACACTGGCAACTCGGAGATGTGTCTACTGCATGAAATAGTTTAAGTTATTGCTAGACGCGTTTATCAATGAACCGAGGTGCGTTACAGTTAGAGACGACTTGATCGTTTCTATCAACGAGTGGAAATTTGATATTTTTTTACGATGTCTCGTTTGTAATTTGAGTTGAGAGCGCATTCTGATGAATGTCCTTGAAGCGGAAACTTATTTCAGTTTAACTGTTTGCTCAATTCATTTTAGAAAAAAAAAAATGATATTGTAATATCATGATTACCCCATATTAAAAATATTACAATTTAACAACAAATATGATATTAACAAAAATCTTTTCACAAATTATTCAAAGTTGTAGATAAATACAATATGGAGTGTCCACGATTTCCTAATAATGAGAAGCGTAGAATTTAGAATAGTTTTCACGTTTGCTTCTTTCTCTCTCTCTCTCTTTCTCTCTCTCTCTCTCTCTCTCTCTCTCTCTCTGTGGAATTTAATCAAATAAAATATTTTAATATTTTAAAAAATCGAGAAATTGTTTATGTATATTATCCCTTTACAATGTTGTTCATCCATTCTCTCTAATCTTGTCTTATCTATTACAGACTCTCCTTCAATACAGAAGATTACAGCGTCCTACGATTATTCATGGTTTATGTCTAATCTGTATTCAATTAGTTTGAAATGGTGAAAGTGTGTTTGTTTTCATGATTTGTTCAGGCAACCCAGTCCACGTTCGAATTCTAAACCGAAATAACGATATTTTGTCTGTGTTTAAGAATAAGAAAAGTGCTTTTACCCCTATGTCTATCTGAGTAATGTGTTAGATTATTGTTGTGTTATATTTCCAAGCTAGAACTTGTGTATTATTACTACGTTGCTTTGTTATCCTTCTATTATGTAGTGTTTCTAGGTTAGTAATGTAATCAATATAGATCCTTTTATATTTTGTGAATATTCACTAGTAAGGAATCTTGCAGAGGTTTTAAAATTTGTTCTAATTTTTCTCTCCCTTTTTTTAATTAAGATGCGTCCGATACAGAATCTGCTTATTCTAGTATATGTCTGACCAATTTTAGGAAGCATTGTAATTTTTGTTTAAATCTGTTAACATTTTTTTTTATTACATACAAAGTTTTGCTGTGTTTTAATTGTTTCAGTTTTATGTGCAATTCCATTCCATTTTTTCATTTATTATTACTCCTAAGCACTGAGCATCTTTAGTTGGAATAACTGTTTTCCGTGAAAGAAGTATTTTGCATCCGTTTCCTCTGATGCACTTAAAATTTGACATATTTTAACTAGATATTTCGATCACTCGTCATAAGATTCATCTTCAATCAGTTGACAACGCACATTTCTGTGGGAAGTATCCTGCCGATAGGCGTAAAATGAATCTCGCCCTCCTCTTAACAAAATCATATTATATTTTTGTCTTATTTATTTCCCAAATAGTTTTGTATGTTTAGGTAAAAATCAAACAGGTTATTAAGGTATCTGAAAAAGACTTTATATTAGAAATATTCGCTTGAACTATAACTAAACATTTACTCGATATTTTGTGTTTACTTGAGCACCGTTTATTTAGAATTGCATGGCCTTTTGAAGAAAGAATAACGTCATCATTTATGTATCTGTTTTTGTGTGAGTGTGTGTGTGTGTGTGTGTTGTTTTTCTTTTCAACCAGCCCCAAAAGACAGATTTAAATTTAAAAATGAGTAATTCCTGAATATTTCCAACTCCTGGTTTAAGGTTTTAAAAAAATCCCCTTACGTTAATTTAAATTCAACTGTTAATAAAAGAAATCAAATTCTAGTTTGTGGTCAATAGCTCCTCTAAAGGTATTCAAGTGTGAGAACCTCCAATTAGCTTCTGAGTCATGCTCGTTGAACTGGCCGGGATGGACTGGCGAGACGGTCAATAAACCATTGTCAAGGACATGGATTATGCGGAGGGATCTGCGCAACCACTCCCCAAAATCCCTCCACTTCCCACCTGATATCAGGAGAAATATTCCAATCCTTTATTCAAAAAATCATAATCTACTGATAATATAAGTCTGCTACGCACAAACACATTTTAAGATATCACAGACGTAAGAAAATTTTATTATTATTGTTATTATTATATTTATTATAATTGTTATTATTACGCTGTCATAACTAGAAACGCCTCCTTTCCTGATTTTTTTTTAAAAAAAAGTATTTTTAAAAAAAATTATCTTAATGTTCTTTTAGTTTGAGTGAGCCTTCATTTCACAATACTTCTTTGTCACTTTTGCTCGTTTGTGTGTTTTTCTTTACCACTTTGCACGAAGTGTTCTTCTACCGATCTATATGCTTTATCTCTGAAGCAAAATCGTCTGCGCCAATTTCCCGTCTTCGTTGAACAGCCACCCATCCATGTGTACATCCCTAGATGAAGCAAATATTTCTATTTTATTCTTTTAACCCGAGCTCCTTCCACCACCTACCATCCTTCTTTCTGTCTGGTTTATATTTGGACGGCGAGGGGAATCACCTTTTACCCACATTTTTGTATGCATTGAGTAATTCTTGTTTACAAATTATGCAATTATGTCTTGAAAAAAAAAAAAAAAAAGAACGCCTACACAGAAGGAAGTATCCAGAAAAAAAATCGTCCTGTCTGAACCTAAGTACTGGTATTCTCTCATAAAACTCTTAATGTATTGCTTTATTATTTATGTTTTTGTTGGAAATGGCGATTTTGATATTTCTTTTAAACAATGGTTCTCGGGTCATAATCATACATACCCCGTGGCATTTCCCCTTGTGCTAGTTTAATGACAAATGTACCGTTTACGCGTACTAAATTTCTCCGTCCGGAATTGCGGTCTAAAACATAAATTTATTTCATCGATTACTTTAGGTGAGCACTGTGGACTTCGTACCAAATCGAAGGCGTGTGTGGTTTAATTCAAGGTGGTGGCGCGGGTGCGTGGCTGGCTAGATGTTCCCCGAGCTTAAAACACGACGGCTTAAGTGTGGTGGCTAGCATCAGCCGATGAGTTATGTGAGGGTTCGAACGGGGACGAAAACGAGGCTGCGATGCCCCCTTCAGAAACTATGGCCTTAACTACCCCAGACAGCCGCGCGTCTCGTGGGGTTAGACTGGCGTCTAGGGAAAGACATTATAGATGCTCTACCTCCTATAATGATCGGGAGAGGGCCGTCCGGGGCACAGGGTCTGAAATCACTCACAGCAATCGCAGGCACGTTTAATTAGAAACAAGGAAGGTGTGTTAATGTGCAGATGTTGTTTACGATCTACAATGTCGACGCCTGCCCCCTCCCACCCCACTCCACACCCCAGAATCTTTACACCACCCTTCGTTTCACCAACAATAACGTGGTCGTAGTGTCTTGGGCACGACGTCCAATTGAGATAAAAGCAACTAAAGGTCTGACATGCTACCATGAGGTCGAGTGAGATAAAAGCAACTAAAGGTCTGACATGCTACCATGAGGTCGAGTGAGATAAAAGCAACTAAAGGTCTGACATACTACCATGAGGTCGAGTGAGATAAAAGCAACTAAAGGTCTGACATACTATCATGAGGTCGAGTGAGATAAAAGCAACTAAAGGTCTGACATATTACCATGAGGTCGAGTGAGATAAAAGCAACTAAAGGTCTGACATACTACCATGAGGTCGAGTGAGGTCATTTGACTTTCACTACGGCTTGTATGGAAACAAAAAATGGGAATAACATTTATTGAAATGCGATCAAAGTAATGAAAATGGGCATTGAAAATATATACTTCTTTTTTAAAAACCATGTTTACGAATACATTGTTGTAACTGTATTACCGAAAATATATATACAAATTTCCCAATGTCTCTTGCAGTTTATTCACCCACACATTATATTCAATCTAAAAAAAAAAAGTATATTTAATCTAAGCTCTAGGTAAAATCAACAAATAACTTCAAATTTGAAATGAATTATGAACATTTTTTAAAAATGCTTTAAATAATTATTGTTATTCCAAAAAGACCCACAACGTTTAATCCCCATCCCACTCATTGCAGCGATGAAGGCCCCTGAAAACAATAATGAGAGTCAATACTTATTTTTTTTTTTTGTCTGGCCCTTTCGACCTTCCCTTTTATTCAGCCACCACTAAGGCTCAGAAACTGTGGCGCAAGGAGCCAACTGGAGAGCGGCCAGAGTGGATGCGGTCGTCAATGTCTTTCAAGCTATATGTTTATAAAACCTCTGCGATATTTAGCCGCAACGATATGAGCCAAGCTCTCGTAACTGTTGAGCATGGCACCGCTTTCTGTGAGTGTGCGCGTATGAGTGTATGTGTGTGTGTTTTTGCGTGCGTGTGAGTATGTGTTTTTGCGTGCGCGTGTCTGTGTGTAATAGGGAGATTTTTAAGATTTCAAGTTTTAATAAAAGATGTGGTAGAAATAGTGCTGACACAAAAATACTTAAGTAGCCGCGAATAAGTACAACCGACACTTTCAAAGAACGGAAAGTGACAAATGCATGAGTTTGTTTCATCTGTTTTTAAAGGCTGGTGTGTTCTTATTTATAAGAGTAAAATCTTTGAGGCTCAAACGAGAACCAACAATGAAAGTGTTGTTGTAATGTTCCAACAGCCTGTCATGGCATTGGCATCGTCGCAGTCCATAGCTGGTGGAATAGGGGGGCTGCTAGAAATTCAGTAGACCGGCCAGTGTCTAATCTTAAACACCGTGGATATCTCGGGAGGTACCTCTGCCAGTCTTGACTATGTGAATGTTAATAGCATATTGACAATACATAACTTGATCTTGAGGATGTTCTTGACAAAGAAGAATTCCGTCGCTTGACACATTTTCATGCTGTAGTAGCGGAATTCTATCCAACGGATGAAGATGCATTTAACATATGTAGACAAGAAACTTTCATTTGTTTTGAATTTTAATAACTTAACACAAATTTACAGGATACAATGCGATTTAATAATTTGTTAGTTCTTTTATTTTTTAATTTGTCCTTTCATGTGCCCGCTTTAAATCAGTGCACTCGATTTTTTTACGACTTACATTTATCTTTTAAACTAAGAATGGTTAAATTATTAGCGCAACCCGTTGTTTTAAAACCATTTAAGCTACCAATTCTTATACATGCCAAATGAAAGGGAAATAATTGTTTTCAATTTATAAAAAAAAAAACGAAATCTAATCTCTGTTGAAACACAATTCCTTCATAGAAGCAGACGCAGTATATATATATATAAATATATATATATATATATATATANGGGGGTTGTGTGTGGGGGTGTGTGTGGGGGTGGGTGTGGGTGTGTGTGTGCGTGTGTAATCTGGGGAATTTTTCGTTTGTTTTCGTTTTCATTTTGAATTGAAAGTGCACTGTCCAACGTGCTCAGATTATCGTGGTTGCCTGAGTCTCTGCTTCTATGAAGGAAATGCGTTTCAAGAGAGATTTCCTAGAAGTAAGAATATTTGACGTCCTTATAAAATACAACAGGTGCTTTGACATTTGTTCTGCGTACTAAACTTTCAGGGGGGGTATGTTCATTTTTTCCCGGCACTAATTTTCGGCAATTTAGTCTCCTCTATAATTCATAAAATAAGATGGATCTTTTGTCAAAGGTTCATTATTTCAAATTAGATTTAGGGTGTTGGGGAAAAGGGTGACAAATCACATGGCTTTGCGAACCAAGGGTAAAATTATGATCTCTAAAATATGACTATTTTGTTTTTCTCACCTCATTTGGGTGGAGTTCTCAAGCCAGACAAAGTCTATTTGTCTTTATACACGACTCTAAGTCCATCTTCTGCGCAACCATGTCAATTTGATAGCTTAATTTACCTTCTAAGTAATGTCTATGTTTCTAATGAAGGAACTATTTGTAAATTGTAAATTGTCCGCATTTTAACATGTCGAGGCTACAGAAAACCCCGCAAAACATATTTTAAAGATTAGACGTGCGATTTTATGACCCAGTGGCCTCGGTAGAGATCCCTGGCATCGCCACACAGACAGCACTCATAAAAGTAATCGGAAGGGTTGGGAGCCCCAGCCAAGGGTCTTGTCAGGTTGTTGTAGTAAAAAATAAAACGAATGAATAAAGTTTGATATGATTTTTTTTCTGATAAGGTGTCGTTTCAATTTCCGTAAAACTTGAAGTTTATACCCAAAATATAATTTTTAAATTTTTTTTCTGTTTAAGTTATTGGACATAATAGAACTAAATAAAAACATTCTTGTCTTTTATACTTTATATATNTGTGTGTGTGTGTGTGTGTTTGTGCGTGTGTGGTTTGGATTATCTTTATGTTATCTGGTGATGGACTTAAATAAAACTGAAAGCATTTTACACTTTTGCAATTGTCGTTTGTAATCTGTTTATGTCTGCCTGCGAAGTCGATCATTCTTTTGGTTCTTTTTTTTTTATAAATTTGTCTTAAAAATACATGTGCCAGCATCTAAATCTGGCACTAGTTATTTTCTCCTAAATTTTTTTCTCTCCAAAAGAAGCCTTTGCAATTGTGACAGAACCTTGAACTCAAAGCAGCAGGCTTTCTGTCTGCTTGTGGTACACACAAGATGCTCCGAATATTTAAACTTACTTGAAGCTCCATGATAATTGTTTAGCTTTCTCATTCTTTCTTATTTAACATTCATTCAAATTAGAATTGTTTTGTTTTAAAAATATTTAGGATACAAATATTCTTTCCGTGCGTATTTCTGGTCCTTTTATTTTTTTACTTTTTTTTCTTGAACACCCTGTGTATAAATTAAAGATCAAGAGAGACATCATTTTTTAAAAATAATAAATACAGTTTGAAATCTCAGAATGAAATTTGATTAAGTTTCCCGTTATCATAGAAAATTATTTACTCTATACCAACGTGTTGCTCTTTATTTATCGCAAAATGTTTAGGAGTCAATCAGTTTAATATACGTAAAATTTATCACAGAATATTTATCTCAAAAATAATTATTTTTTAAAAAATTCATATGTCACAAACCCTCCATCTATTTGAAAACATAAATCTATAACTTCATGCTTATCTTTCACGAAACGTTTCCACGCAATCGTCATCTGGGTTCTTACGGTACAGCTCAATAATTTTGGCAGCGTTTCGGCTGTCTGCAACAAGACACAATCTTCTCCTCATTGTATATAGAGCCAAGTCTGTAGTCAATTGAAATAGGCGGGTGTTCTGGTGGCTGGAGTTCTAATTATTTTTTCCCCGTCTGACTTTTTGCTTTTATGACTTCAGTTTGTCTTGGCGAGATTTTTATCTATATTTTTTAAAATTTAATTTAAGAATAAACATTTTTTAAGATGTGTACACGTTTTCTTGGTTTTTCCCCAAAACCTTTACGAACTTACTCTTTCAACCCCATACGCAATAGAAATCCCTCTTGGATCCCGTGAAAGATAAAATACCATTTATTCCTTACACCTTGTGGACATAGCATACCATCCTTTATAAAGTCTGGACACCTTGTGGACATAGCATACCATCCTTTATAAAGTCTGGACACCTAGTGGACATGGCATACCATCCTTTAGAAGGACTATTCAACCATTGTATCGATATAAATATATACTGTATTTATTCACAACGACGTAAACTTTTATAAGGACTTTTTAATTGACAAAATAACAACTTGAAAACGGACACCTTCTACAACGTCAATTTAATAGGGTTGGTGAGTTAGAAGAGGACCAGATAAATGGGCTCCACTGATTTCACTTGATATAGTCATTTACACAGGAAATTGACATAGAAACGTTATGAAAAATGCAAATGTTCTCAAATATTATCCAGGAACATATAAAGAGATAGATCAGTACGGAACAACTTCGTCATCACATTTCATAATTTAAAAATATGTATCAAAAATACCCTTTAAAAAAAAACAACTATAAAACTAAATTACCTAAAAATTAGTTTTTCCTAAAGTTTTGTTATTTGAAAAGCTTGTGCTAGCAATTGAATACAAGAGATATCAGTAGTTGCGACTGACTGAAAACCCGTGTTTGATTTTTATTTATATTTCTAAAAGGATTTGTGTTCCTGGTCAAAGCGTGGACTTGGGAGTAACGAGGCATTACTTTAAGGACTACATTTTATTTTAACGATCCTGCTCCTTAATATTACTTTTTAAAAGAAACGAAAAACATTTTCATCTGCCTTATTTTCATGTGAATATGAATGTATCGAATAATATATTTATATCTAAATCGGCTTTATATTCATGGAATAACTTTTAAATTATAGATTTGAAGAAATAAGCTGGGGATATTGTATTTTAATGTATTTATTTATACATTGATATTTTTCAGTTATGAATGTGTCATTTGGTTATAAAATTTATCCATAAAACGCAAAATATCGTTAAACTTTGATTTAATTATATTTGCGTAACTCTTGCGTCATCTCCCTTTGTGTTGCAGTTACGGCAGTGGACGATGCCTATGTCCAACTCAAGGGAACTTGTGCTAAAGGTCGGCCATGCTTTGTTGCTGCTCATGTCGTTGCTGGTTCCCGAACGTGTTGTAGCCCAGGACATACCACCAAAAAGCGAGAGCGCTGTCCCCGACATCGATCAGTTTATCTTTAGAGACTCCCACGTGGTGCACCTGGGCTACGAGAAGCCCGTCTACCTGTACAAAGGTGTGGAAAGAAAGTGAGTACTGACTTAGACAGGGTTTGTGTTTGGGGTGACCTCTCTGGACCAAGCCGCGGAAGAAAGACATTAGCGTATAATGTGAAATTTCGGTAACAGTTGAAATGGGGGCGGGGAGGAGTGAATGTCGTTGGACCGAAATGATTTGGAAGCGATGAAAAGTTGTGGCTTTTTATTTAAAACATTATAAAATTATGTCTTGTTGTAAATGACGAGAGATTTTTTTTCAATTTTAACGCACTGGGAGGTTATACAATTTAAGAACTGTGAAAAAAAAATATCAAAAAAGTATTCATGCAGAGTCCGTTTAAAATCTTTAAAAATTTTTTAAAGCAGTGACGCAAGCAGAACAATGAATTGTTCTTGATAAACAATGTTTTAGATCTCTCTAATAACATATTTTCTGTCTATTTTGTTCATAACACTAATAAGAAAATTAAAATTTATTCCCAATGAAATGAATTGATAACGTTAAAAATTGTGCTAATTCTGAAAGTAAACACAATATGACGTCATAACCCCTCATGCTACATCACACCAAAAATGTGTCAATAAAATGCGCACCACGCAACAATCTAACATAAGCATTCAAAAAGCGGGAAAATCCTATAAGCTATCAATCTAGATAAAATTGAAAATAGTTTAAAATCAATAATTTTGACCTTAAACAAAACAATAGTTTTCAAAAATTCCTGCTAAAATTACTGGAGTCGAAAGTATAGTAATTTTTTCAAAAAATCCGTCTTCATCATTGTTTTAAATATTATAAGCTATCGTTTGGCGTTTATTTCAACCCGTTAGATGTTATGGTTGGCGATAAATTGACAAAACACTGATATTTTTTCGGGTTTTCTTTATTTTCCAAGAAATTCAGTAAACCTTTTTTTTTTTTTTTGGCTGTTGCATATCCTTTAGACATTCTTATCATATTTGCAAGAGACCCAAGCCCTCTATCTGGTATGATTCAGGAGGATTCGCCTGTGGAAGCTCGACAGACATTTCAAAAACATAAACGCAATTTATCCCATGGGAAATTGCGTTTAAAAAAGCATACATTTGAACAGTCACTTGTAAATGTTATTATAAATGAAAATTCTTTTTTTCTTTGAAGCTTCTGATTGATTAACTCAAGCTAGGTGAAATTCCAGTTATATTTTAATATAAACATGTACAGACGAAGATGGTTAAGCTTATAAACGGAAGATGCCGACTGCGCTCTTTTATCAAAAATTATATCTGCATTTTTTTATTGACACGCTTATATCTGCGCTCTATTGTCGACGCTCTTTTGACGATTCACCAAATACGAGAACGGTAGTTTGGGGAGTAAGGGAAAGTAGTCCAAATTTTTGTCAACAAAACTAGAGTAAGGTTTGTGCAACAATTAAAATGGAACGAAATCGCTGTAGAAAACATGTAGCATAGGAAACATGTTCGGAATATGAATAACGTAGCCAAATGAGGGGTAAAATATTTGGAGTACGGGACAGCTATTAAGACTAGTAACCGACATATAGTGAGAGTAATGAGTAGACATGGGCGACGCAGACAGTGCTATGGAAAATTCGTCAGAGTAGAGCACTGTAACTAGAGTGATTTACTTATCTCGGGCATAAGACAGATTTGGACTGCCAGGGGCGGAAAGTTAATGCTCAGACATAGCATTAACATTATATAAATTGTGTTTACATGCTGTAGGGGGGCACGTTTGCAGGAATTTCCCCCTAGACTCGTCGATTTAACGTAATTCCTTGATAGGTAAAGTATTCGTATCGCAACAATATATATATATATATATAATTTATACAATTAAATCGGTGGTTCGTATATTTAAAAGAAAATATATATAAAATTTAACCGTTGATTTTATGTCCCCGCTATAGTATAGGAGAATATCTGTTGCGTCAATGAGTTTGCTGAAATTCATCAAGATTAAACCCTGACATCATTTTCTTGGAAAATTGTTTATCTTGGGCTAAAAATACTTAACAGGAATTTTCCATAAACTTGTCGATTTAACGTAATTTCTTGAAAGGTAAAGTATTGGTATCACAACAAAGTTTAAGGCATATAAATATACAATTAAACGGCATTTCGTATCATCATAAGAAAAATAAAATTTAAAAAACGTCAAACGGCATAACAATTTTAAGTTATATTTGTTTTAAGTGGAAATTCTTTTCTTTTTAAACAAAACTATTGACTATTTTTTAGTCCCTTATTTTACGGATATTGATTCTCAAATTTTACTGCAAAGTCCAGTCTTTTTAATAACAATGTTATTTTCAACAAAGCCAATTTTTTAAAAAAAATTACGGGTATATCCACGATTCCTGGGAATATTCAATGACAATACCATTGCACCTCGCCCCATGCTAACAGCCACCGATAACTTCCTCGCGCCTCGCCACATGTTAACAACAACCGATAACTTCCTCGCACCTCGCCCCATGATAACACCCACTGATAACTTCCTCGCACCTCGCCCCATGTTAACAACCACTAATAACTTCCTCGCATCTCGCTCAATGTTAACAACAACCGATAACTTCCTCGCACCTCGCCCCATGTCAACAACCACTGATAACTTCCTCGCACCTCGCACCATGTTAACAACAACTGGATAAATTACGCGCTCTCATCCCTAGAACTGATGTTTTTATTTTTCTATCAGCTATCACTGTGAGAAAGCCCATGCTGTCAGCCGTTGTGTACCAGTCGTGGGTGGTCCCGTGAAGAGATCATTGATACATTAGTTATGATTGGTAAAGGTCGATGCTGGAGTGTAACCCTATTTGGTCCTGGCGCCAGTCGCCTGTCCTGGCAACATAGACGAGATCGTGGTATATTTGGGGCGATCTGACCTCATTTCACGGGCAAACAATTGGTTAGTTAGCTTTATGGTTATTTATTAATTTAGGGGAGTATGATGGGGAGAGAGTTACTCTTTAAATTTTATCATAATGCGCTGTCAGACATATAATCTTAACTTTTAAGTGCTTAACTTAACAATTTTTTAAAATTTAATTTCTCAAAAAGTACAATGCTTAAGTTTGTTTGTTTGGTTTGTTTTTTTTTTCAACGAATCAAATTATCAAATTTTCTCTTGAAATCTTCTCTGCGCTTTTATGGAGACAGGGGCAGCCCATGGTTGGGTCAAAAGCAAAATCCCCCTTCCCACTTGAGTAATTTAAATAATATACATAAAGTATTCATAACCTGTGTGTGTGAGTGTTCTTGTGTGTGTTTAGAGACACATTTGTGAGCATACCGCTTGTTAAAGTACAGCAACACCTTGTGTTCAAAAGCAATACATATTTTTTACCATCGCCATTTACAATTTTAAAAGCAATTCGATGTTGTTTTTTTTCTATAAAAAATTATTTTAAAATAGCATACCTTGCACTACCATCCACATCCGTTGAATATAATAACGTATGTAGCCTATTATTAGCTTCAGAGGAAGTGCAAGAATTAAATACGTTGTCTATGTATGGCACTTTCAGGTTAGACGGAGACCATTACTCACTGTAAAAGATCGATTATTGAGCGGTTCTAAATATAAACTTATTGAATTTTATATGGTTCTTTCTCATTTGAAGTCTACACAACATCAGCCTAATTGAAACTCCGTGCTGTTAAATAAAAGCCGAAAGCTGTTAGGGAAAATAAACTTATTACTTTGCCTCGAAACAAATAAGGCTATAAATATATTAATAAATCAACAATTTCCATTGACCGTCCATCGTCTGCGCCATCTTGGACACTAACCCCATTAATTCTTGGGCGCACACTGAACCGGAAGCTAAACGGGAACAGTGGTCTGCATTTGGTAGTTAAAACAACTGCGTCACTGAACAAACCAAGCGCAATAACCGGATTGCCGAAAATAGCCGGACGTTATTTTCGTTGACTTTGCATTATTGGGTGCTATTTTAATAGTTACACGTCTTTTTCTTTTTCCTTGCTTTTTTTTTTCAATAATAATATTGCTCTTTTGCTCAATCTCAGAATGGTGCGATTTCCTGTCTGAATGCCGTATTTCTCGAGTACATGAATTGCGGGTTTTATGATCCAGACATGAAATAATAGGAATTATTGATATTTATTGTATGGAGGAGAGCTCTACGGTTCGCTTCAAGGGTTGAATTTCCTAACAAGTTGTATATAAATAGGCACCCACGTGGGATTTGCTTCTAAATTTGGATAAAAATCTAAATATTGATGTTTTTATTGAAGACAATCATTCATAAACCAGATGTTGCAACTTTAACCACAGAGCACAATGCTGTTCATTTAGGTTTATGGTGGAAGTCAAATATAACTGCCTTTTCCTATTAATCGACGATCCATTATTGGATTAAAGCTGTAAGTTCTTGCGCACACATTTGCTTCACACTAGTCAACCCCACGACGACGCGAACAGAGATAGTGAAGGCGGCAAAGTGCGTGTTGAGAACTGAAAATTGGTGTGCAAATCAGGGGGGGGGGGATTGTGTGCTGGGTTTTTTTTTTCTCTTTTTTTAACGTTTTGAATTTTTTTTATCTTTAATTAATGATCTTTATCTCTCTGGACATCTTTAACTGTACATGAGTTTTATTGTTTCCAACATCAAAAAATGTTTGATGCCCTGACGTCAAGGGTCAACGAGACAATGAGTAGTGCATATTGGGTTAAATTTTTATTTTTCGGAGTTGATAGGCTGTAGAGGTGAGATCGTAGATTGAAAAGGGAGAGCAGTGCGTGGGGTGGTAGGGGTGGGGAGGTTATTATAATCATAAGGAAAGTATTTTTTTTAAGTGCATGATAGAGTGTTCCTATTGAAATATTGATTTTTACTGATGAGTGTTTCTTTTGAAATATTTATTTTACTGATGCGTGTTTCTATTGAAATAGTGATTTTACTGATGTCTGTAATTAATTTTTTAATGAAAAAATAATTTTCATTCAAACTAAGCACGAATTAATTTTTTAATACGCTTTGAAAAAGTAATAAAAATTGATTTCAATTTTTTTTTAATGCAATGAATAAGTAGAAACATAAAACTGAAAAAAGAATATAAGACCCGATTATCATTACATTTTTTCTGGTTTAACAGTTGTAGATGTTAAAAGGTATGAAAAAAAGACTTAGTTCATTTTAGGGTTAACTCTCCTTTTTTTTTTTTTCAATACTTACGTCGCCCAAATTTACCTCGGAATCGACCAACTATTTACATGAAAAACAATACCAGTGTTTTCTTGGTGGGAAACATCTATTCTCTTATTAAACAAATTTAAAATAATTGTTAGAACAAGACATACGTCGACAATTTCCATCACCACTTTTCCAAATTCATACAGCGGACCTCGGGAGTAACCCCGATTACTCACAGGTCGTGTGGCACCTGAGATATTTATTGTCAAAACGGCTGATTGCCCGCACCACTGTTGCCCAAGACGCCATTAATGCTATTTGTGTTTTCTTTGAGATTCGATGGTTCCGCCCAACTACCACTACCCCCACCCCCCCACCCCCATCCCCAATCCAAGCCGTCGCCGTTAGGTGAGGCGTGTAACCAACACGAAGCACTCGTGCGACCTTTTATTTGATGTTTCATGGGCTTTCCCTCTAGCATCAACAATTTCTAGCGGTAAGTGTGCACTTAGAAGTCACAATGTCACAGCACCCTATCCTCGTTTCTAAAGCACTTCATACTCATACGATGATATTTCATTTGAATCGTGATGACTTTTTTATTTTAAAAAATTGTTTTGCAATTCAATAATCTCATACCGAAAGCTCAAATGACGTAGATGATGGTCATATAGAATGGAAATATATATATTAAAGCTGCGGAAATTAGCGATTAATTTCTCGATTAATTGTTAAAAATATAAAACGATTAAATTATTTCAACGATTAATCGACCGATCACTTTCAAATAATTGGAAGTCATTAAGTTAGTTTTTTTAAATAATAAAAAATAGCTGCCGATAAATAATAAACTTCCTGACGATGGAACCAACTTTAAGGATTTATACTATTGACTGACAAGACTGTTCAAAATGTTGATAAACTTTGCCTTCCATGGCTCTAACACTTTGCCTACATATCAAACCGAATGAAAAGCGTATTAAGCTAATGGCTGTAATGGACTCTGACTTAGATACAGATGATGAATAATTGCGTTACAAAATTGAGATGAAATTTCCTTAACCCATTAACCCTATACAATGGAGGAAACTTCATTAAAACGGTATACAATAATGTAATTCCCTGCCAAGACCATTTTGTGCATACCAGTTACCTCAGTTCCATATGAATGAATGTTCAGCACGGCTGATTATATTGTCATTTAGACCCGCTCATCACTTGAAACACATAATGCTTAGTTGGTTAAAAGATGACATATAAAGGAGACATTCAAGTGTTATTTAGATTTCCAACAAGAACGTTTAACAAGTGTTACTTATGACGTCATAAATTTTAATTTGTGGCCTTAATCGAAATTAATTGTTAATTTTTCAAAAGTTAACGATTAAATTTATATTAATCGTTAACGGTCCTAATAAATATATATAAAGACAGATTTGGACTGCCAGGGGCGGAAAGTTAATGCTNTATATATATATATATTATATATATATATATATATATAAATGAAAGTATGTCTGTATGTGTGTGTGTGTGTGTGTGTGCTTGTCCCTTAGAGCTGACTAAACCATTCATCCGATTGTCATGAAAATTATTGAAACTGTTGAGTACCCTTCCGGAATGGTAACTGGCTTTTTTTTTTTCTCCCCATAACACTTAAGGGGCGCCGGGGGCCCACAACGTCATTTTTTGCTTATATGAGCTATATAAAAATTAGTTTAAGCACTATCTACTTGATAAATTGATGGATCTTAACCAAAGTTTGTAATTAAATACTTAATAGCGAATATTAAAATACTAAAGGGAAGTCAACTCCTAATGGCAACTCCTTCGGGCTGGGGGCCAAAAATACCTTTTTTCGTAAACTTTTACGATTTTTTTTACTATTCAATTATTAAAGGTCTTGACGAATAATGGTAAATGTATCCATTATTATCCATCTTAAAATAAACAGTTGTTTTGAGCTTTATATCTTGCCGTGAATGGGCCCTGGGGCCCTTTAGTCGTTTTTTTGCTTATATGAGCTATATAAAAATTAGTTTAAGCGATAGCTACTTGCTAAATTGATGGATATTAACCAAACTTGTTATATAAATACTTTATAGTCAATATTAAAATATTATATGGCATTAAACTCCTAATGGCAACTCTTCAGGGTTGGGGGCCCAAAATACCTGTTTTTGTAAACGTTTAAGATTGTATCCCTCAATTTAATTATTAAAGTTCTTGACAAATAATGATAAATGTATCTATTATTATCCATATTGAAAGGAACAGATGTTTTGAACTTTATATCTTGCCCTTAATGGGCCCCTGGGGCCCTTAATGTCGTTTTTTTGCTTTTATGAGCGATATAAAAATTAGTTTATGTGCTAGTTACTGAGTTAATGAATGGATCTTAACCAAACTTTGTATACAAAAACTTTGTAGCCCATATTAACATAATTAAGGGCAATGAACTTCTAATGTCCATTTCATCGGGGCCGGGGGGTCCCACATGTCTTTTTCGAAAATTTTAAAGATATTTTTCCCATTCATTTTTTAACGATCTCGATAAATATATCCATAATGAAACGGAATTAAAATGAACAGATTTTTTAAATTGACATCTTGCACTGAATGTGGCCGGGGGCCCGTAAATATGCTTTTCCTTCTATATATATTTCTATATAAATGTGTGTGTGTGAGTATGTTCTTTATAGCTTACTAAACCATGTATTCGATCGTAATGAAAGTTTTGGAGACTATTGCGTACACTCCCAGGAAGTTAACAGGTAACTTTCTTCGTCAATTAAACACATATGGGGCGCCGGTGGTCCATAATGTCAATTTTTGCTTATATGAGCTATATAAAAATAGTTTGAGCGCTAGCTACTTGGTAAATTGATGGATCTTAACCAATTTTTTAATTTAAAAAAACTTGATAGCCTCTATTAAAAAACTATAAAGCCCTGAATTTTTAATGATTATTTCTTCGGGGCTGGGGGTGCCAATTGTCTTTTTTTAAAGGGGGTGGTTAATGTTTAAGAGATTTTGTCCATTCAATTTTTAATTAAAGATCTTGACAAATAACGACAAATATATCCATTATCATGCAAATTGAAATGAACAGGTGTTTTCAACTTTACATCTGGCACTGAATGGGCCCCATCATGTCATTTTTTCTTCAATTAAGTTTATGTGTTAGGTTTTGTGTAAAAGAATTGATCTTAACCAAAATTTCTTAACAAAATCTTGGTAGCCCATATTAAAATGCTATAGGTCACTTAACTTCTAATGTAATTTACTTTTGGGCCGGGGGCCCCGAATGTCTGTTTTTTGGTATATGCTTAAGATATTTTCCCCATTCAATTTTTAACAATCTAGAGGACTATATCAATGATGAAACTGAATTAAAACGAACAGCTTTTTGAAATTGACATCTTGCGCATAATGGGCACATGGGCCCCTAAATGTCGTTTTTTCCTTTATATTACCTTTGTAAAAAATAGTGTTAGCTTAAGTTACTAAGAAAATAACGGATCTTGCCAATCTTAGTACATAAAAACTCAAGAGTCTGTAAATAATTTCTATAAGGAACTGAACTCTTTATGACCATTCCCTCGGGGCAGGCGTACCCAAATGTTTTTGTAATGCGCGTAAATAATTTAATTCCCCAATCAATTTTACACATTATTGAGAAACATAGCTTGAATACAAATTATCACTTATTTTTAGAGCCTGGCCCTTTAATGTCGTTTTTTTTCTTTTTTAAGCTTTTAAATTACTATTTTATTTATCCATTTGCTATGAAACTTTGACTTTTTTCACACTTCCGTGTAGATTTCTTGCATAATTGTTTTTAAAACATATCACTCATTGGATTCTTAAATAGTCATTTTTACTGAGATCGTTGCAACGCACGACCGGGTCTGCTAGTTATTATTATATATTTATGCAAAGTCATATTAAGTTATCTATACGTCTGTATGTGTCTTTTACGCTATTTTTTACTCTATTTTGATTTATTTTTGTTTGATTATTTTATTTTAATTTTTTATTCAATTATTATTATTTGTATCTTATTATTATTATTTTTGTTTTAACAGCAATAGGTACTCAGAATTGTTCCTTGAAACTTGGCCTTGTGAGATAATTATTATATTGTGATTTCAGCAGTGTCTGTAACACATGCATTGTGGTTTTTTTCTGTTATGATTGCATTTTTCTATAATCAAGTTTGATCGTACACGCAAGATTTCCGGAAATTTCGCTTAGAAATAAACATCCACAATATTTTTGTTAAAATTATTAACATGTCGGTTACTTTGGGATACAATTCTACGTATGGTGACACAAATAGTCATTCTCAAAAGTTTATTTATCTCAATTGAATCTCGAGTTGAATAAACAACAGTTGTTACGTCAAGCTCCTACAAGAATTTCAAATCAGACAATACAACTAATGTTATACCTAAAAGGATATCAATTATTTTAAAATTATTTTATTATAGTAAGTTTGCCTTTAAATATCCTGAAGTTTTCAATTTTTAAAACAACACTTTAAGTCAGGTTTAAAATTAGTTCGGGTAAATCACTAAAATCTAAATATTAACAAGTACAACATACCCCAGCAAAACCAAAAAAGCCATAGGACTTGTTTCTATCTGACAGTTTTTTTTTCAATTATAGTTTTCCATCGCAAATTTAAAGCTATTACATGGGTGGCAGCAAGCAATTCAGACAAAATGATGACATACTTTTGAAGACCACTTTGAGGCCTGCATGGCCGCGTGTCCTTGCACGTTCACATCAGGGGCACTAGTGTGTTCTGATCTTATCAACTTTCTCGCGGTTTAACCAAACACTCATCGCCCCTGTGTTCTCTAAATAAATAACGGGAAGAAAAGATAAGTGGCATTTCTATACTTTCCATCCTTCTCTCTCTTTCATAACGGCGACTTTTTATGCGCTTATGTTGTGGCAACATCATTCAGCAAAGGTATCGACTTTGTGTCTTTCAGACAGTGGAGTAAAGGGGAGGGATGTGTTTATACTTCTACTATGGTAGACCTTGATCAGAACTTTGTAAGATCTAATTAAAGAAGCATTGATATGCTGGATATTTTCCTGGAACCGGCTTAAAAGTATTAGGAAGCATTAGCGTTTTTTAATGTTTTTTTAAAAATTATTTTGTGTGTGTGTGTGTTGGTTGTAACAAATAACAGAACCCCCCCCCCCCCGGCCAATCTGTTATGTATTATTGATAAAAATGTCTCGATTCTTGTTCATTATCTTCGAGCTACTAGACTGTTACAAATCGCTTAAAGAGCACACTGATACATAAAACACAACACTCAAATAGCACAGGTCATTATATTAAAAAAAGGTCAATGAATGTCACCACTGGTCAATTTATTGTTCCAGTATGTCCCTCAAATTCGGAGAAAGTTATTGGTCCCAACTGTAATATTAATAAGTTTTGTATCTGGTTTTTGTGGTACATTTCATTGGGATAAGTTTAGGAAATGGCCTTGATCAACAGCAGATTTGTTGTTGTTGTTGTTTTTTTTTTTTTTTTTTTTGTGCATTTATTAAATTATTTTGAAGAATCTTTCATGGCCTCTCCAAACCAACATAAAATGCCTCAGGATTAGAAACTACCTAAATCGATCCCCTCCCAAACTTCTCAGTCAATTTTTTTTCTTTTAAGGTAGATAAAACTGACCCTGGTAATTATAAATCTGAGAAACTGACTATCATTACTTGTAACTTACTATCCTAAATAGTTTGTATTAAAATAGTTAATTGTCAGGACAAACAAATAATCATGTGCCCACCTCGACACGGTTTTAGAAAAAAAAATCATGTGAAACACAATTCAATTAGTGTTCTAAGGTCTAATAAGCTCAGATAATAAAAATCAAATACAGACAATACTATAAGCTTCACAAAAACATTAGATAATGTATGTTGTATCAGTTTACTGAACAAACAAAACTACAACAAAATATTTTTATGTTAGCTTCATTTTCTGGAGTCGATGACAGTACTTTAGCACTTTCAAATCGACACCATCAGTGTTGAAACATTTTAGTTTTACCCATATCTTATGCTGCAAGTAGAAAATTAATTTCAAAGTATAAACATATCTTCTAATGTGTATTTGATGGCTTTTAAACTAAATCAGATACGGTGATATTTGACTCTGGCGCGATTAGAGTGCATTTAAAAAATATATATTATTGATGTTATTGCAATTTGTATTATAATTTTATTATCATTTTATTTTTATTTTATTACTATTTTATTATTGTTTTTACACACAATAAATTCAATTTAAAAAATCTATGCTGAAAAATATCAAATATCATAAAAATAATTTATTTCAAATGCGGTGGTCGGGGGTGGGGGGGGGGAATGAGTGTGTCGACTTACCTGGTTTTGGGGGCGTAATATTTTGCAGGTGAGAATTCCTATCATCGCCTACGCTATTGTTTGTTAGGTGATTTTTCTTAGTTGCTGTTGATTAAGTCAACAAAGAATTGTTCTTTTTTTTTTTTTTTTTTTTTTTTTTTTTTAAA
>MUZC01004555.1:861258-882347 GCA_002072015.1 Radix auricularia | reverse complement strand
ATGAAAGTTTATTGAACATTTATTAATATTTGAAATCTCGTATCCTGTCGTACGTCGCTTGAAGTAGACTTCTATTAATTTGTGTTTAAGCAACAAACCATAATCATGCAAACGATTTTGAAGCTCTTAAAGAACATAATATGATCTTGTGAATGTGTGTACCGCAAATTTACCCCTTTATATTTCGACTTCTTTGAGACTTTTGAAGAAGCTGCCAAGATAGCTTTATTTCATCATTTGAATGCAAATCTTTGCTAAGACTGTAGAGGTCTCGAGTAAAGGCCATGGGGATATGTGCCTGTGCAATACATTCTTCTTTCTGGTTAAACATCCAGAAATACATGGAGCCCCCGGGCTCTTCTGGCATTGTGATGGAGCGCTCTACATGTTTCGAATGACGGCTCTTGGGATCATTTCAAGTTGCTGGCATTTTAGGAATGGCTGCTCGTCGTTTCAACATGCCATTTTCTGAACTGGTTTGCAGACCTGCGTGGTGTGATTTTCATTTCGTTTATCTATTTCATTTCTATTTGTTTAGATAATTACTGCAAAATTTCTAGTGAGCCTGTGTATTAAAATGAATCGACCAGACACGTTAACATTTGAAAGGAATAAAACAACTAATGCTCTTGATTTTAGAAATTTTATTAGGGACGCGAAATCAAGGGGGGTGGGAGAAAGGGCGGCTAACTTCTTTTATTATGATTGTTGTTTAAAGTGGCTTTGGGCAGCCAATACGAGGCGGTCCAACAAAAAGCTGGCTGATAGGATGTGAATATCACAAGCGGTTAATGGACTCACCTTTGTATTTTTACGGGTATGTCTAAGAATTGAATTTGCTTTAATAAAGAATTATAACTGTTGTTCTTTTGGATTATACGGGAGAACTTTAAAAGTAAAAGAATAAATGTAAGATTTTTAGATGTATAACATGTGTCAAATGTTTTTGTTATGATAAAAACGTAAGTTCGAGTATGAGATCGATAGATGTAGCTATAGAAATTGACACACGTTTCTGAATAGTGCGAGTACGAGCTGTTTGAGCTGTGGAAATGTATTTGTTCTAAAATATTTGTATCGGGCACAAAAATACTTTCTCAGATTTATATTGTTTTAAGGTGATGACCGATATGCGTTACTTTCGTTCAATGACAATGTGACGGAGGTCATGAGAATAAATATATATAATAGCCCAGTGGTGTGGGTTTGTAACGTAACGCATAACGCAAGAGATGTACGACAGTCTACAGCAGTTAGTTTAGTTGAAAAATCGTGTTTTGATGAGCGCTGTAAAAATATTTAATAGGATGACGTCATTGTTTGGTGTGCATCGGTGCGCAAAATACGGTGCTCAAAATACAACCCCTATTATTATTAAATACTTTGCGTTCATTTCATAAAGTTTAATAATTCGTATTTATCAAAAAAGGACAAGTTAGTTGGTCTTTAAAAAAAAGGTTGGCGCCGTAGGCGCCCAAAAAACGGGGGCGCCGCAGGCGCCACGGCGCCTGGCACAATCTAGTTGTCTAAATATCGAGTAATGCTATAAATACTTAAGTTGGCTTGCTTCGGGCAAAGGTAGAATGTCATAACGTAAGACTCAGGAGGACGAGTTGAGCCAGATGAGCTTAACTAACTAACCCAGAAAAGAACGGTGATGCAATCTCGCATTGCCACTCATCCCAAAAATCATTGAATTCTATGTATTATCAATAAACCATGGATTGTTAGATTGTATTAGAGAAATCAACACACAAGATTACGATGGCTTTTACTGCAAGGCAATGTGAAGTTGCGAGTTTTATGTATTTTCAACGAAATAACTGATGGTATTTGTAACAGTAAATGAACATTGTTACCAAAAATAAATTACTTTTACTTCAAATAGAATATAGCAACATTAATTGAGTGAAATGAAATAATTTTTCAGAATGCGTACAAGAAGAAAAATTTGGATAAATAAAATTAAATAATGTTTGATTATACTACAAATTTTAGATCAAATGTTTATTGCTATTCGTTAGCTGTTATTTAGTAACAGTCTTTCTTTTTTATCGTGATAAACTGGCCCAGGGCTATAAGAAAAGCTATAAAAGAAACGGGTTAAAATTAATTGCAACGCTAAGTATTGCAAGTTTAACTCAAATTGTGATGGTTGTTAACAAAAATTAAAGTATATTCCCTAAAAAAATTCCTTTGTCCTTAATAATCAGAGGTTGTCTTATTTACTTCTCCGCGGATGGCTAAAGTTTGGGGGCCACGGTGGTCGAATCGTATTGAATCTCAGTGAAGGCAAAGATTTGTTGCTTGGCCAAGTGTGTCCCTGAGTCCAGCCAAGCTCTGAATGGGCACCTATGACTGGTTAGGAAAATTAAAAAAAAACATGCTGTGACCTGTGAACACAGCATAGCCTGTGGACGCAACAATCTTCTGTATAGAAGGAGTCTCTGTATGGATAAGGCAAGACGATACATCTAAATCTAGATTACAAGTTACAAGATGTTCACATCTTATCACAGCGCATGCGTACCCGTTTAATAATGTTCATAATGTGTGAGGACAAAGGTCGCGAATTGATTTAAGAGCGTTGTTTTGACACAAGTTGCTAGCCTTGCTGTCCTTATATCAGGGTAAGCTTTGAATTTCACTTAAAATCTACAAAGCAACCAGGCTGTTCAATACAAAATAATGTAGGTTAAAATAGAAATGAAAGATTTACTCGTTCCAATAATAATTGACTTATATTTGGAATTTTTAAGACACATTTTGGCATCAGTCAGATCTAATTATTTCAAAATTTGTTGTAATTGATGTCATTGGTTATAAGAGGGATTTAGGCTGTGAATTTTCAAAGAAGAAAAATGAAGGGGATTCAAAATATCGGTTAACTTTTAACTTTAATAATAATTTTTAAATTATTAAAAAAATAACTTATTATTACTAAAAGGTATTTGTTTCTTATTTTCGATTTGAAAATATCGTTGCTCTGCGCATGAATGGATGGTAAGATTAATGTGTTATATTATTAGTAAAAGGTCGTGTTTCAAGAACTCTCAATTAACTAAGACATTTTAATTTTATATATTTGATGGTTACTGGACCGCGGTGGCAAGCGCGCTCGACTGGCGCTCCGATGGTCACGGGTTCGAATCCATGGGAAGCCAGGAGTTCCACCCAGCTCCAAATGGGTGAAAAGCGGCGGGGTAATGCGTGGAACCCTAAGCCGTGGCATGTGAACGCTGCATCACTTGCCAAAAAAATCAACTGCTGCCTTGCAGATGGTCTTGGCTGACCAAAGGCTATGGCAGCAAATCCAGAAAATACAGCAGGCTGAAGTCAGAGACCACGGGCCATTTGGCCCAAAACTCATGGCACGCAAAACTCAATATTCAATATTGAGAACGAAGAAGAAGAAGGCTGGACATATACAAACTTTTAAATAAAGCAATAATCTTTCTTCAGTTTATAATGAAGCCAACTTATTTTGAAACTTAAGATAACTAATGGTAAAGACTAAGGCACAAAGAAGTCAAGCCTCTCGGGCCCCAAATCCCTACAATCCCTAGCTACGCCTCTGCTAAAAACAATCAACAGCAGCTACTATTAAAATTACGGGGAAAAAATCAATTTTTCCTTTGTAATCAAGAAAAAAATGTTGTTCAGTAAAGTAAACAAAAATTAGTATAAAAATTTTAAGGACAAACATTATAGATTTTAAAAAAGTTATGAAAAGACTTCCGGCGTAAAGTTTGTTCATTGGGTGGACTAAATAATATTATTCGATAAACTGACCGAACGAGTTCACGTAAGAGTGGCATGGAAGGCTGTCACTACCATTAGTTTCTATCATTATCAGAAGGGTTTGCTTTTTACGGATACAATGTATTAATAAACTTGTATGTTTCTAACTGACCAAGTTTTCAGATCACCCCCTACTCCAACGCGCAACTACTCATCCTGACCTTCTTAATTTACCTCCACACCAGTTGATTTAAATGCAAAGTTAATTTTCTTAAAAGCAGAAGAGTGACTTTTGTTTCAAGCCATTCCATTTTTCTTACTACGTTCCATAAGATTAGGTGTGTTTTTTTTTTTTAAATATAAGATACAGATATTTCTGCTTACACACGGCGGTGAACCGTAACTGCCACTGTGAAGCTAAACTATACTTTCAGAGAGAGTTGTAAAAACACTGATGAGAGGTTCTCACACCATAATCCAATTATCTGTCATCCTCAGCTTTACCATTACAGTGGAGAAGGGTCCGTTCTCTGTCACAGTGACCCCATGTGTGGCGCCCATAACTTGGCTGCTTTTATTTAGGAGAGGTGAGAGATGGTTCTGTCGTAAAGACATCCCGGTCCCATTAAATACTGTACTAGCTTTCTTAACTTGACTTAGAAAATTTTACGGTCCAAGATCTTAATTGTGTTTTAGGAAAAAACATACGCTTTTTAAGTTAATTTTTGTCAAATTTAGAGTAAATTAAATCTGGAAGAAGCTATCTTGTGTTATTTTTTAAAAATAAAGATTATTCCAATTAAATCTTACATGGTTAATTAATTTAATGACTATTTTTTCCTTCATTCTGCTCGCAGGAAAATGATTTACCTCAATAATCATTTATTTCAACAGGGAAAAGCGGGAATTTCACAGAAGTCAATCGTTATATGGGCGAGGGGAGACAAACGTTTAAGGAGATGAACGGCAGAGCTGGAAGATATGTTCTGCAAGTTACCTCCCTGGAGAGTGACACATACGTCAACCTCTTTGCCACGTCACAGCCAGACGTGAAAGTCCTGTATCCGGTCTTACCATCGAACCCACGGGTCAACGTGTTGGTCAACAACAACGTCTTCAGCATTGATTGGTCTCCCGCTGTCTCCTACGAACGGGACTCCTTGAAATACTGCCTAACCGTCAGCAGGATTAAAAACTTCCAAACCTACTGCGGCGCCCTCGCGTACGTCAACGGTGACAAAAGGCCGGAGGTACGATGGTGGGAAAGTGTTCACACAGATCAAAGCATCGGCGTCGCGCGCCCGAAGGCCCAGCCCGTGAAAAAAGCGCCCGCCAGAATGATTTTTCACCAGTGCGTGTCCAACAGGACTTCCTACACGCACAGGGGCGTCCGGCGTGGGAAAACGTATTTCATCAATGTCTTCGTAGTGAACAATCAATCCGGGGCTGCGACGGCCTACGAGGGTACGCCCATGAAGATGAAGCGGCTGAGGAAGTCCTCGATAGTGCGCATGAGTGTCGACGAGACAAAAACGCTCAGACTCCGACAGAAGCACAAGGTGCTGCTTAATCTGAACACCACCGTGTCGAGGCTGGCGTTCGAGGTGATACCGTGTGAGGGCAAGATACCGTTTGAGATTTACCACGACGGCCGAAAGATTCAGAAAAAAACCGTGGCGAAGCGCTGGAAGCGACGCCTGATTCGGCTGGCCGGTCCTGGTGATTACGTCATGACATTCCCAAAGACGAAGAAGAAGACATTTGTCACCGTAGCCATTACCTCCAACTCGACGCGGTCAAACATTTTTCTCCCAAAGAAGTTTGTAATTAAAGTTTTCAAAAAGCTGACCACTTGCTCCAGTGTCACGCTGGCGTGGACAGTGACGCGGGAGAATCAGAAGTACTGCGTTTATAAGAAGAAACTGAGAAACAGCGGCGGCGACTCACTTCGGAAACAATGTCTGAGTCCAGACAAACGGCCGGAGGCGGAGCGGGAAGTGTGCTTGTATTCAAACTCCACGAGTTCCGGCAGGGGCGAAGTCATGAAGCACGTCGTGGAGGGGCTCAGTCCTAAGACGTTGTACAGATTCGATGTTTTCCTAAGTCACGGGAGGTCGGCATCGGTGCCCTTCAGGAGTGTCAAGGTCATGACATCAAAGTGCCATTCAGAATAGTCCAGGGCGGGGCATCTCGGTGTTTCGGTTAAGTAGTAGTGGCCGCTAGAAACTCGTGAAATCAAGCTGAATAGTGTGACCACTGGATAGTAAAGTTAAGTTATTGTGACCATTCAATGATGACTGTTCAAGTCTGATCATGTGATTTTTTAAACATATTTGTTTGAACTTGTTGTGTGTTGTTTCAACTACGCAGAAAGATATCTGGAGTAATGTTCCATTAGGAAGATTATTTTTTTTATCAATTTTAGTGTATTATTTTTCATATGTATCCACATGAGTCCTACTATGTGGAATTATTGAGTGGAGGGACAATACAAATATAGGTCTTTAAGCGGACCTTCGTTTAAACTCCACTTCCAATTAAAAACCACTTGTTTTAAACGCCACGTTCAAAAGTAATATTGGCATAATTTAGACAGCTAATATATATTGTGATGCCCTATTTTTAAATGATTTTAACGTTCAAACGTAACGATAAAACTAATGGGAAGAGTAGTGAAATGTCTTTTAGTAGGCTTTTTATTTTTGTGTTTGCTACTGCATGGTTAAGACTTAATTCTACCCTAGTCATTTTCCGGACGGTACTGGTGTATCTCTTAAAGGATTCATTATTACGGTAGTTAGGAACAAACCATTGTACCGTTAATGATTTCAATAACCTGGAATTATTTTTTTAAGATCATGAAACTGAAATATGTTAGGCTGCAAATTTATGAGTTGTTGATGTTAAAGTCTAAACCTTTAAACTCACTACAGTTCTCTTATCAAAGTATAAATATGACTGTTATCAAGAAAGATAATACTTTGAACAAAAATGTTTTAAATAACAGTAAATATTGTACAAATTCGCTGAATAAAATAACTCATTATTTTTTAACTGCCACGTCTAAAAGACCAGGAAATCATAACTCAACTATAACAGGTTCTCTTTTTTAATATTACTCATGATGGAGGTTTAAAATATAGGGATTTGGATTGTGTATATTCTATTTCTATGGAATAGGTAGAGAACGTGTGGAAACTAAAAAATAAAAATACGTAAGTCTTTAAAAGTATTTGGATTCAGCTGATGCATTTCTCCATAGATGGAACCGTCATGACTTAGCCAACGTGAATTTATAGGAAGCCGGAGCCTAAAACTTAAATTCAAAGACACTGGGCCGTAATGTCACTGCGGGGCCCGGGTATGTTAACCCATCACTCTCTTCTAAACTCCGTATGATCACCTGTACAGTACAAACCTCACTTATATCCTATACCAGTGATGGCGAACCTATGCTACGCGTGCCACAGACGGCACGCAAAGCCTCATTAGCCGGCACGTAACTAAAACATTATTTCCTTAATCAAACCAGTTTGCTGGCACTTTGTGTTGGCACTTTGTTTTGGTATTTAACAATATATAATTACGTTTTAATTGAATTTTGGGCACACGGACCCAAAAAGATTCGCCATCCATGTCTTTTACGAACCTCACTCATATCCTATACGAACCTCACCTGTATCTCACACAACCTCACCCATATCTCTAACGGCACACACCCGCAATCAATGTTATGCATCCTATATGTAACTGAAGCCAGATCTACAAGTGATTGACACATAACCTTCAGGTAACATTTTCTAACTGGCCATACCTAACTTAGCGATATTTGAGTCGTAGCGGAAGGTTTTTATTTCTTTTTTTCCCTATTTTATAATAGCTGGTGTTCAAAACGAACAGCAAAGTTTTTATTGTATTATTTTATTTCATTTTAAATAGATATTTAATATATTTTTATTACTAATTTTAAGAAATGGATGCCATCATAATTGTGACCCACCGTACACGCAACTGACTGAGCAAATAATTGATATGTACCCCCACTTATATATTGCAATTCCTTTCACACTATGATGGTTAAGTAATGTAACAAACATCAAGGATAATAGTGAGTGCTAAAATGTTGATGTAGTTTAAAGTCGTGAAAAGTTGTGAGGTGGGGAACTGATGGGTGCGAGGGTGTGCATTACTTGTATCAGTGTTATTTCAAGCATTTTTAGTAGATGGGAAGTTCACGGAATGCAATGGGGGAAAAAAAAAGGGGGGGGGTAAAGCGATATTTCTCGCCGCCAATTTAATACAAGTTGTTTGGTAACACTGAAACACATAATTCAGTTATACATGTAAGCACATCGTGAATATGTGACCTATTGTGGAGAATCGTGTTTCTTTAGCATGCTGGAAATTTTGGTTGGCCTTTCATGGGAAGGTAAGTTCGCTCTAGACATACAGGTAGGTTACAAGTCAGTGAGCTGGAGGGTGTGGTAGGATTATGACAAGGACACATTAAGACTCCGATTACTGGGGTTGATCATGTCTGGAACAGGACTGAGATGGGCATCTGGGATATCAAGGGAGATTTTATTGGTGGTCATGTAGAACTTACAGTGTGTATTGGTCATTGGTCACTTGCAAAAGGAGGTTGGTAACTTACGTGCAGATAGTGTATTGGTAACTTACAAAGGGCTTTTCTAGATGAAGATGGTGTTTGTATTGCTCACAGAAGGTGTCTTGGCTACTTACAAATATTATACTGATTACTTGCTGAGGATTTATAGGCTGAATACAGAGGATGTCATGGCTACTTACAAATAGTCTTCTGGTTATTTGTTAAGCACGTGTTGGCTATTTATAAAGGGTGACTTGGGTACTTACAGTTATAGTACTGGTTATTTGATAGGGATTTATTGGCTACTTACAGATAGTGTTCTGGTTATTTTCCGGGGATGCTTTGGCTACTAACAGAGGCTGCACTGCCTAAAAAATTGCAATAAGATTGTGAACTTTAGTTTTAACGCTTAAACGGCAAACACATATACAAATCAACATCACTTCCCGTTATTCACTCTGCTGGTGATCATCTGCTAGTCATCATTTCGTATCTTGTAAATCTGATTAAATCCGTTCGAGTGAGTGTGCAGGTATTCAAGTGGGTAACACTACAACGAGACACTCACGATGCGTCTAATCCAAACATAAGAGATCTACAACACTGGCAGGTATATATATTATTATAATAAAATTATTGTATACAGGTCTACCACTTTGCAGTGTTCATCAGTGGTATTGCATCCATTGATTAGTGTGTTTTTTACGCTCAGCTCAAGGTAAAAGTTGTTTTGTTTTTTTTTTAATTTAAGAGAAGGTTATTAATTGTAAAAATAAATGGAAATTTTCTTTCTTTGCTGGAATAATAAATAATTAAGGATGTTTTTTGCCGTTAAATTCACGGTTTATTAAAATGTATTTGCCATTCACTTACAAGAGTAGTACTGTAGTTATGCCTCCACATTACCTTCACCTTCGTTCTTTTCTGAAATCATTTTCAATGCGCACATTCATGCTGTTATTGGTGTATTTTTGTAACAGTCGGTGTTCTTTCAAGGTTGATTATAAAACAAGAAAAGTATTTATAAACTATTTTCTTACGCAAATGAGAAAGAGAACTCTTCGTAACACTGTGTAAGCCTGATAATCCTGTTTTAGTAAAATAATTTTTCATTAGCTTAATCTTTTTTTTTTTCCAATACATCTTTTCGTCGTCAAAGATACATGTCTTTGATTTTAATTGTGAACGAAATGGGCTATTTGTTTATTCATTCACGTTGTTTTCCTAATTTTCTTTCCCCTAACTTTGTAATTTATATTATAATAATATTATTAACTATTGTTTAGTGGCAATCTGTGTCGTGACCATGGTAATTGTTGATTTGCTGGTAAATATAAAATATTTAAAAACTATTTGCTATTGTTTAAAGATGATTTTTTTTATCAATTATCTTAATCTGAACAGAACTCATTAGTTTTTAAAATGCATTTGTTACCCAATTTACACGTGATATATAATAGGGCATTTATTGCGTGATAAAGTCAAGGGTAGACAGCCGCTCATTTTACCTGGCCTCTATTTTGGGGATTTTTTTTTTTTTTTTTTTTTTTTTTTTTTGAAAAGCTGAAAAACAAAAGTAAATTAAACGAATGGTATTTCAAAGGTTTAACTTTTTTCCTTTTTGGTATGTGGCTTTTTTTTAAAACTGGCTTTTTATTTTGTCATTTAGTTTTAAATTTGTTTTTCTTTTACAGAAATGCTTTTACATGGACGCCAACCCGACCTTTTAATATGGGTTGTGTTTAATATCACAAATTTGTTTTTTAATTTCAGGGCTGTTTAAAAATATGTAACAAGATTTTTTTTTTCAAATATGAAAAATATTTTCTTTTGGTTCACATTGTTATTTGGTTACTATTCTCTCAGACATGAATGTGAAAGCGGATCAATCTGACATAAAATGATACAAATATAAATTTAGAAAATCTCAGTAAAATGGGGTACATACATATTCCCGTAGTTCCAAAGGTACCAAAATGAGACTAACAACGTCACACTGTAATTAAGGAACAAAGGTAAGATATTAATTAAACCAAGGGAGGTGGGGAGCAAATCTTATGATGTGTCTCCGAGCGCTAAATATCCTAGCTATGCATCTGCAAATTCACATCTTGGATTATTTGAACTTATGTGTAAGGGCTAAGGTTTAGGGTAATAATGTTTCCCTGTTGCATGGGTTTGGTCGAGCAGTAACATGGCACAACCAGCGCAATGGGTTTGGTCAAGCAGTAACATGGCACAACCAGCGCAATGGGTTTGGTCGAGCGGTAACTCAGCACAACCAGCGCAATCACCTAGACTAGTTCCTCACAAAATGAAAAGGAACACAATTTTTAAAAAAAAACAGTTATGTATTTTATCATAGACACCGTGATATCTTTATCGGTCTGATAATGCTTGGATGCTGTAATTATGTAGAATCCATTAATGCCTATTCTGCGCAACTCACCCACATACAAACATTTATTTATAGGTGCATCGGGCGTGTTGTGTTGGATAGACATGCACAGGGGCGTCAGTCGGGATGGTGTCACTTAACCATTAGAACTACCCCGAGTATCCCAGGGCCAAATAACGGGAACATACAGAATTTTACATTTTGGTGTCACCCCTTGTGATGGTGTCACACGGGGTGGTCCGCACCCCTCCTCCCCTGCCCGAGTTACACCACTGCTTAGTGTAACTTACTTATAAATAATTTTGGCATACATTCATATACAGTAAACATTTTTTATTTTGGTGTCACCCCCCTTAATGGTGTCACCCGGGTCAACCCATTTCCTCCGTGCCCCCTAGTGACACCACTGGACGTGCATAAGCTAATGTCAGCCGTTGAGTATTAGTTATGGCATTCCTTAGTGAGCAATGTTCCATTTAAGCTGCGTGGCTGCGCGGCCGCGCAGATATCTGACCGACGCCGTGCAACAGTCTAGAATTTCTGCGCAGTAAATTTGGTAAAATATAGCACAAAAATGGTTTCTATGCGACTTTTCACACGAGATATTTTACTTTGCACACGGACCAACGAACCTTAGAGGGAACATTGCCTATGAGGTGAACTCACGATGCTGCCTCACCCAGATATATCAATGAATTTTCTCCTAATGCACCTAAAGATTTCACCATGAAGGGAGAAGATCATTGTAAAACAACACTCCCGACGAAGCTTTCCGAAAGATGCTCCGTAATGCCACAAAGTTATTCCTAATATTGAAAACAAGAAGAAAAAAAAAGCATATAAGTAAATTAATTAACTTCACGGTATCATCTGAATTTATCAGGTTAAAAAAACGGTAATTTTTTATATCATCAAAACATAAATGATAAATGATTGCAATAAAGTATTAATCTATTTTTTCTTTAAATTACAGTAGATGTGTATTTCTAGTACTTGAAATTATATATATACGCTAATGTTTTCGAACATATTTTTTGAATGATTCCATTACTTATTTAAAATGTGATTATTCCCTCCTAATTATCGGGGTCTATGTCAGTATAAATCACACAAAAGCTTGTGGTAATGGCCAATGGCTAAAATGTTTTGACATCCCCTGTTCGTTATGTTTTCTCTAAAAATACAGCAGGCCGGAAATCGCTCGGGTATAGCTTTTTCAAAAACAATTATTTGTCTTTCGTTGGTTGCCACTAACACGTGTTTAGATGAAAAGGTTAGGCGGGAAATAATGAAATCACTTTTGTTGTTGAACGAAAACAAGACGATGTCAGATGCGGGGGCTAGATGAGGGTGGCCTTACATTTAATGACTTCAGCATTTGACTTCCCACCATCTGTAGATAACTCGTAGATCCGTCAACCTGTCCATGAAATTAAAAAAAATCTCATTTCAACAGCTAAACGGCTCATTCGGATTCACCTGACGGCGCTTATTCAGCTGCTGGTTAGGGGACTGAAAGTTTAGTTTACTGCGGTTTAAACTCACACGATAAACACGATCTTCTCTCAAAATCTGCCGATCATTAATATCAACATATTTAATACTCATTTATATACTTAGAGATTAATATTTAAGTGATATGTGTCCACATTGTAAAAAAAATCAATCTGAATAAAAATAAAAGATTAAAAGCGGTAAGACTTGGCCAAATACTTTTAACATTATTTTCAACACAGAATGGTCGACCGGGGGAAAAAAGAGGGACAGAGAAATATTATTGTAGACAATTTTGTTGATGCTTATATGAATAAGTAGCCCGAGCTTATACATTATTTTGTTAAAATTTTAATTGGAATGTCTTAAATTATTTCATAAGTTACTTTGTTACAGAATGATTTTTAAAATTATTACAAATTTGTTGATGTCATTAATAAATGATTATGATACATTTGAAATGATCTGTGCAATATTATTGGTGTTTTCTTTTTCTCTTGTTTTTTTTTAATTCTTAGTATTTATTTATTTATTTATTTATTCAAATCATGATATAATCTTGCCTGGTGCTGCGACCAAGTGGGGCTTTTTTTTGTCAATATAAATATATTTATATTTTTGTAAATGGGGTCGTTCATCTATGTCAGACGTGCTTATTGTCAAATAACCAGCCCAGCCCACCCCACCTTACCCTCAAAATCTTTTTAAAAAGAACACTTCTGATGATTTGTAAAATAAACAAAATAAAAATAAAATATGTTAACTCTCCATTTCAATATCAATTGAAATTGTAAAAGGATTTTTTTAAAAAAAATTCAGATGCTACACATAATTTGACAAATAATTTTCGTCAATTTCTCGTTTTTCCCAATTATTTTCTCTATCTTTTTGACACAATGACTCAAGTTCATGTCTTGTCGTGTCTTACTCCTCTACAACAAAATATTCTAATTGTTCCATTATTCTTTTTAAACCATTTGTACTAAACCTTGTGTTTTCAGCCAGACTCCAGGTTGATCAAAATATAACTTAAAAATTTAAATATTTTTTCTGTTGACTAATGTCTAATATAAAACCTACCAACACATAAATATAGTTTTGGACACCTTAGAGAAGAGGGAGTCCATGAAACATGTTCTGATTTTTCCTTGAACATTTACTTTGGTTTTCTCAGAGCTCCTTTTTGGGCTTTTTTTTTCTAACCTCTATGTAATCTCTACGTTGTGTGACACGTCTTCATATCCACGGAAATGGGATGCACTCAGATTTACTGAAGTGGTGTTAAACCTGAATCAAACAGGGATTGTATTTCATGTCAATAGTGCATGATGATGAGAAACGCAATCATAGATTTGTGAAATGGGCTTTAGGAAAATGTTGCGTTGACTGGAAAGTTTTGAATCATTTAATGAGAGTTATTAACTTAAATTGGGGGGGGGGGAATAAGAGAACTGAATGATTGCGTTAGAGATTGTGAGACGAGGAAGGACGTTCATAAATTTTAAAGAGAAAGCTATGGTTCTAAGAAATGGATTCTGTCACCCCGGACTGGTGAGAAATATGATACGGAAGTGACGAAAATTGTACTTTTCAAGACTTGTGTTGAAAGTGAAGGTCAAATAACGGGTTACATTTTTTTTAAAAATTCAAAACATTTGTTGTTTGCTTTTATTGTTATTATTATTATTATTATTATTATTATTATTATTATTATTTTCAATGCTGACATGCCATTTATGAATGACCCCTATTTTACGTAACTGCTAATTGTAATATTAGAACTGTGGGCTCACTCACAGAAATCAACTTCAACTAAACATGTGATGTATGTTTTCAATGATTCGCATTATAGACGTTTAATGGTTGCTTTATTTTCGTTTTAGATATTGGAACATCATCAACCAGAAGATTTTTGTTCCAAATATTCTAGTTATTGGTACGTCTGCTCATTACATTTTTGTTTTGACGTTGTCCTGAGATCATTAAGATGTTTTTGTTTTGCATCATTTTGATCAGATGTTTTTACTCCGGACACAAACAAAAACAACCTACAGAATAAAATTTTACGCTGCGCATATTTGAGTCTGTTTTATGTGGATTTGTTCCCTGAGTTTTGTTGAGTGCTATAGTTAGTATGAGTGCTACAGCTAAACATGGCGGGCTATTGTGCAGGAAGGACCATTCCTAGCCGCGGAACACATCATAGCGGCAATTGTAAAGGAAGGATCAAGTCTAGTCGTGGAACAAATCAGGGCGGCCATTGTAAATGAAGGATCTAGTCTAGCCGTGGAACAAATCAGGGCGGCCATTGTAATCGGAAAGGATCAAGTCTGGCAGCGGAACAAATCAGGGCGGCCATTGTAAGGGGAAAGGATCAAGTCTGGCCGCGGAACAAATCATGGCGGCCATTGTAAATGAAGGATCAGTCTGGCCGCGGAACAAATCATGGCGGCCATTGTAAATGAAGGATCAAGTCAAGCCGCGAACAAATCATGGCGGCCATTGTAAATGAAGGATCAAGTCTGGCCGCGGAACAAATCATGGCGGCCATTGTAAATGAAGGATCAGTCTGGCCGCGGAACAAATCATGGCGGCCATTGTAAATGAAGGATCAAGTCTAGCCCGCGAACAAATCAGGGCGGCCATTGTAAATGAAGGATCAAGTCTGGCCGCGGAACAAATCAGGGCGGCTATTGTAAATGAAGGATCAAGTCTAGCCCGCGAACAAATCAGGGCGGCCATTGTAAATGAAGGATCAAGTCTAGCCCGCGAACAAATCAGGGCGGCAATTGTAAGGGGAAAGGATCAAGTCTGGCCGCGGAACAAATCAGAACATCAACATCTAGAAAAAGGGCAAAGAGGAAGGCCAGGCACAGCATTCGAGCAGAAGAGACGGCCATTTGAAAATTGGTCTCAGCCACACCAAGAGCTGCAGTCGACAAATATAAATCTATCGTCTCTCGCAAACGGAAAGATGCACTACCAGACCATAGTTTGTAGAGTCAGTGATTTACGTCATATCAAGGGTCAGGTGAGCATCAAACAGTGCCCGCATTTTCAGGAAAAAAATATGTTTAAAATATTTCAGTATCAAATGAAAACACATGTGGGGAAAAGATACAGGGGAAAATATTTTTGGACTTTAATTTTAAAAATGTCAAAAAATTTCATAATATAGTTTATTTTTAAAATATTATAAAATATTTTGCTATTTGCGCATATTCACAAACACTATCATTGTTTATGATTGGTGGAAAATCAGTGGATTCATCTTTATTAAGTTTAGGACTTGTCTAGATTATCACATTTATCTGTCACTATATATTATTAGTTTATTTAGAGGGCCGTCCATAAATGATGTTCGCAATATTTGCCCATTTTCAACCCCCCCCTCCGATCACACTTTGTCTCAAAAACTTAGACCCCCTCCAATACGACGTCACAAAGCTTTGCGCACCCCCCCCCCCAAATGAAATCCATAGATCCTATTTTGAAAAACATTTTTTCAAATCACATTTTTTTCATTTAACTATTCACTATAATATCGTACCATGAAGCCATTTAAAGCGTCATTAAATAAATTGTAAGGAATCAAATATTTAAGTGGGACATTTATTTAAAGTTGAGGGTTTTGGTTTGACGCCACAGTCCTTAAATCCCCCTCTCACTTCTTACACGTCGTTATAAATGTGTGATCTCTCCCCCCCCACCCCCTTTTTGGTGCGTGGCGTGTAGATTGACAAATAGATTATTAAACTTTTAATTTCTATCCATTACGACCTATGAATCTAAAAAGTGCTGTCAAACTGTATCACATTCTGATAAGACAATAGCTGGTTATTCGTAAGTATGTAAAATGGTTATTAGGAGGTATCCTCGCTCGCACCATTCTGATGCACTTTCTAATTTGGCAAAGGCTTATACTCCTGGGCCTGAGGCTAATCTACCTTGTGCATATCTATTTCCACAACCTGCCTTCACCCCCACCCCAGAGAACGGGTTCCCAACATTTGAGTCATGATCCCCTAGACAGGTTTTTGTGTGGTATCACAAACTTATACAGTTAACTAAATAAATAATCACCAAAATAATTAATTATATATCGTCTTAAGGTTGATGTGTTGTGAAAAATTTCTTTGAATTGAAAAATGAAATCTATCTGTTTCTGTATGTGCAGAGAATACACGACAAAGTTAGTTGAAGATAGTATCATATTTACCTGATATATTAGATCCTCAAAATTGGCTTAACCTGAAACCTGAGGGAAAGGAAACAAATATTATCGGGGCACTTTTTATCCAAACTGCAAAACTGATGAAAAAATATATAAATCTTTGAAATATTATGGCTAAAAGAAAGATGCAGGGACATTGCCACAAATCCACTCCCTGAGTCCTTTAATGTAGACAATATTAAAGATTCCCGATGACTTAGAAAATAAATTCTGTACATTTTGGGACTGATTCCTTGGCACTTCATTATACAGCGTGCGGCGCTAGGAACCCTGTAGAAACAGCGAAAAAATGAATACCTTTTACTGATATTAAAATAGTTGGGGTTTTGTATTTCAAAGGGTTGGTGTCACCCGGGGTGGTAGCATCTCGACTTAACCGATAGAACTCATCTGATTTTTTCAGTGCCAAATTACTGGAACGTAAGCATTTTAAATTTTGACTTCACCCATGATGGTGTCACCCGGGGCGGCCCGCCCCCACCGCACATATGTTTCAGGTGCGGCCCTCAGCACTTCTAATTTTTTTTTTTAACTAATGCGGATTCGCCCTAAAAAGTTTGCCCACCAATGATCTAGCGTTTACCACAGAAAATAATTAACGTATGCCTTAATGTATATATGTATTGGTGAGGTTTATTTCAAAAAGGCGAATGCCAGTATTAAAAGTAGTAATTCAAATGTATCGAGGGGATTTGACAATGAAAGCCATAACGGCTATCATACATTACAATTGAAATCTCTACAGAAATTGGGAATGATTATGTCATGCATTTGTGAGTTATTCAACGTTGTTTGTAAATATAAAATACGAGCAACATAGCCCGTCCAAGGACGCTTCGCCGTCGTTTCGGTGACATGTTGTACCTACCCTCCAACAGCCGCCTCGACCGGCAACAAATTTGCATCACGTCAAAAATACTATTCTTATAGTTATAATAAATGACACGTAAAAACAATGTTTTTGACTATAAATCGCAACGCGTACCGCTAATTTCTGATTAATGTTTTTTTATATATTTAAAAAAACTTTTTATATATTTGTTTATAAAATTATTACTATTAAATTAATTTGATTTTACAAATTCCTTACTACACTGATATCCGGATACTATTCAGATCTGCGATAAGTGGCGAAAATCTCGATATCCGGTCCGGATATCCGGCATGCCCAATACCCGGCTGTCCTCTACTTTCTTACAACAGAAATATCGTTAAATTATATGTGTTCATAATTATCACTATATTAGAAATGTTTGACTTGGGCCATCGCTTTCCACGTAAAATTCACACACTAATTACAGAATTATAAATAGAATATTTAATTGATAAAAAAATATGTTTTACAACAGAATTTAACCAAATTTACAACTTTATTTACACGTTAATCTTTTTTTTTTAAATAAACCCCTTGCATCGTGTGACAATTGTAATAAAACATTTTTTTACCTATCTATCAAATACAAAAGTACACGTGGAAAAAGTCACATCTCAATTTAATGTGTACGCGAAAATGTGCGCAACTTAGTTTTACAATAAAATATTTTTTGAAAGCGCACCGCTCGAAATAAAGTCTTGGAGAAAATACTGCACAAAAACTATATCGCTTTGATTGTTTGCTTAACCTTGGTCAATAGGAGATTAAATTATTTTTTTCTGATTGGCAGTGGGAGTCTTTAGGAATTTGAGGGACCAATCGCTATCGATGACCGCACAGAAAATGGCCTTTTATTATTAAAGGATAAATTTAAGATTAAGTCACTAAATCACTAGCTAACGAGGTCAGACTTTTGTATCTAGTATATTGTCAGTAAGCGGACATACCATACGTAGGAGAAAAATTCACTGCTAAAAAATGAAACTTTAAAAAAATAATAAACTTGTTTTAACTCCCTTGCTTTTATTTTTTGCTGTAACTTACTCTTACTCTTACTCTCCCTCCTCCTCTTACACTTACTATTACACTTAATCTTACTCTTACAACTTATGTTATTTGCAATGCACACATTCGATATCATTATTCAAGACTATAAATTTAATGCAAGGCCAGACACAAATCATGGATAGTAGAAGAATTAAATACTCTTTATATGGAAGATAATTTGTTTTTGCATTAAAATAGGGTTAATAATTAAAATGTTACGCCTATCCAATTAAATTAATGAGTAAATAATTTGAATGTCGTCTATTTCAGGGAAAATTATTATTGTTTTTGACAAGAATTCGAAAATATTCAATTTTCTCCTTTTAGGCTGTGGTTACAAACACCACAATGAAAATAAATACTTTCGGAAGACTCCCAACGCCAATCAGAATGTATATGATTAATTTTTCCTTTTAACACTTTTAATCGGTCAAAAACACATACTACAATCATAACAAAAAGTATGAGTTATAAATAAGAAAAGCCATCGCTGCCTCTACTCAGTAGATTATTGTGTCCAGAGACCTAGCCGGTCTGTCGGCAAGTGACGCAGTGTTCACAGTCCACGGTTATTCTCATGCAGCCGCCTTTATTCACCCCACTAAGTGTCTGACAACCATTCGGAGCTTGGTGGACTCAGGGACATACTTGGCTCTAGGGACAAAATTCCTACCCTCACGAACTTTCCAGCCCGTGACCAGCGGTACGCTAGTATATAAGTCATATTTATGCATTTATTGAATTATATAGCCTACTATTATCTTAAATACAACTTATTTAGATTCTAGATTGGTTTTTTAAATTTAAAATTATGACCGAATAATTTTTTTTTAAATAGATCTATATCTTAGTAATAATACATACAACAATTAATTCTAATTTAGAAATGCAACGCAAAGATTACTTAATACGGTTCACCGACAAAACGGCCCCGACAAAACGGCCCCGGTCACAACGGCCCCGGTCAAAACGGCCTCAGACAAATTGGCCCTGGACTAATATATCTTAATGGAATAAGATTTTATATTATTATTTTTACTCACCGATTCAGTGTCAGTTTTAGTTCACAAAAAACAATTGTAATAATATCACAAGAAAAAATTTAATAATATTTAAACTGTATGGTAGCAAGCCACAATTGTTTGTTGAGAAGAAATAATATCATAACGTTAAAAGAAATAGTTTGACAATTTGACAACTTTCTGAAAAGGTGAATAAGTTGAACAAAGGTTAAATTAACTTAAAATGCAAAAAATTCTTTATTTTTTTTGTAAAAAATGTGTACAATTTGTCTGGGGCCGTTTTGACAGGGGTCGTTTTGTCCGAAGTCAATTTGACCGGGGCCGTTTTGTCGGGCCGTTTTGTCAGGGGCCGTTTTGACAGGTCACCCTTAACACAACCCTCGAAAAGACATAATTAAGGGTGACTTCTCCATATTTTTAAAAAAGGTTTTGTTTTAGCACATCCCTTTGTTCCATGAATTGGTTTGCATTAATTTTAAAAAAAAAACTTTGTTCCCATAAATTAAGATAACATAGAAAATAAAAAGATTGCATGAAATTGAGTGCAATTCCAGCTACTGATCTCGTTTTTCTTTTTACCTTTTCAGATATAAATTTTCCAAGGCGCTAAAAAAATTATTTTAAAGCATGTCTTTTCCGAAAGTATTTATTCTTATTGTGGCGTTCTGTATAAGCACGTCTCTTTGTTCTATGAACTGGGTTTTCATTATTTTTTTTAAAAGATGGGTTCCCATAAATTGAGATATTTTATTTAAAGTGTGTGTGCAATTTTCTTACAAAGGCGACATCTGTGATGTATACTGCTCAGGGGCGTCGATAGGGTTGGTGTCACCCGGGGCGGTATCTCATGGTGTCACCCCTTCATGATTTAAGGGGGACGTCCATAAATGACGTCACGTGAGGCTACCAATTTCCCCCCCCCCCCTTTTCACCCGCGTCATTCTTTGTCAAAAAAACGTAAACCACAACCCATTGTCCCGCTATGACGTCACAAAGTTTAGACACCCCTCTCCAAAGCCATAATTTTCTCATTATAAATTAGCATGTTGCTAATAAGTATTTTGTCATTTAAATATGTATTTAGTGTAAGTATGCACTCTAGTATTGTAACAAGCGGGGAGCCATTGAAAACGTCATTAAATAAATTGTCAAAAATCAAATATTTAAGGGGACTTTTATTTAATGTTTCGGGGTTTTTTGATGTGACGACATATTTTAAACACACCCGCCCCCTAGTCTCACATCGTCACAGATGCGTGATCCCTCCCCCTATGGTTGATTAAAGGGAGGGGGCTGAGCGGGCTAAAGCCAGGGGCCCCCAATAATTTGAATGTTATCGTAATGTATAATAAAGATGGGCCAATGTTTGTATGAATCCCTGAAAATGCCTTGGACAGTCATAAGTCAATGCTGCAGTTATAAGTAGGAAGTATAACAGAGTCTGGGCTAATCTTTGTAAGAAGTGCAGTGCTGCTCATTATGTGCCGTGTACAGCTCATTCCCTTCACTTGGTTGGGAAACGTGGAGCAGTTGTCTTCTGCAAAATCTTTATACCTGGCTTGTTGCATCTACTCATCGTCGACAGATACTTCCAAAACACATAAAAGTGATACAAGTTAATAAAGCCTTGTTTGACACAAGATGGTCAGCCCGACATAATGCTGTAAGCA
>MUZC01004555.1:813462-857465 GCA_002072015.1 Radix auricularia | reverse complement strand
GCAATCAGAGCTTTGTGACGTCATACTGTGGAGAAGGTGTGTTTAAGTTTTGTGACAATGGAGAAAGGGGGATAAAAATCGCATGACGTCATTCATGGACGGCCAAAAAACTTATAAAATATAAAGATATAAGCATTGAAATCGCAATCCCGTTATGTAAATATAACGGCTGAGACACAGGTGGGGGAAAGAGAAAAATCTACTAATTTAAAGAAATGGAAATATAAATCAGATGGATATATTTTAGCAAAATGTGAACGTTTGGTCTGAATTTAAAAATTCAGCATTTCGTTTGCATTAAAATATAAAACATTATTGCATATCAGTCTTGACTTAGTCAGTCAGTTACAAATGCCGTTAGAATCTGTGCGGTTTACGCTACTAGGCTTAGTATTTTGCAAATTACATTTGTTGTGCCTAAGTACCCATTCAGTGGAGACCCCGCACCCCCCGTACGCATCCATAGGCAAATTGCCATTTTTCGAAGACCCCCCCTCCTTGCTTGCGTATGGATGGCCCCTTAGGCTAATTGATTTGTGGCGTGGCTTATACTAAGTAACTAATAAGTACTTTGACAGAAAATGTCAATATAGTCCAAAATGCTTAAATAATATATTATTTTAAAGGGCTTGCCACGAAGAACATTTGTTTTGTCTTTCTACCTTTTATGGAAGTGGAGTTATAATTTATTTTTATTTTTTTTTGCCACTGAAAACGTCCTTAAGGAAATAGCAAGCAATCAAATATTTTTGTAGATGTTTTATATTTAAAGTTGCGCATTTAGATGTGACATCATATTTAACACCCTCTCACACACCGTCACAAATGCATGACCCCCTCCCTTACCCAACTTGGCGCATGATGTCAGTCAAAGACAACTACTTAATTATCATTGGCTTATTTTGTTTCCATCTCAATAGCCTGTGGGCTATTAAGACGCTAGCGTCTCGATAGCCTGTGGGCTATTAAGACGCTAGCGTCTCGATAGCCTGTGGGCTATTAAGATGTTAGCGTCTCAATAGCCATTGCCAATTTATGGGGTAGTAATGGCCCTAATACTAAATTCTGATGTCCATCAAAGAAAGATTTACATATTTATAAAATATAATAAAATAAATGAAAATGCCAACTACTTCATTCAAAGGAAAACAGCTAATCCTAAAATAAAATGCCTAAATAATGATGATTAGTAAAGTATTTAGTAAATAAGGCTAAGGCCTTCAAAATATTTATACTATAGACTATGACTATGCCAAGAACTTTGGAGTAATAAAATTTATTATAAAAAGAAGCCACTATGGCAGCAATGTTCAAAAATTATTTTATTTTCTAATATTTACTACTATCACAGAATCTTTTTTTGGAAGCTGTAACACAATTAATTTTAAAATTGTGTCTGATAGGTCATCATTGAATCAAGAGAACTTAATTAAGAAATTTAAGATTTAAAACTACCAATTTAGAAAGGATTCACATTTGAATTTTACCCAGGTTTTTTTCACAGAGCTTTGATGATGGCAGGTGGTACTTTGATCTCTTGAAAAATACTGTTTTAACAATTTAACGCTTGATATATTTACAACTTCCAGCAATACTACATTGTCTTTTTTTTAGTATTAAAAATTATTATTATTTTGTTTTTTTTTAAAAATGTAATCTGTAATTCATTTTAAAGCTATTCTTGGCTTCTTGTGTTTCTAGAATTCTTTAAATTTTTTCAGTAAAAAAAATCTCAAATATTCTCCTTTCTTAGTTCAAGATTAAGGGCATAAAATATCTTTATAAAAATAATTCTGATTAAAATTTAAAAATGTCTCCATCACTCAATAGATATTGACCAGCTCATTTACCTATTGACTGTAAAAGCGTAGGCGTCACTTGGGTTGATGCCACCCGGGGCGGTCGCTCATTGTGTCACCCCCCAACAACTTAACCCATAGAACTTCTCCTAGTCTTCCAGTGGCAACAAAAGGGAACACAAAGAATTATACATTTTGGTGTCACCCCTTGTGATGTTCCGCACACTAAAAAAAATGACTTCATCTGCCTGCTAAATTGCAGCTCAATTTGATCACTGGCAAAGGGTTATAAAAACATGTTTAATATAATGCACACTGTGTGACAGATTAGCATAAAGATCGGGAATATATTTTTAAAAAGTATCATCAATATAATATGCACTGCGATAGAAAAATATTAAATAGGTTGTTCAATATAATATGCACCGCGACATTCTTGCACAAAAATTAACATGCCACATAGTGATAATCTAAAAATTCATTCATTTAATTACAGAACAGTTGATAGATTTGAAATTTTGATAGGTCATTTTATTGTCTGCATGAGTCTGCCAGCAAAATTTCATCCCGCTAGCATACGGGGAAGTAGGTAACAACTGATCTAAGTTTTTTTTGGCAAGCTAACAGTCAAGCAGATGCCACGGGTTAATATATAAGATTTAAAAAGAGCACAGATGAAGATTGGAGGGGATTGTTCTAATAGATGCTAATGTTTCAAGCTGGAATACCACCGCTGCATAGCGCTCTTATGTTTGCTCCCATTTGTCATTGCTCTTTCATGTGACAACAATTTAAAGTAGGAAAATGGTCCCACCATATGTCAGACATGCCTTAAAGTAAAACAATGTTTATTAATTATTTGAATTACATTTTTTTAAAAGTTTAAGTCTTGTCTCTCATACTTTAAGATCATTTAATAATTATTTTTTAAAATTTCATCTAACTTTTGACCTGTCCAGTATATAAATGTAATTTTTTTTTACTTAAATGTGTACACAGTAAAAGTTAAGATTTTGGTCTCACCCCCTGATGGTGTCACCCGGGGCAGCCCGCCCCTTCTGCGACCCCCTAGTGACGCCACTGTGTAAAAGTGTTAATTTAAAATCATTCTATCAAATTAAATATAAAGTGATGAATTTCATTTTTTTTTTCAAGGTAGTTTTCATTTTTGAAATGATGGTGGATTTAATTTATTTCAAAAGACAAAGACCATAAGAAAATTAAATGTGTTGTAAATTTTACACAATATTTTTCACTAAATTTAGATAAATTAAAACATAGTTTCAAAACAGTTATTTTAAATTGTCCATAAGAATTTTTAAACCTACATTTATCTGATTTGAGAATCCCTGTTTCAATTAAACCTTGAGCCTTGTAGTGTCATGCCTAACCTTTATCTTAGAAGACCAGCCCAACTTGTGGTGCACAAATTTTCTCCTCTAAATGTTAACATCTTCGTAATATGTTTTAAGGTGTGGCTTTGCTCTTTCAAGTCACAATAGCAAAAATTTTTATGTTATCACTTGTTACTAGTCAAGTTGCTAGTGTGACACTACAGCTTTAGTTGAACTTTTGGAGGGGGTCATCTTAAATTTTACTCTATTATTTGTATACTGTAGCAGAAAAGAATTATAATAACATCCTGTCTCTCTAGCTTGACTCTTTTACAGTGTCACAAGGGGGCAAGTAGTAATTGGGGTCAATTAAATACCAGGCAGTTTTAACAAGTTCAAATGTCACAACTGAGCTTAGGGTCACTTTGTGACCGTGTTCTTGCCTATATAATAGACAGTGATCATTTTGGCACGCTCAGCTTAGGGCGTTTCTACCCTATCACTTAGCCAATAGAATCAGCTTGTCTGCCTTGGTGTAAGGTTTTAGTCTTTCAAAATGGAGTTTTCTGCTAAGAGTTTCGATCACCCTGGTATGTACTGACATTAAATTGAGGTCCCAAGTCTGATTATGTTGTCATCTTGCTAATGAATAAACCGTCATTGACTATTTTAGATTTTTTTGATAATTAATTTTGATATTTAAAAAAAAAATTCTTTTCAATAAAGTAAAAAATGACAAGCTCTGCAAACATAAGATACCAGCCTCTGTCACAGTTCACACCCAGCGATGATGAAGATGAGGGCTTCGATGATAATATTCTATATGACTCACGTTTGGTTAATGGCCCTAAGATGGATCGCCGTAATGTTTTTGAACTAGAAAAACTTGGTCTGCCTCGCGTGAGCTCACCACCCAGTGTACAGTATCTGGTAATTATGTTAAATCTATCAGACTATAGCTTTTCAGAGTCTTATAAAAATTCCTAATATAAAATAATGAGCTTTTTAAAGCTTACTTCTAATTTTTAATTAGAACTTCCAGAAATATTGTACAAATTTAAAATAACATATGTAATTGATGCAATTTTAAGGAAAGGTTTATGATTTGCATTTTTATTCTAATAATTTTACAATACCTTAATTTTTTTTTTGTTCCCATTTATTTTATTAAGGGTCGAGGCAGGAGAACTCTTGTTCTGGTCACTGTACTTCTAGTGATACTATTAGGGGTGGTGGCTGCAGTCGCCTTCCCTCTCATCAACCATCTAGTTAACCATGGCATTGTGATTGAGACAACCAGTGGCAAACATAGTGATGACTGGAGGAGGGTCTTCAACAACACTTGTAGGTTATATTACATGGATGTCTTAGCTTAGTAACTGTCTGGAAAAAAAATAACCATCTTTTTATGAGAATACTAATAAAATAATAATTGTCCTCAGTTATATTTTTAAGAGAACATTTTAAAAAATTTTTTAATACTATCATAATATCTAGACCTTTCCTTCTCTCACTTGAATTTTCAGTTCAGATCTTTACATTGAGGTAACCATTATTATATTTTTTGCCATTTATTGTCACAAAGATTATACCCATGGAGATAAGGTGTGGAATAAAAATTTCTAATGTTATTTTCAAACAACTTTTTGAAAAGTGAAAGTTTTTCCGAATTGTTGTTCAACTTTAAATGTATATCGTAGCACCTGCTTTCTGAGTGATCCTTATAAATAAATTTAGAACATTTTATCAATGAAATAAATAAAGTTGTAAATGAACATAAAAAGTATGAATTGCCATTGTAAAACGTGTAAGTTGTAAGTCTATAAGTTTGTATATATTCCTTTAAATGAAAGGAGAAAACTAGTACCTACGTCTTCAAGTTATTTAATAATTTTACCATTTCAGGGACCCAGTCCTGCATACGGATGTTTGATATAGATGGAGATAAATTGGATGACATTCTCTTTGCATGGGCGAACAAAGCAAACATTGATGAAGCTCTTAATCCAGACACTGGTTTGACCATGGCCCAATATTGTAAATCCCTGAGTAAGGAAATTTCTATTGTTTCATTGTTAATGGTAATACTTAACTAAATTATTTTTAGCATACAAAAATTTCCACAGGTTAAGATTTCAACTCCTTGTCACTTGAGAAAATAGTTTTAAGATATTTAAAAAAATATTTTTTGACCTAAACTGGGAAAACACTTACTTTTATTTTGATGTAATTTTACTTCTATACATTAAAACCTAAGCTCTGGTACAAATGTTATTTTACAAATATATTAAAGCCATTTAATCACATGACAATTAATTCCATGTGACCAGTTTAACACTTTAATCCAGAACTCAGTTACCCCTGTGGAGGTACTCTCGCAGCATTGCGGGGCTATGATGGTCAAGACCTGTGGCGGGTCTCCACGAGGTCCATTGTTCTGGACAGTTTCTGTGGGGAAATTGATGTTAACGGGGATGGTGTTAGTGATTGTATCCTCACTGGACGACATTCAACTTGTCAGGCTGTTGATGTCAGGACAGGTTTGTTGAGCACACAATTTACTGCTGTCAGAAAATGTCTTTATTTCTCAATTCTCCAGTTAAAGTTGACGGCAACATTTTTAATTGAATGTTTTTTGTAGTTGTTGCTTGACTATTGTAAACCAATTACAACATATATTATATAGTGTTAGGCGATTTTTAAATAATGAATGTTTTTTTTTAAAAAAAAGCATAAAGAATGATATTGCTGATTTAAATGATACACATATGTTATCTAATGTGTAAATGTAAGTCTCTCAGTATTGCTGTATTTCAAATTCCATCAACTACTTCATTCCAGATATGACTTATGGTTAGCTTATCGTTGTATATCATATCCATTTGTGTTATTTTGCATCAGGAAAATTGCTGTGGTTGGTGGACCCAGAACGTACTGAGTGGTCGAACCACTTTAAGCCATTGTGGACTGTGTACCGTGGTGCTACTCTGCCTGATCTAGACTTTGATGGTGTTTTGGATTTTGTCATATTGCATGGCAGGGATAGAGACATGGAATTATTGGTAGTTTTTTAAAAAAAACTTTTAAAAGTAATGTTTGATCTTTATATAATTTTACAAACACGTTTCTCTGGTGGGTAAACATTTATGGCACAGTAATTCAACTAATATTGATTGCAATAGCTAATTTGGTTCATATTATTTCATACAGAATAGGACTGCATAAAGCTTTTTTATTAAAAAAAACAAATTACACAGACTATTTGTGTAAGGAAACAATAAATTAAAGCTTTATTATCAACTAATACAAATAATGGTAGACGTTTCGGCTCATGCCTTCATCAGTACAAAAACAATTACATGTACTTACATATATATTCAAATTAAAACATATTAAATTCTATGTGATAAAATGAAAAGAAATGAAAGACAAAAATAAACACGGACATAGAATATAAGAAAAAGGAGGAAGTTGAAGTATCTAAAGTAACAGTGAAAACCACAACGGGAAAACGATTTTGCAGTCATGTAAAATTGTGGATTTGGTTAATTCCATATGGAGCCAACGTACCAAATCGTTTTATGAGTCTATTTTCCATGTGGACTCTATCATGGGTATTGGTTGCATATAAAATACCAGTAACTACAATATCCAAAATGCCATCGTGGTCAACACTGTTAAAATGTTTAGACACAGGACACTGAGCCTGTTTATTTATATTGTACAGGTGTTCTCTAAACCGATCTCCAAGACGACGACCTGTCTCACCCACATAAATTTTTTTACATCTCTTGCAAATAATTGCATAAATCACGTTGCGACTGGTGCAAGTGAATCCATCTTTTATTAAGAATTGTTCAAGAGGGAAAGAAATTTTGTTAATTTCAACCACATATGGACAAGTATTGCAACGGTTACGGTTGCAACCTTTTGTTCCAATATGTGCTTTCATTGTGGGAAGGTGACTTCTTACAAGTATGTCTCTGAGGCTTTTATCTCTCCGGAAAGCAAAAAGAGNCTACGATTGACCGAGCTGGTCCTAAATTTAAACTCGTTTGAGTTCAACGGACAGTTTTTTGATCAAATTAGTGGAGTTGCCATGGGAACAAAAATGGGACCAAGTTATGCATGCATATTTATGGGCCATTTGGAACACCTATGGAATAAAAATTACAAAGGTATTTGTCCAGAGTACTACAAGAGATACATCGACGATTGTATTGGAATAACCAAAATGGACATGCAGCAATTGCAAAATTTTATTGACTTCATTGGTGGCTTCCATCCTTCAATAAAATTCACATCAACTATTCATAGGAGTACTGTTAACTTTTTGGACATACAAATAAAATTAAAAGAAAACAAAATATCAACATCCATCTTTTACAAGCCTACAGACAGCCATAGTTTCCTTCTATATACATCGTCCCATCCTCAATCGTGTAGGAACTCTATCCCATTTTCACAACTACTAAGACTTAAAAGACTCTGCAGTGATGAGGCAGACTTCTTGGAAAGAAGTGATGAGATGCTGGACTTTTTTAGAAGGAGGTCATACCCGGAAACAATCTTAACATCAGCTGTCAATAGAATTAAAGGCATGACCAGACAGGACACATTTACATCATCTGTTCACGATCAATGTGATAGATGCAAATTTGTTTTAACTTTCCATCCCCATAATTTTAAGGCCCGCCAGGTGATTCTCAAAAACCGATCAATCCTTATGGCTGACCCTCTAACTCAGCAGGTCTTCAAAAAACCTCCTCTTTTTGCTTTCCGGAGAGATAAAAGCCTCAGAGACATACTTGTAAGAAGTCACCTTCCCACAATGAAAGCACATATTGGAACAAAAGGTTGCAACCGTAACCGTTGCAATACTTGTCCATATGTGGTTGAAATTAACAAAATTTCTTTCCCTCTTGAACAATTCTTAATAAAAGATGGATTCACTTGCACCAGTCGCAACGTGATTTATGCAATTATTTGCAAGAGATGTAAAAAAATTTATGTGGGTGAGACAGGTCGTCGTCTTGGAGATCGGTTTAGAGAACACCTGTACAATATAAATAAACAGGCTCAGTGTCCTGTGTCTAAACATTTTAACAGTGTTGACCACGATGGCATTTTGGATATTGTAGTTACTGGTATTTTATATGCAACCAATACCCATGATAGAGTCCACATGGAAAATAGACTCATAAAACGATTTGGTACGTTGGCTCCATATGGAATTAACCAAATCCACAATTTTACATGACTGCAAAATCGTTTTCCCGTTGTGGTTTTCACTGTTACTTTAGATACTTCAACTTCCTCCTTTTTCTTATATTCTATGTCCGTGTTTATTTTTGTCTTTCATTTCTTTTCATTTTATCACATAGAATTTAATATGTTTTAATTTGAATATATATGTAAGTACATGTAATTGTTTTTGTACTGATGAAGGCATGAGCCGAAACGTCTACCATTATTTGTATTAGTTGATAATAAAGCTTTAATTTATTGTTTCCTTACACAAATAGTCTGTGTAATTTGTTTTTTTTCATATTATTTCAGTATTCTTTCTATTGATATATGTATTTTTTATAATATTTAAAGTCTACCATTTTGCATCTTCAAACACCAAGAGCTCTCATGTTTTTATTCTTGATATAATCTCTTTCCTCTCTAATATGCTAGAAGCATGAATCTACATCTGCACGATTGACAATTTTGTCTGGAAAAACGGGTTTACCTTTAGGAAAAGGTTACTTTGACATACCTGAGAAAGCAGAGTCATACATGCCTCCTGTTAAATACGTAACTTCTAAAGGCGCTATTTATATTCTTTTTGGCACTGGAAGTGAGAAAACAACAGGTGGGTGTTTTTTGCAAATGCATTTTAATTAACATTGACATGACTAGAGATCGATGATTGTAAAATGATCAGTATATGCCTGACTAAAATAAGTGTTTTGAAATAAATAAAGCTTGTATTAACTCTTAAAGTCGCATAAGGGTTTGCAATAAACTTCCGCCTCAGTCCCATAAGGATTTCCAGTATTACGATCAACCGGTTATGAAATTTAAAAATTTGCATAAAATCTATTTATACTATTATTGTCATACTGACTTCATTTTTTAGGTTAAGAATGGTTATTTTACGCATCCAAAAGATCGTACTGAGTTTAAAACAATATTTACCTGTAGTTTAGTACTATTATTTTAGTAATAAAGTATAGCAAAAACATATCTTCAAAAAAAAACGTTAAAACTACCAAAAACATCGCAAATCGAGCGATAACACTAGCGCGGGCAACGGCCGCCATTGCCGGAAATCGAATACATCATTTTTCAAGCATTGAAGAGTTTTTACTTTCCAAGATCTCACTTCTAACGCATTACAACACTTTACAGATAGCGGGAATGGACGCATTACAATGCTTTGCGACTTTAAGAGTTAATATTAAAAAACAAACAATTGTTGCCAAAGAGATCAGATTTCAGTGGGAGATGCTTTCAAATGCAGAGACTGACATTGTACTTATCCAGATGACTTGTAAACTTTCCTTAGTTTTTTTTGACTGGCCACAAAAGTACTGTTTTCATATACACAAATCATTGCATAAACAAAAAATCATGTTAAGCCTGGTCCCTATTAGAACTCAGGACGTGTTAGCGCATTTTCGTATTATGTATCAGTACTTATGTTAGATATCAGCATTATGTAGTTATCAGTAATTGTGTTTAGATTTTAGACATATTTTTATGAATTTTCTTGTGTAATGAATATACCTGACATTTTTTTAATTTAAAAGTCATTTCTTTACATTTTAAAATTTTTTATTTTCTCTTTAATATAACTACAAGTCACCACAAATGATGAAGTAAAACTCTCTAAACTTTTACACATATTTTAATGACGTCAACTAAAAAAAACACTAATTAATTCTTTTGCACGATTTCACACCACTCTTGAATGCTTGAAAAACTATGTATTCGACTTCCGGCAATGGCGCCCGTTCCTTGTGCCAGTGTTAACTCTCGATTCGCAAAGTTTTTTGGTAGTTTTAACGGGGTTTTTTAACGGATCGAGTAACTGAGTGTTGATGCACCAATGGCAGGTCAGGACATACAAAAAACATATATACATCATGGGTCTAGGACTTATGGATCCTGTGATCATGGTGATGACAGACAGACGGACAAAACGGGGGCAATAGCGATTTCGACATCTCGAAAATGCGCTAAAAAAAGTTGTATTAAAAACACATGTTCCATTGTCTCTCTAAAAAGGTAACTTGTTGGCCATTTCACTTCCTTCATTATATAATAAAATATGTGAAAAGAAGATGGAGGGTGTAGATCCTTCATTGTATACTTGGGTTGAGAGCAATTCTGGACTGGTAACATTGCACAGGTATGATTGCTATGTTTCTAATAAAGGCTTTTACTCTTGTAATAATTACAATGTAATTTAAGTTAACCCGAGATTCAGGAATATTTGCATAAATTTAAATCTATCTCATTACATTAATATAATCATCAGTGCTTTAAGGCATGATTTTTAAAAAAATTTTATTAACTCATTTAGGGCATATATAATTGACAAGTCAATGATATAATATGGTCTGAAAATTTATAAAAATCATTCACTAGAATCATGACTTATTCCAAAGTATCTTCTGTAATATTATTACAGGTCAGTTTATGCAGTTAGAATTAAATCTCTTCAGTGCTGCGTATTAATAACAAGCTTGTTATTTTAAATTCTTTCAGTGGAGGTTTTGAAAGTATTGTTAGATGAATGTTAATTATGATCTGTTTGTATTAAATTCTTTAAGTGGAAGTTCTGAAAGTATTGTTAGATGAACGTTAATTATGAGCTTTTTGTATTAAATTCTTTCAGTGAAGGTTCTGAATGTATTGTTTGATGAACATTAATTATGAGCTTTTTGTATTAAATTCTTTCAGTGGAGGTTCTAAAGGCATCATGGTTCCTCCTGTGCTTGTTGACAATGGTGGCGACACACAGCTACTTGTAACAACTGTTGATGGAACAGTAACCTTAATGGATGGGGAAACAAGAACAACTAAATGGACTAAAAGTTTCCCTTCCATGGAGATCTTTAGGTACAATTTGTCAGCGAAATGTACAGCAGTAGATGGTCTTATATATAGTTACTTAATTCATATATCCCCTTTGCAAGCCTAAAATATGGGCGTTCTGTGGTAAATGTGGCATCCTTTAACTTTCATTGAAGTAAAGGAAAATAAAAAAGTGACAATAATAAGAAAGATCTTCATAATTACTCAATAAAACTACACCATATAAGAAGAGGAAGGAAGTATCAAAAGTTTCATTTACGATCACAACTTGAAAAAAGATTTTACAATTAAGTAAATGTGTGAATTAGGTTTAATCCAAATGCAGCCAACGTACAAAATCACTTTATTAAGCTCTTTTCAATGTGGATCCTATCATGGGCATTGCTCACATAAACGATGCCAGAAACTGCAATATCTGAAATCTATGATTAGCACTGTTAAGGTGTTTGGAGACAGAACATACGGCCTGTTTATTTATATTGTACAGGTGTTTTATTTATATTGTTCAGGTGTTTTATTTATATTGTTCAGGTGTTTTCTAAACTGATATCCCAGACGATGACCCGTCTCACCCATGCATATTTTATTCCAGCTGTTGTTAATAATTACATAAATCACATTTCGACTTGTGCAAATGAAGGCATCAATCATTTTCAATTTCTCAAGAGAGACAAAAAAATGCTGTCTATTTTGTTTTCATCTGGACAAGTATTGGAATTGTTTACAGTTGCAACCTTTTGTTCAATTGTGTGCTTTCAATGCAGGAAGGTGACTTCTTACAAGCATATCTTTAAGCTAAAAGGGGATGGTTTTGAAGACCTGCTGGGTTAGGGTGTCAGCCATTAGGATTGGCCGGTTTGTGAGAATCACCTGGTGGGCCATAAGGTTACGGGGTTGAAAAGTTGAAATAAATTTAGAAGATCAATCATAATGATCAGAAAACTTTTTCGTAAAGGAGTCCTGTCTGGTCATATTTTTAATTTGATTGACAGCAGTGGCTCAGGATATGACCATCTGTGAAAAAAATCCAACATTTCAACTTTTGTTTTCCCAAACATCTGCCTCATCTTTTCAGCCTCAGTAGTTTGGAAAATGATACAGAGTTTTTGCAAGATTGTGGATGTGTCGATGAATACATCAGGAATCTATGGCTGTCTGTTGACTTGTTATAAATTGATGTAGATAATTTATTTACTATGAATTTAATTTTATGTCTAAAAAATTAACAGAACTATGGATAGTTTAAGTAAACATGATGGATGAAATGATCTATGAAGTCAAAACAATTTTGTACTTGTTGCATGTCCATCTTTGAAATTCGAATGCAATCAACAATGCATCTTCAGTAGTATTCTGGAGAAATAACTCACTAATTTTCACTCCACAGGTGTCCCAAATGGCCCATAAATATACAATCCCATTTAATTCTGTACTAATTATAGCAAAAACTAGTGCCCTCTTTTAATAAAAATCACTGTTTCTATGATTCATGCTTCTTGTTATTTTTTAGTTCTCCAGCACCAGGCTTTTATGACATGGATCAAGCTCTGGATTTCTTGGTCCAAGCCAATGAGGGTTCATGGGGCGACTACAATAATTCTGTGGTACCACACTTTATCTATTTATTATACTTCAATACTTTTTTAAAAATCATGGTACAAATTTTTGTATGATCAGTATATATTTGCTACTTTATCATTTAAAAAAAAAATAATTGAATTCCGTAACTTACATTATGACAAATTGTTATTTTGTTTTTTATAGAATATGGTGCTCAGTGGTGTTGATGGATCATTACTGTGGTCGTATCACAGTGGCAGTAATGTCAACTCATCTGCTTTGTCTTTGAGAACCCTTGAGAAAAGTGTCTTCCTTATAAAATTGGTTGGGAGAAATTCCACTTTCAAGCGAACAGGAAATGATGTAAGACATAAGAGGGGGGGATGGCTGAGGGGGGGGGGCTATACTGGGAAGACCCAAGAAGAGCGCTAGGCTCAGGGCCTGCCGACTTTCTTCGGCATGTATGTTCATTAGAAAGACAGAAATTTATTTCCATGTTGCTTTTTGTTTCGACTGATACACAGTATACCTGTCAGTGTAACTAATGTTCTAGATATAGGCTAACTTTTCAGAATATGATTTGGCCAAGAAGAAACACTTGGCTAGAACAAACAAAGTGCACAAGCAAAGGATGTTCTTTTTTTAAAAAAAAAATGTTATAATGATTGGGAAACATGATGTTCAATGTTCTCAGTGACAGATAAAACATAAAGTTTCCTTTGATGAACTGTATTTCATTCAGTACATCATTAATGAGAGTGCTGTTTTCATAACTCTGTCTAGGAGAACAGTGTCTCCTTAAAGTAAGTGCTGCCCTGCATTAAGAGCACCCAAGTGGCACATGATATTTGTCCTGAAAATTGAATGAATTGGGTGTTGTAATCCAAAATTTTTCAGTGCTCCAATTCTTTATTATTAAAATTGTGCATTTGGTTCAATCTTAAATCAGTCGCAGGTTTTCATGCCTTCATTATGTGACTTTTTTTTATCCAGATAGATTATTTAGAGGAGTCGGATCTTGGTAGCAACAATGATTCCAACACAGGCAAGATCGATGCTTTCAAAAAGAGGTGTAAGTTGATCATGGTTTCTAAAAATTATTAATTTCATGTTTTGGGATGTCTTAGCAGGCATATACTCCAAACATTTAAACTCAATTTAAAGCATTGGTCCGAGTTACACAAAAATTGTGACTACTAATGGGAGAGAATAAAAAATGTTAATTTTTTAAGCTTTAAGAAAGGAGGAAAAGAGAACCAACTGGATGTGCAAAAAAATGTGGTTTTAATTTGTTTCATTTGTGCCATTTTAACTTAATTACCACCCATTTTACCTAACTTCTCTCTTTTGCCAAACCTCCTTTTTCAATAACCCCTCCCTATTTTTAGCTATTTTCTTCTTGCCTCCAATCTAACTCCTTGCCCTCCCATCTAACTCCTTCCCCTCCCATCTAACTCCTTGCCCTCCCAACTAACTCCTTCTTGCCCTCCCATCTATCCTCTACTAGCCCTCCCATCTATCCTCTACTAGCCCTCCCATCTAACCTCTTCTTGCCTTCCAATCTAACCTCTACTAGCCCTCCCATCTAACTCCTTCTTGCCCTCCCATCTAACCTCTACTAGCCCTCCCATCTATCCTCTACTAGCCCTCCCATCTAACCTCTTCTTGCCTTCCAATCTAATCTCTTCTTTCCCTCCCATCTAACTTCCCTTTCTTTTACGCTTCAATCCTACAACTTACTTTTTCTCTCCATGTCACTGTTTTTAAAGGACATTTTCTTTAAGTTTCTTTGATAGATTTTTGGAATAAATAATTTACTATTTTGACATGCAAAAAATCTGTGAACTTGTTTGAAACAGGTGAAGAGATTCTTCAGAAGGTATCTAAAGAAAACTTTATGTGTAACAGTGATCTAGAGTTTCTAACACAAGAGGTTTTCCTGCTAGATCAATTTCTGGCAGACAAGCCATTAAAAATTCTACAACAGAAAGCCGCCAGGTTCCATTATAGTAAGTTGATAATGTCAGTTGACTAGCATCATTAGAATCCCCAAAGTTTTCTTTGTATAAGATCATTCTGCGTATCAAGTGAATATTTCTGTGTAGCATGTGACGTTGTGTTTTGTAGAAAGTTAGTTTGGGGATTTTTTTATAAGTTGTCGTGTCCTTGAACAGTGCTGGCTTTAAACTAGAATTAGGCTCTCTAAGTTTTGTTTGAAAACACAAGTTTGTGTATGCAGATAAAGTCATAGTGTTTTAATAATAAGAGTGACCTGAATAATAACACCCTGTCTAATCTTGTTCATTGCCAAGATAAAGCTTTCAAACAATTTGTATTCTGACAGATAAACATACACTGGTTTAAAATTCATGAAATATATTATTATCTATGATATCTTGAAAAGATGAACATTCAGATGTTTCTGTTTGTGAAATTACTGAAAATATAGGTTCTAATTAAAGCTTCATTGTTAGAACCAATGTTCCCCTTAAGCTGCGCGTTTGCTCAGACATATGAATGATGCCACGCAACAGTTAAGAATTTTGTAAAATATGGCACAAAAAATGTATGCTGAGCAACTTTGCACAAAAGTTTTTTTCTCTTTGCACTCAGACCAATAAAACTTAGAACTCGTCTAGTGTAATTCAGTTGCTTGTTACAATTTTTGTGTTTCAATATGTTTAAAAAATGAAATGTTATTTTTGTTATAGTTTTATTACCAGTCAAAGCTTTTTTTTGAGAGCTAACAAACCCACAGCCATTGTTATATACACCACAGCTTTATATTAATTTATCTCCCCTTAGGGCTGCAGCACAAGGTAGGAGACGAACACTGCCATGATTTGTCGGGACGTCAAAAGGACAAGATTGAGATGTGTGCTGTATTGGTTCCAACAAGCTATACAGGTAAAATAAAAATATTCTTGTTTAGTTCTTTATCAAATTATACATTGCTAGATGGATTAACTTTGAGTTGTGTTATTTAAAAAGTTAGTGATGAAAGTAACATTAGCCATTGAATTAAATGAGATGATATGGCAAATACGAAATGCAGTCTTTTTTTCTCCAGGTGCCGTTGGAGATGTTGATGGGGATGGTTCACTGGACTACGTACACATTACCCAGATGGTGGGCTTTAACCGTAGCGACCTTTTGGAAATAAATGAGCAAATATCAAATGTTTTTATATCAAAGCACAGCATTGAAGCTGCCATTTCCAAGAAAGAGTTCAAGCCCCTTGATTTGAGTTTCAACATCAGGCAGTCAATGGATGATTATTATCATCATGTGAATTCTTTACAGTTTTACCCAGCATCTCTACAGATATGGTCACAGTACTTGGGATTAAATGGAAACAACTCTTACAGAACTCCTATAAGATAGTTTGAAGAATGGTTAGCTAATGTTTATGTGTTTTAGGAAAAGATAACTGAGTGATTGTATTATGAAAACAATTTAGACAGGAAAAAATAAGGCTATAGCCACATTTGCATTTGAGAATTATTGATTTAAATGTTTTAAAATTTGTTTTAATATTTTTATTGCAAATGTAAAAAAAAAAATATGAATTTTATGTTAAAATCAAAGAATCAAACACTCATCCAAATTTTACAAAATTATCAAAATCTCTAATCAAAATGAATTTATTTCTGCTTCTCAATTTATAAAGCAATTTTGAATACCTCTAAGTTACAGATTTCAAATAAAGGTAGTAAAAAAAATAAAAGTAAAATATTTCTTTCACATAGATATCCAGATACAGTTAAATAGCCATTTAATAACACAATATCAGGAATTATCTCCCTTGGATGTGAACACCTAATTACATCCCTGCCCAAAAGATAAATAAAGCATTAAAGGAAGTAACTAACAACTAATACATTTTTAAAATTTTAAATTAATTTTTAAATATAATTATAGATAACTCATAGCTCAATGTAAAGAAAAAAAGCATAGCCTCTGTTGATATTGACAACCTATTGCAATCCTTTATTAAAACATATTCTCTGCACAAATCAACTATCATCAGAGTTGAAGCTCAATAAGCGCTGTTTTAGGTGTACAACTGGCAGTCTCTTAAAACAAAGATTTCTGGAGCTAATTTAAAACACTTCACAGTATTATTTTGTTTAAATATAATAGCCTAATATTTAGGTTTGAATTGCGGTGGCAAATGTTCTGAGATGCCTGTAGATAATATAATGACCTCATTGAAATACATTTTGTTTAATGTGTGATTTTACTGTGTTGGCTTACATACATGTTTTTTAACAGCCATTAATGGTATTTGTTTAATTACTGATATTCAGTGAGCATTCTTCATCTTAAACATTGTTTGTGATGTTTGTTTAGTACAAATTTCTTCTAAACTCTTTACTCATTTTTTAAAATTTATTTTTTATTTAATAAATTTATATCTCAAGTTTTCATGCATATTCAACACTTGTTCTAGGTCAGTGGTGTAGAACGTTTTTTGGGGACGCATGGCCAAAATTCAAACTAAAACCCACTTATTCTTAGCAAAGTGCCAAAACTCCAATGAAACCCTAAAAATGGGGTTTGCCTTAGCTGGTTTGGTAAAGTAAGTAATAGTTTAGTCGCCCACTAGCTGATGGGGCTCTATGTGCCAATATGTTCGCCATTACTGTTCTAGGTTGCTTAATAAACAATTAGTTATGTATAAAATTCTATAAAAAAAAAAGGGGGGTAAAAATATTTTTAAAATTATCTTTAAGACTCAAATTATTTGTTAGTTATTTTATGCCAGTATATAAGCTTTGTATGTTCCTTAACAATTGATTTTTAAAGGTGTTGTATGTCTTGCATTTTTTTTTAAACTGCGAAAATGAAATATTAATTTTGAGCTCTTACTTGCAAATCATCAGGATAAATGTTTTTATTAAATGTAAATTTTTATTATTGAACTAATTTTATGAACTCTGAAATAATTGCTTTTTCTGCTTATTCATGAGGCTAACCTAATTGTTGTCTTGTGTTTGTCAGACATTCTAATTCATTGCTATTTGAGAAATTTGGTGTGTGTTTTACTGCGAGTGGTTTCAATTGTGTGTATAAAGTCATCACCCTGTCATCATTATAGTTTAAAAATAATTGTATCTTCAATGGTATAATTTCATATCATATTATGGCTTTTGTACATTTTGAAACAAGTTTCAACAGACGGAGGAACACCTGCTGTTATATTTTTGTGTTTTTCACTGATCTTGAAAGTGATTCATATGCACAGTTGGCACTTTTCTTTGGGCCTAAATTGAGATTTGGAACCTTAGGTATCACCTATCAAAATTGACACTTTATTATTTTTTTATCCACTGGATGACCTTGTTGAGTTTTATTGTCATGATAAAAAAATTTTCATTTAACATATGCCCTGGGGTGTTTTTTTTATAGCAATCTAACTCACTATTAATTGTATTTGTCCAGCCATTTTTTAATTTTTCTTCCCCATAAAAACTTTTTTATATTCATTATATCACAGTTTATGAATCTCGTCGGACTTAGTTTTTTTAGATAATATTCTGTAAACTGACGATTTAAGTTATTGACCCTCTTTTTAAAATAATTTGTCTTAAGAAGCATGACATTTTTAACTTACTGTTCATTACCTGAGTAAAATTATCAGCATGTGTAATTGTTGTCCATCAATCACTTATTAGCACTAATGTCTAAAAATTAATTTATTGTTGCCACATATTGAGCTTTTTTTTAAAAAATATTTTTTGATATCTTATTTAACTCATTTCCCTTGTTTAAAGAAATGTAATGTCTGGAACTAAAACCTTTTTTCAAATTTTGAAATATTTTTTAATAAATTATGAGACGTGATCCTTTTTCCCCTGCTTACTGAATATCCTTGCACATACCGTAACTTTAAAAATAATTTTAAAAACCTATAAAAAAAACAAGTTTTTTCACTTTAAATCATTTATATACAAGACATTACTATTAGGATGTTCATTATAAAACTCAGGGCAAAACAATAAAAAAATACAAAATTCTAGTTATTTCTGGTTAAACGTGATTAATATAATGCGCACCAATCGTGAATATATTTTTAAAAAGTACTGTCAATGTAATGCACACCTTATTGCGCCACATGAAAGGTTGTTGAACACATTATGCACCACAACACTGTATCTCAAAAAATTAACATGATATAAAGAGATAAATAAAATAATTTTAAAATTCACCAATTCAATTACTGTCCATTCGATCAATTTGAAATTTTGATTTTGACATAGGGTTGGTCGATCGCACGGCTCACTCACCACAAGTTAATATAAAGGATTTAAAAAGGTATTTCAGGGAAATAAGTGAGTTTTTTGTGTTTTTAAAAGGTCATAGGAAATGTTCATAACTTCCTTGAACTACATCAATCCTATTAAAGCATATCTTTTATCTTTATGATATTCTAAGTTTTGATTTTGAAACAGATTTATTTTATACACTATGATATTGCTCTTACTAGCATGTTATTAAATTTGGTCAGCTGTCATACAAGCTCAACACTTATATGGGCTCAGACCATGAGTAAGTTACACAGTTCTCTTTGCCTAAACTTAGTGTGTACAGCTTATGAGATCTATGAAATGCCAGGGTTTTTTTTTTAAGGGACTTAACAACAGAAGCCATCTGCTTACCTTAATGTCAAATAATTGTGTGGCAGATGTTTCAAAGTCACTCTGCAATAAAATCATATTTTTTCATCAGTCCAAATATCCCCAACATTTCAATGTATACATACCATTTTTTTTTCTAATACTTTTAACAACATGCCATCAGAAACTTGCCACACCATTACTCACCCCACTTGTACACTTACCTTTTGTGTTCATCTTGGTACATTGAATAGTTCTGCTTTTTTTATTACATTTTAACTTTTTCAAAACTAAAATACATGTGTCTTTCATCTACACAGGAGAGCATTAGCGAATGCTTTGTCTACTATCCTACCATAGAAAGCCAAAATGTCAATAGTCTGAAATCGTCACATTTTTTATTCAGTTTTTAAAACTAGATTTCTGAAATGAAGTTTGAGTCTTTTTTTACATTCTTACACTTTCAGCCATAGCAATCAAAATATTTTTTTAAAATAACACGGAATGTTAGCTGATGCCAAAGTTTTGTTTTGGTGTTTTAAAATATTGGATCTACTTCATGATATTCAATTATATACATTGTATTGATCAAATGTACATAATATGGGCCTAGGTCAAAAGTATTTGTGCACTTTCTGATTGTATGTATGTATATTAAGTCACTGTATGGGTTATGTGTATCAGTGTTTTAGTTGTCTATATTGGCACATATTTATTGGCAAGTTGAACATATTTTTATGATCTATATTTATAAGTCACCAACTTTGTGTGTCCACGTATGTCAACTTGTGTTTTCATGGCAGTGATCTGTGAATGAAAGCGTTGATTAAACTCTTGTTTTCTAAAAGGGCTTTTGATCATTTTTAAACTTGTGTGTGTGGCACAAAATGTGTGTGGAACAAGGTGTCATAATCGAGGTGATTAATTAACAAGATGTCAAGACCAAGGTGAATAGCGAACAAGATGTGAAGACCAAGGTGAATAGCAAACAAGATGTGAAGACCAAGGTGAATAGTAAACAAGATGTCAAGACCAAGGTGAATAGTAAACAAGATGTCAAGACCAAGGTGAATAGCGAACAAGATGTGAAGACCAAGGTGAATAGCAAACAAGATGTGAAGACCAAGGTGAATAGTAAACAAGATGTCAAGACCAAGGTGAATAGTAAACAAGATGTGAAGACCAAGGTGAATAGTAAACAATATGTCAAGACCAAGGTGAATAGCGAACAAGATGTCATGACAGAGGTGATTAGTAAACAAGATGTGAAGACCAAGGTGATTAGTAAACAAGATGTCAAGACCAAGGTGAATAGTGAACAAGAAGTCAGGACAGAGGTGATTAGTAAACAAGATGTCAAGACCAAGGTGAATAGTGAACAAGAAGTCAGGACAGAGGTGATTAGTAAACAAGATGTCATGACAGAGGTGATTAAAGAACAGGATATCATGACTGAGGTGATTAGTGAGCAAGCTGTCATGACCAAAATGCTAAGTGGTGCCTTAATATATAACCTATTAATTCTTTCACACCAACTACACCAGCAATAAATGTAGGGAGCATCAAAAACCATGTCAATAATAATATAAACTGAAAGCTGCAGTAATTGAAATATTCTCTAAAGACTAAAAATTAGTCTTTATTTTTATTTATTTATTGTACACAAATGAACACTATGGCTGATATCACTAATTCTACCATCATTCATTTCTTTGACTTCGCGTCACGTAAGTACACATCTGTTTTAACCAAGTCTTCCTACCATCGAATTTCATATATCTTTATGGCAGTTGTTTTAGTCATATTTGCACTGGGGCCGTTGATAAATGATGTCCCGCGCCTAGTGGGCCGTTTGTGATGGGTGGGGGGGGGGGTGTGTGTGTTAAGACATGTGACGTCACATCAAAAAGCGTTACTTTAAATAAAAGTTCCCCATCAAATATTTGATTGGCTGGAATTTCATTAATGGCGATTTAAAGGGCTTTACACGTGTTGCGATATTAGAAAGCAAAACTACATACACTAAATGTATATTTTAGCGATAAAAAATTAACTTGCAACCTGCAAATTTTTTATGGAAAAAAAGACTTTTAGGGGGGGGGGGTGGATCAAAGCTTTGTGACACAATAATGGAGGGTTCTAAATCTAAGTTTTTATGACAAGGGATAGGACGGTAAAAAATCGTGTGACGTCATTTATGGACAGCCCCTTTAAAAAATAATTGATGAAATGTGTCTGTTTCTAACGCTTAGCTAACGAATATTAACACTGAAATGAAAAACGTTATTTATTATTTTAAAAAGTTATGATAATAGTAAAATGAATGCAAAAACGATTAAGGCATAAACGATAGGAAAAAAATACATGGGTCTTATGCGAGAAAGACATAGCAGGATATAAAGCTAGAAATTACAGTATTTATTAGTAAACGATCTATCTATGCATGGTACGTCCCTCCATTGACAAAATAATATTCTGTCCGCCTTTTTTTTTTTTTTTTCCGTTTTTTTTTTGTATTCGAAATAGATTCCCAATAAGTGTGTCTCTATCAAAGAGATTATTGATATGTTCTATTTATCGAAAGGTTCTTTTTGGTTATGTTTGAAGACGAAAGCGAGATTAGGGGCATGAGCCGAAATACGGAGACGTTTCGTGACAATTCTTACTTTTGTAACCATTTTCATCAAACAGATATTAATAGGTGAATATAGCTGGTGACTGACAAGATTTTATACTTACAATAATTTTCCCCAAGAAGCTAAGGCTGTAAACGAATAGCTGGTGTTGTTCAATCGATCTCACTGGTCTCAAAATCAATATTCGTTTTCTTTATTACAGGTATAAAATTGTTTCATTCTACCTTTAGAAAATCTCCGTTACAAGCACAAGAAGCTTGTTCCAAAATCCAGCTTATTGTACATAGGCCTACATGAGAGCCATTATCTTAAGACAAAAACAAGTCTCCACTTGAATATGAACAATTAATTTGTGGAACATTAAAGTGATTTTTAAATTTAATTATTTTTAAGATACAAATGTGTATTTTAAAGACTGTCTCATTTAATAAAGATTTAAAGAATTTGTCATTTTCTTACATCAGACTCTTTGACAATATAAACATTTTAGTACTTAGCGTCGCTATAATTACTGAAAGGCTTTGGATTAAAAGAAAAGTTAACAATTTCAGTCTCGTAATTTTTTCAGGCATAGTCTCTATATTTATTATTTTCAAAAGTCAAATACATGTAGGCCTACTAGTAGAGACGTCATAAGGGGGATGCGATCCTCATCGGGTGACACCATAACAAGGGGTAACATCAAAATGTAGAATTCTATAAGTTCCTGTGAAGGGCGCTGGGAGACTGTGAGGAGGTCTATGGGGTAAGATGTGAGCTACCGCAATGGATGACACAAACATTAGTGGTCTATGGGGTAAGATTTGAGCTACCGCAATGGATGACACAAACATTAGTGGTCTATGGGGTAAGATGTGAGCTACCGCAATGGATGACACAAACATTAGTGGTCTATGGGGTAAGATGTGAGCTACCGCAATAGATGACACAAAAATTAGTAAGGCCTCAGAATATGTATTTTCATTTTGAATTCGAGAAAATAAAACATGTTTGAATGTTACGTCAAGATTCCTTTTACTTTCATATTTAAATTACGGCTGTTTTCGGTAAATTTAAATTTAATCGTTAACTTTTGAAAAATAACCGAATAATTAATCGATAATTTTGATTAAAGCTGAAAATCAGAAGGATAACGTCAATAAACTAAAAATTTCATAAAATGCCCGTCACTTAAGTATTTAATAAAAATATATAATATGTTTAGGAGATATATTTATAAGAAAAATATAAGTAGTTCAATTTAATGTCAATGAATTTAAATTTTGTTACTGTTAAGTAAGTAAAAACAAAGTTTTTTTAAAATATTATTTTTCTTATAAAAACTGCTTATTTTAAAGTTTACACTTTAAAAAACTTTTCTTTTTAAATAGAGAAGTTTGTACGTAAAAAAAACCCCAACTATTTATAAATCGGAAAAAATTGTTCAAAATATTTTATTAAATTTTAATCGCTTTTTATCGATTAAAATAATTTTAATCGATACTAATTTTTCCCGATTAATCGAAAAATTAATCGTTAATTTCCGCAACCCTAATTTAAATGTTTGTATGTTCTACAATTCTTAATATTCACATTCAAACATTTGTTGTGTCATCTTTTATTTATTATTATTATAAATATTCTCATTTTTTAAGCTTTACTTAACGTAAAGGTTTCAAGTGAACGTGTAACAACTGTTAGTTTTGCATAGATCCACCAATATGATAATATAGTAACACCTACTCGCGTCTCATCACTCTAATAAATTGAAAAAGTCAAGCCCAGTTTATTAATATTTTTATTTTCATTGCATTGTTATGATTATCAACAAATCATCTCAACTTGAAGAGTTTCCCTTAAAGTGTGTTTGAAAGCGGGCAGCTGCTAATATTAAATTTTTAAGGCCCACCAGGTAACTTTCATTGAATAAATTTGTGTGGTGGACCAGGTGAAAAACCTAATCTTGAAAGACTTTGTTGACGTTTCAGTGACACTAACATCATATCTAACGTTGTGCGCAATTCCTAGGTCAAGGTGAGTAAGGGAAATGATTACCACAGGGGGTACAGTGTAAACGTTTTTAAACGATATCTCTTGTATGAATGTTCGTTCCCCTAACTTGAGGAGAAATGTATCGTTAGAGAAATAAATGTGTCCCTTCTCCACTTGTAATCCGGCTTCACTGGGTTGTTTGGGATCAGTCTGCAAATTATGATCTATAAAACAACGGTAAAATTACATATCAGACAGGTTACTGAGTCATTTTGAGATGACGATACGAGACACAACATGGAACATGTTGAACTTGAATGGGAAAAAAACAAATATATTGATGCATTAATCAGGTTACTGATATGTTTTTTGTTTATTCAAAGAATCTTATTTAGATAATTCAGGTAAATGATCTTATTTTAAAATACCATGATTAGAACATTTCCGGCAAATTTTATTTACATTACAGCAAAATATTTGCAATGGCTACATCTTCTTCGTTAGCAAACGATGGGTATAGAGATTGGTAGCATATATTAAAAATCCTTTAAAAAATCATGAAATGCCAAAGTAAATTTTGAAGCCATAAAACCGTATTTGGAGTTAGACCATTCAAAATGAGTCCCTTCGCCTACTGGCACATTATATCAATAGTCACATATTAGATGAAATGAAAATAATAAAATATAACCCAAATATTTCTCAATTAAAAGATTTCACACCCGACTTTAGTAAAAAATAAAACAAGAAAAACACATTTATGAACAAGTTTGTGACTTAATTCCGATTGCATTTGGACAACATGAGAGGTCAAGGATAAAATCATTAGGTGAACATAAAAAAGAACTCAAGCAAAGATTAGAAAAATCAACCATTGTGCTTTATTACATAGCATGTTGTAGCCACTACTTTAATGTGGTTTAAATGATTTGACAAAATTATTATTACAATGAACTTTTTTTTTTATATTCTCAATGAAAATTACTTATTCTTTTCTTCATTGACTTTAAGCTTTCAAAGAGGTCAATCTTTTGAAGAACTTTGAAGAAATAGTTAATTTAGTTACCTGGAAGAGGCTTCGAATTCCCTGTGGGAAGTAAAACGACAAACAGAAGAAAAATCAGCATCTTGGTGTTCTCAGAGAAACTTCTTTTAACGTTGTCTTTGCATGCGAGAGATTCGCGAATGACTTAAATAATGGTCTATCAACCTATTTAATTAAACATGCCAAAGTCACGTGCTATGTTGTACAACGCTTGTAAATATGCTGATTTAGCATAAACAACATATAAAGTCAATACTTTAAGATGGCCAGCCTTCAGTGGCGTTACATGAGGGGGCACATATTGTGGCACAAAGCTTCAATTTAAAAAAAAAGTAGTAACAACTCGAATGAGTATTTAATTAAACTCAATTTTCAAAAAGAATGTCCATTTTTTTTATTTAAATGAAGTCATTCTAGATAACATTTAAAAAAGTCGCTTAAAATCAGAAATTCAGAAACTAAATAAAAATGACGTCATATCCCCTCACGCTACATCACATTAGGAATGTCTCAATATAATGCGCATGAACATCCTTATAGTTATGTCTCGTATATAAAGGATTTATAGTCAAAAACTTATTTTTTACGGGTTTTTAAAGTTTATTTTCCAAGAGATCCAGTAAACCTTTATGGTATATTTTGGTCGTTGCACATCCTTGTGACCTCCTGAGTCTATTTGCAAAACAACCAAACCCTCTATCTGGTATGGATAGGAGGAGTTAAAGAATTAAGCTTGACAGACTTTTCGAAAAATAAAAAACGCAATTTTTCGAAGGAAATTGCGTTAAAAAAACAACAACAAAAAACAAAAAAGCATAGATTAATTTTGTTGTTTGTTTCGTGCATTGTTGGAGTCCAATAATAACGGAATTAATTTTCCTTTGGTCGAAATTAGGGTAAACTAACACACAAAAACAATACGTTTGTCGCTTCAACAATATAAATACATAAAATCGTCTTCTTCTTGCCAGCTACCGTGTTTCTTTGAATCCACGCCTAAAAATCTTTATTAAATTAACGCGCTACTTAAATAAAGTTTTAATTATTTATTGACTCGATCGACTATTCATATATTACGTGGTTAAGCTCGGTCTTTTTTTAAAAATTAAGTTTTTCTTATTAGTAGCCCCTGTTTTACATGTTGTTTGATTCATGCTAACGCTTGTATGTATATGTATGTTTATAAATAGATTTTTTTGGGCTGCGCGTGCGGATATTAACGATTAATGTCTCAGTTCGTCGTTAATAATTTTAAATATTACTTTAAATTTTAACTTGAATCGACCCACCTCATACAAATTATTGGAAGTCGAAAAGTAAATCAAAATACTAAAGCATAGCGGCCGATAGATAATACATTACGGGACGATTACACAAACATTTTGATTTTAAACTGCTCATCACGTCCTTGTCACTGATCTATTTTCACTGGTGCTTGTGGGCGCTTTAATATTAAATTATCTCTCACACAATAATTCTCTGCAACATTTTAAGTCAAGAAAATTATTCTTTAATAAAGAAATATCTGACAACTATAATATCCAGAATTCTCATAATCAAGAGTGTTTATCCCAACTTTTCGTCCGACCTCACTTCACCGTCTTATGATACACAGATTCTACCACTTTTAATCTCTTACTGCTGACCGTTGTCACACAATGTTTTCATATCCCCCCCCCCCCGACTGGTCTCGACTGACCCTTGAAAGACCTTTCTCCTGTCCTCTCATCATACGCCCACATGATTGGAGTTAATAAACAATCATACCCGTGTATGTTTTCACGCGACACTGTTCACCGACTTGAATGTTCCAAATGATGATAATGTATGCCTAAAATGGTTGTAACACTTCCCCTACTTAACAAACAAAAGGAAAAGCGTATTTTAAGCTAATGGCAGTAATAAAGTTTGACCCAGAGACAGAAAGTGACGACAGCTGTTCTGATGAAATACTGCATTACAAAATTGAGATGAAAGTTCCTTAAACAATAACCATATACACAGTCCATGTTTCACTTGCATATAGCAATGTTGGGGGCACCACTGTCCTGTACACTTTCATATTGGTCTTGATCGTAATGCCTCTTCTGTTCCAGGCATTCGGGTACACCCTGCCTCTGGAAATGCTGACGCTCACTTCGTCATCGACAATGACAACATGAGACAGTGTGCTGCCTGGTATGTGAAACGGTTTACTGTGCTTAGTTTCTGGTCGTTGACAGTGATGTTGGGCTCAACGTTGGCATTTCCAGGCTCGGTTTGCTGGAGGACGTCTGTCTTCTTTGTGTTAATCGTCTGACCGTGTGCTGGCTAAGGAAAGCTGGAGCAGGCAATGTTTAGTGCACCTTTTATTGCCACTTCCCCATTCAATGGAGGCTAGAAATGCATTCCTGAAGAGTGCTGCTCAGTCACCCAATGGCTGCCTGACTCCACTTCTGTTATGTGTCGGTGAAGAAGGACCCAACGCTCTTGGCCGCCTGTGTGTTGGGTTACGGCTACGGCTCCCATTGTACCCTTACCTGCCATCTCGTCGCTTGCCTGTCGCCTCAGGACTTGACGGTCAGTGATGGAATGGTATGGGTGACAAATGATTTAAGTGAGAAAGAGTTGCGCGGTTCGTCGTACTCGCCCGAGACCATCTTGATCCAGTGGCAGGACAGAGTCGAGCCCGCTGGTGACGGAGACGATTGCAGTGGATTGCCATGATGTCCTGTATGTCTTGTTATGCCCTTAGCGTTCCAGGACGCATTGCTGAGAATCGTCTTCTTGACCGTTGACCATCTAGTGGTTTAATCCACTCCGTCCACCGAATCCAGTCTTCAAGTGCAAAGGTAGACGTACCTAAATCACCGAGGGTTTGAGCGCCGTCGGCTACCCTTACCAGGTTTAGCCAGCCAGTCGAGGCCGTTGCCCGGGGTGTGGCCACTGCGCACGTTACAGCTTCTAGGAGCCACTGGTGAGAGCTGAGTGCCATGTGTGGACCAAGGGTGGGGGAACTACCCCATTAGAGAGTACAACGTGTTCCCCCACCAGAGGCACTATCCCTCCTTGGGCACCCCATACACCCCAAAACACTAGGTATAAATTACAATATAACATAAATGTCAGTATTTTCTCTAGTCCCATGCCAAAATTACTTTAAAATGGCCGTATTTATTATTGGTTTTTTTTTTGTTGTTGTTTTTTTAATTTCAGTTTTTCAAAGCTTTTCCATAGTAATAACAAAATCATTGAATGCATTTTTATTATTATTTTTTTAAAATTGATTTTTTATTAGGTGTTAGCATGCCGAATGGCGTACATCATAGGCGCTGAAACCACCACAAACCTTCGCCCTTTAATTCACTTCTATTTCTTGAGTAGACTTACCTAGCATAAAAACTTATTTGTAATAAGATGTTGAAAGTTGTCTGTATTTAAAGTTAATACATTAAATATTTACTTCTACCCCCAAGCGGACACTAACATTCAAGCATCTGGGCCCGTATGATACGACAGAACGTTCCGCGTTTGTTGCATTGTGTAGCGATCGTGACGTCGAAAATAACGTGCTATTTTCAATGGTTAAACGGGCAATTTTTCAAAACAGTATTGACAGCCACCTTGTCTAAACGTCCTGTGGTCCAACTGTCCGGGGGTTACATAATGACATGTTACGAAGGCTAGACTAAGTGATTACCACAGGACACCGTGTGCTGGCGAGGCTTATGGAGAATGTAAATGAAGGGATTGGGTGCGGAGATAATATAGGTACCTTTATAAAGGACTAATTGACCACATTGTCAGATTGCATCGGATTGGGGGGGGGGGGTGGTGAGGTTGGATAGGTTTGGAAGGACAGTTGTTACCTCAGAAGATTGGTGGATTTATAACAATCATGAATTCGCATTGAATGTTGACTAGTTTTCAGTGCATATACTTTTTAAAGTAGTGGTAACTTAAACGTTGAAAATAACTTTTCATGAAGTTTTTAATTTTTAATAGATAATAATATTAAACTAAATATTTTTTTAAAAATTACAGGGACCAAAAATTAGGAGGTAGAAAATGGTCAAAACATCCGGGATCAAAAAGTCCTGTAATAGAAATGTTTCTAGCTTAAATAAGCAGGTATACGCCACCCCTCAGTCAGGGGCACGGTCGTCGAGTGGCTTGCGTGCTTGGCTAGGATACCGATGGGTTCAGTCCATGTGAAGGCAAGGATTTGTTCCCGGAGCCCAGGACGTCCCCGAGTCACCCAGCTCCGAATGGGTAATGCGTGGAACCCACACAGCCGTGGCCTGTAAACGCTGCATCTCTTGCCAACAGACCGGCATGGTGTGTGGACGCAATAATCCAAGACACCTGTACAATTTAATTAAACAGCCTTTATATTCTATTTCTAAATCATTCAACAGTTCTGTTCAGGGTACTGTTTTTTATATGAAAGGATTTACATAGAGGATAATTTCATGAAACAATTTTGTACGTTGGCTCCATGTGGATTAGAACTCACAAATTTACATAATTGTGTTATCTTTCTTCCGCTGTGATTTTCACTGTTACTTTCTTCTATTTTGAGTAATCTTGTTTGTTTTTTTAAATGTTTTTGTAAAATGTGTTTTTGTCTCCTGTTTTATGTTGCCATCTTGATGTTCAGGGTTACGGGTACGGCTCCCTGTTCACCACACCTGCCGCTTCGTTACTTGCCTGTCGCCACATGACTTGATGGTGTGTGATTGGATGGATAACAAAAGTGACTTGCGCGTTTGCAATCAATCCAGAAATGTGGGACGAGCTACAATGGACCGGTCCACCTGGCGCCGATCCATCAACGAAGGTGCCAGGACATGCGAGGCAAAAAGGATCACCGTCGCAGATAAGAAGAGGCAAGCCCGAAAGGCCTTGCTACCAACCCTCTTGGAGACGTCACACTCGACCCATGTCCCTTGTTCCCCAACCTTCCGTGCAGTGTTGCGAAGTCTAAGTGCCAGATTTTCCAACGCAGGAGTCAAAAAATTCCCAAATTGGGCTAAAAATTCCCACATGCATTAAAAACTTGGGAAAAAACCTAGAAAGTGGCAACAATAATTAAATGCTTTCGCATTCATTTTAATGACTTTGGACTTATATTTCTGCATTTTTAAGGCAATTCTTAATAGAGTACTTTCAATTTTTATTTAATCTATACGTTTTTATTTAACTTGGCTACAAAGCCAAAATATAGATTATACTTTTAAATTTTAACATTAAGAAGTTTTTTTAAAAAGTTATTTGGATACTCCTGTAATTTAAATTTGTCTGTGATTGATTAAAATATTTTTTAATGAATGCTTTGAAATTTATTAATAAAGAATCAATCATACATGGTTACATAGTTTGTTATATATTTACATAGTGTTAATGATTTGGTCCTATATATGTAACAAACATTTTATGATGATTCGGGCTCAGACTAATCAATTATATTATTTAATGGTAATACATTTACACAATCTAACCTTAAACTGTCAGTGACAATGTTGGGGAAAACCTTGCCAAAACGTCAGGAAAAAAACCTAGACACGCTAAAAATAAACTAACATTACGTCAAAGAGCTTCCCACCACATCAAAACACAAGTATTTCTTATTTGAAAATGAGCATGTTACAAATTATTTTATTTTATTTTCATTCAAGAATGAATTTAATTTTTAAAATTGGTCAATCTAAAAAATTCCCATTTTTTAGACAAAACCCTTAAAAATTCCCTAATTCCCATTTCTTAAAATTTGGCTCGAAAATTCCCACGATTAGGGAAATTTCCCCCGACTTCGCAACACTGCTTCCGTGACAGGATCGGCCTTGTCAGCCATCAACCGCACGAATAGGCAGAACCAGTCCCAGCGACCCTTGGATGACTAGAGTTGTCCTCGTCGACACGACAGACGAACACACACGCACACATATCTTGATATATGTCTTTGATAATTTAAATATAATTTGAATATTTGTGTAAATTTAGCTATCTGTACTGATTAAGGTATTAGCTGAACCGTATCTTTTTGTATTAGTTAAATAATATAAATTGCATTTATTATTTGATTATAAAAATAAAATATGTTTTTTGTAGTTTCTATTTTATAAAAACCTGAAAGGCCTTGGATGGAAAGAAAATTTAAACAATTTCATCCTTGTGCATTTCTCAGATACTGTTCACATAATTTTTTAAAAGCTTTTTAGGCGTACTTAAATCGAACGTTTTGATATAAAAATATAAATGTGATCATAAATTAAAGCTTACTCGCATCTCACGACTCTAATAAATCGAAAATGTCAAATTCTCTTTATAAATATTTTATTTTCGTGGGACTTGAATTTTTATCAATCACATGGGCTCGAATTGAGGGGACCCTTGTGAAAAATTTTAAATTCTAAATGCCCACCAGGAAAGTCTTATTGAATAAATACCTGTGTCCCCCCAGGTGTAAAACTTGATCTTGAAAGATTTTGATGACGTTTCAGTGACACTAACATCAAATCTAGCGTTAGTGAACCTATCTAAGTCGAGTCCATTGATGGAAAGGAAAACAACAGGGGGGACAGTGTAAACGTTTTTAAATGATATCTCTTGGTCGTATTGTCGTTGAAATGAGTTGTCATTGAGAAATAATTCGGGTTTAGTAAAAAAAAAATCCCCCTTCTCCACTTGGAATCCGGCTACACTGGGTTGTTTTGAATCAATTTTACTCAATTTCTGTTCAAGTTTCTCAATTCTTCCCAACAGTCTTCTTTCAGAAGGTGTAACTAGATCCGAAAATCGATCAAATTTTATCACTGAAATTTCTATTAAATTTTCCAACTCAGCTATTCGAGAGTGAAGGCGAAGTTCAGCTGACTCAATTCTACTCAGAAGATCTTCCACGCTTATATCACCACCCTTTTTATTCGAGATTATATTCTTTTGTAAATCTTCCACTACAGTCTTTGGTTCGTTTGACTTTATTGCTTGATCTATAATACAACAGTAAAATTGAATATCAGATACATTTCTTAGTCCTAATGAGATGATGACAGTGAAACTAATTGGAACAGGTTAATTTATTTTTTAAAGTCTAGACATTGATGTATGAAGAATTGTAACTGGTATCTTTTTATTTATTGAACTAGCAGTGGCGTACCTAAAATTTATAGACGTGTGGGTGCCTGCGGGCCTTGACCTCTTTTGGTGTCCAACATACATGGCGGGGGTGTGTGTGTGTTTCAATATAATTTAAAAAATATCTTCGGACATTAATTTGGGGAAACCCCTCAAGTGGGAGCCCAGGGTGACTATTGAATTTAGACCCCCTCCCCTAGCTACGCCACTGTGAGCTATTTCAACTAATCTTTTTCAAATAAGAAATGTTACTTGAAAATGTCAAAGAATTGAAAATGGGAATAGGTCCATCAAATTGTATTAACTTTTTAAAACTTTATTTACTTTTGCAAACTTTCAGCTATTTACAGAGAGCATTTATCTAATCTATAAATTTAATATTAGGGCACGAGTGAAGAATATCTAAAATAAAAATAATAACATGTATCGCAAAAAACAAAAAGCACCTACCACTTTCCTTGTTCATGCACAGGTAGGAGACCTTTGCTCCGCAAGAATTGTCATAATATACAAAGTTAAGCCATAAGGCAACGCAATCCTCATCCATCGTGCCCGTGAGTACATTGTTAGGCTCACCCAATCCCCAGCGATTGTTCAGTTCATGGGCTATGGTGTTTGTGGCCGTCCATTTGTACGTTCCTTCTGTCTCTATGTCATTAGCCCCTATCCATACTAAACCAATAGACAAAAAGATAACACTAATGATATCAATTTGGAAATGATTAAAATAAAGATAAACATATTGCAAAATACATTTATCATTTAAAATGTTATTTTCTTATATAGCTTCAAAATACTTGTAAATATCCAACTTTTGTGGGTCAAATTGTTGGATTTAAGAAGTGTTATCAATAAGTAACGATTATCGTTTTAGTTTGTCTTTTTTAACATTCTTTAGCAATTATTAGTAACTTTTAATGAAAATGGAGATTAATTAAACATTGACTAAATGTTTTAATTATGGATATTTGAATGTGCAGCTAAACTTAAATTTTGGAGTACTACTAATAAAAAATTCAAAAATTATTTATATTACATTTGAAGACAAAATCACTAATATAATTAAATCGTTGCAAATATAGCAGAATTGCATCATGGTAATTAATATTACATACTAGATACGCCACACGGCATTGCATACTCCACAGATTTGCTCATGGATAGTGCAAAGACAAGGGAAAAGAATGAACGCAAACTATAGCATAAAGAAATCAAAAGAACTCAAGTGAACGTTTGTTGAAGACGGGGGAGGGGCACCGAAGCATTGCTGGTCTCGAAATATTCGTCCTTCGCTTATCAACATGCTCACTAACCTTCCCCATCTTAGCTTGCCAACCATAAACTGTTATTGGCCGATTTTAGCGAGGGTAAGCAATGTTCGCAAAAAAAGAAAGGGGGAAAATAGTGGGTACAAACACACTTTTTAAAAAAAAATTAAAGACTATTGCTTTCGTTGGGGCTTATCTTATCGTAGATATACAGACGCTCCTTCTATGTAGAAGATATTTGCTTCCATAGACCATGAAATATGATATGTTGGCAAATAATACAGCGGTTACAGGCCACGGCTACGAGGGTTACACGCATACCCAGCCGCCTAAATATTGTTTGTTAGGTACCCATTCGGAGCTGGGTGACTCAGGGACTCATTAGGCCACAGGATCAAATCCTTGTCTTCGCATTTGACCAACAGTACGCCAGTCGAGCGCACTGCCAATCGACCACCGTATCCCTGGGCTTGAACCATGACTTTCCCCGTGGAAGGCAAACTTGATAACCTCTACACTTCGAATCTCATGTTATTCTGTGAACAAACAACGCAATTAAAAACAAGAACCAATGTTGGTCTCGAAAAAAATTCCCCTCTCTGCACTAACTCCACGTGCCAACTTTAAACTGATTGGTTGATCCGAGGGACGGCCATTAGGCGTGCTTGTTTGCACATGGTAAATGGAAAAGACGTAAACTAGGTGGTCGTCAGGGACATCCGAGGAATAAGAACAGTTTGTGAGGTAGCAGCTGCGATACTCACAGTTGCGCAAACTTGGAGAGCGAGAGAGGGCGCCTAAAGTATTCATTTTGTTAAAGTAATTGTTGAGGAGAGTGTGTGACTACATTTCTGTCCCTGAGCACAACAAAGTTATTATACCAGTGTCGAGAAACAAAGCTTAGAGCCGTGTTGCGAAGTCATGTTCGAAAAGAAAGTGGGCAATGAACGGGCACAAACACAAACATTTTTAAAAATTAAAAAAGTAATGTCTTAGCTGGGGCTTGAATCTACGACCTTCGGCGAGTTAGGCGAATGTAATAACCACTACCCTACGAAATACATGCTATTCTATTAATATGAAAGAACAAAGTAATTGACCTCATTTGAACGCATTGTTTGTCTCCGCATACCTTTTCTTGGCAGCTGATTGGTGGGGTTAGACAGCTTGCTTGGTTTCCGGCATGGTTAAACCATGATGAGAATTACATATGTATATATATATGCAACATACCCATGCTTTGCAGCGGAAAATTAAGATTTCAGTTAGCGTAATATCCATTCAAAACACAAATTGATTTTATTCTAGATCATGATGGATATACTAAATAAATTAATTTCACTGTCTTTTCCGAATGTATTTCGTGGTGTGGCGGAAAACATAAGTCTGTTTTTTATGTAAGAAAAAAACACCTAATTTTTGGCCCGGCCCACAGGAAGTGATAAATTAAATTCTGTTTTCGCCTGTTATCATTGCTAAAGTGTACTAAAAAAAATTCAAAATTTTTATTCTTTTACCTGCACGGAAAATTGGAGAATAAGTGATTTTCGGTTTTTTATAGCTCATACTAGAAAAAACTGCATTTGGGCCTGCGGCCCATAATAAGTGATAAGTTAATTTTTAGCGCATTTTCGAGAAGTCGAATGCGCTATTGCACCCGTTTTGTCCGTCTGTCATCACCTTTGATCACAGCATCCATAAGTCCTAGACCCATGATGTTTATATGTTTTTTGTATGTCCTGACCTGCATCAACACTCAGTTACTCGATCCGTTAAAAAACCCCGTTAAAACTACCAAAAAATATTTCGAATCGAGAGGTAACACTAGCGCAGGGAACGGCCGCCATTGCCGGAAGTCGAATACATCATTTTTCAAGCATTCAAGAGTGGTGCGAAGGCGTGCAAAAGAATTAGTTTTTTTTTTGTTTTTTTTTTTGACGTCATTAGAATATGTGTAAAAGTTTAGAGAGTTTTACGTCATCATTTGTGGTGACTTGTAGTTAGATTAAAGAGAAAATAATTTTTTTTAAAATGTAAAGAAATGACTTTTAAATAAAAAAAATGTCAGGTATATTCATTACACAAGAAAATTCATAAAAATATGTCTAAAATCTAAACACAATTACTGATAACTACATAATGCTGATATCTAACATAAGTACTGATACATAATACGAAAATGCGCTAACACGTCCTGAGTTCCAAAAGGGACCAGGCTTAACATGATTTTTTTTACTGTTACCATCGGGGAAGTGTACTCAACAACTGCCTAAAGTTTCATGTTTCTACCGACTCGGGAAGTAGGAGAATGAGTGATTTTATTATTTTATGTAACTCATATAAGGAAGAAACTACATTTTGCGCACGGCCCTTTATGAGCGGGAATTTTAAAATTCTTTGTCACAAATTTTCCCTCTGAGAGTGTACCAAACAACATTCCAAAATTTCATGCTTCTACCTACACGGGAAGTTGGAGAATTAGTGATGAATGAGTCAGTGAGTGAGGGCTTTGGCTTTATTAGTATAGATATACTTGAGATGTTTATACAAAAAGACATGATACCTTCAATCTGTGTAATAAGGGAAATAACTTTTGATAGTCATTGTGAGAATTAATTAATAGAGTGATAGTTCTTGAGTGAGATGATGCAATAGACCGGAAGTCAATAAATGATGGAAGCGTCTAGAAGGCTCTGTGTTAATTCATTACAATTGGCGACGAGGAAAATTTTCTAATCAGAAAGAATCCACGAACATCTTCGTCAAAAACAATCCAAATTTTAAAATTCTTTGTCACAAATTTTCCCTCTGAGAGTGTACCAAACAACATTCCAAAATTTCATGCTTCTACCTACACGGGAAGTTGGAGAATTAGTGATGAATGAGTCAGTGAGTGAGGGCTTTGGCTTTATTAGTATAGATATACTTGAGATGTTTATACAAAAAGACATGATACCTTCAATCTGTGTAATAAGGGAAATAACTTTTGATAGTCATTGTGAGAATTAATTAATAGAGTGATAGTTCTTGAGTGAGATGATGCAATAGACCGGAAGTCAATAAATGATGGAAGCGTCTAGAAGGCTCTGTGTTAATTCATTACAATTGGCGACGAGGAAAATTTTCTAATCAGAAAGAATCCACGAACATCTTCGTCAAAAACAATCCAAACATCTTTGAAAAGGAAGATCGGATCTAAGTTCTAAAAAGATCGATAAGTATTAAAACCAGATTTTAATTCGTTCGAATACTTTAATCAAGATCCAACGAGGAGACACCCAAAAAATTTACAACATGGCTTTCGCACAGCTACCAGCCTACCCTGCATTCGATACGAAGACAGAAGGTGTGGCTACTCGATGGCACAAGTGGGTGTCAAGGCTAACAAATAACTTATTTGTGGCATACAATGTTACTGATGAAAGCAAAAAGAAAGCTCTCCTACTAACATATGGTGGTAATGATCTTAATGATAGTTGAATCACTACTGGACTTGGAAACAACTCCAACACCGGATGAATCAGTGTTTGATAAGCTCATTCAAGCATTGAACCGTTACTTTAATCGAAGAGTAAACAAAGAGATTCAAAGATATGCTTTCAGACAGCTCCATCAACAAACTGAAGAGATAGAAACCTTCTACACAGAGTTAAAGCAGCTAGCACCATCATGTGAGTTCCATAACCCTGATGAAGAGATAAGGTCACAACTAATAGTAATAGCTAGTTGTAAATCATCCAAGGTACGGGAAAAAGGATTAAATAATCCTAACATTTTGTTGACAGACTTATTACAGTTTGCCAGAACCTGCGAGATCACGCAAAAACATGTTAAGGAGATAGAAGGAAATAATGCATCTCTGTACAAAATGAGATCTACTACCAGTTCAACTAATTACAGCAAGCCCAAACAACACAAGTATAGATCTACACCAGAACGAGACAGAGTTCCTTACTCTAAATGTAAGAATTGTGGAAGAGCATGGCTTCATGAAGGTGGTCAGAAGTATTGTCCAGCTTTCAATAGGCAGTGCCGAGCATGTGGCAAAAACAACCACTTTGCTACTGTTTGCAACAGTGCAGTTAGACTAGCATTTCAACCGAAACGCATCCCACACCAGAAACCAAGTTTTAAAAAGCATATTAGAAACGTGAATAACACGGTAGAGGATGACTATGTGTACATGTCCACTATTTAAGGAAAACATTTGCCTTTATTTGAAGTTAACATCAATGGGAGCATGATACAAGCATTAGCAGATTCTGGAGCAAGCATCAACATTCTGCCAGAACATGTATTTAAAAAGCTAACTCCCAAACCTCATCTGAATGGTAGCACAACCAAGATAATTCCATTTTCATCAAGTCAACCACTAGATGTTATAGGGAAATTCAATGCACAAATATCGCACAAGAATAATGACATATCTGCCGATTTCCTTGTTGTGAAAACAAAAGAAATACCTATCATTGGTTGGAAAACTTGTCTTAAGCTTCAACTTCTTCAGAAAGTGACAGCAGTGAACACCTGTAAGATTTCTACACAGTTCCCAGATATATTTACAGGACTAGGTAAGCTGAAAGGCCAAGCTTACAACATGAAAATTAAGTACCAAAAGGGTAAAGACAATCCTGCTGATTATATGAGCAGACATCCGGCTCATAATGTACCAAGTTCAAGAGAAGAGAAAATAGCTGAAGAATATATTCAGTATTTAACTGACAATGCTATACCAAAGGCTATGACATTACAAAAAGTTGCTGATGAGACTGCAAAAGATCCTACTTTGCAAGCCGTCATCAAATCACTTGAAACAGGACAATGGTACAGACATACCACATCTGTCCCAGTTGATGAAGTAAAAACATTTGATACACTCAAGCAATGTGCACAAGAATTGACAGTCACTCAAGATGGAATTCTTCTTAAGTCCAAACAAATTGTCCTACCAAAATCAATACAGAAACAAGCTGTTGAATTAGCACACATTGGACACCAAGGGCAAACAAAAACTCTAGCTTTGCTGCGTGAGAAAGTTTGGTTCTAAGGCATAAATGCAGCTGTAGAGAAAAAAGTTAAAAACTGCATGGCTTGTCAAGTTGCTACTCCTACGTCAGCAAGAGAACCATTGCAGATGTCCGAGCTTCCAAGGCAAGCATGGTCAGAACTAAGCGCTGATTTTGGTCATCTACCAAATGGACAACATTTACTAGTTGTTACCGATGAATATTCAAGGTATGTTGTAGTAGATATTCTTGATAGCACATCAGCAAGAGCTACAATACCTCGACTCGTCAAATTATTCGCAGAATTCGTTATTCCTGATCAACTCAAAACTGATAATGGTCCTCCCTTCAATAGCCAAGATTTCAAAAATTATATGTCAAACATGGGAATCCATCATCGCAAAATTACACCCCGATCTAATGCAGAAACAGAAAGATTTATGCGCACAGTTAAAAAGTGTATAAAAACTGCTGAAATTGAACAGAAGAACTGGAAACAAGAGCTTTACAGATTTCTTCTATCGTTCAGATAAACACCACATACATCTACAGGGATATCTCCTGCACAGATTTTATTTGGTCGAGCTTTAAAAACAAAACTTCCTCAAGTACCAAACACCCCTCAAAATAAAACAGATCAAGTCATTAGGCAAAATGATGCCAGAGCAAAATCTACCATGAAGCACTATGCTGATAAGAAACAGTATGTACAACCTTCAACTATTCAACCCGGAGATAATGTGCTTGTCAAAGACACAAAATCTATTCGACCATTAACTCCTTATGAACCAATACCTTACACTGTTACACACAAGAAAGGTACTATGAATACAGCTCAGGGAAATGGCAAAACCATCACGAGAAACAGCAGCTTCTTCAAACAGTCACCACGAGCACCTACATCAGCAGACATAATCGAAGATAAAGAATTTTCTACTGAACCAGAAGTCGACATCCAAGATGCGACTACAGTCGAACCTGAGCCCGCAACTACAGACGAACCTGTGCCCGCAGCTGACATCGGTTTACCTGATAATCCGTTGCAGCGTCCCAGAAGAGCTAGAAAGATGCCAGACCGGTATAGAGACAACCACATGAGCTAATTAATCACTACACTTTTAAAATCGAGCACGTTCAACGTTTTATTCGTTCTTTTCTCGATGGGCATTATGAAGATAACAACCAGGAATGCCCCAACGTTTCAACAAGACTAAAGCTCGTTAATGTCTTGTCGTCTTTATTTTTTTTTTTATCTTCAACGTCTGTGTCATGGTATGATAATACCATTCAAGATAAATCGTTTCATCAAATGTGTTATACGTAATAATTAATGTTAAAATCAGAAGAAAAAAAAATCAGTCAGAAAGGAAGATAAGTATGAAGACATAAATCAATATACAATAGTCTTCAATCAATCCATAAAGAAGCAGTTGAATACTTAATCAAGAACAAGTTTAAAAGACTTTAAATTTTAAGCATTAATCATAATTAAACTTAATATTATCAGAAATAACAATTGGACACTTTATCAAGAATAGACGCCAAGTTATGAATACATTAAGTTTAATTTTTATAAATGACATTTAGATAATGTAACTCCTAATGTATCTGAATTGTCTACGTTTTGCTTAATTATTTTAAATTTTCCTCACTGCAAGATGATCAAGAGTTCTTTCGGCTCATTCTATGTTAAACTTGTATTTCAATTGTCAATTGATATGATTCCATATCCGAGGAAAGGAGGAATGTAATAAGGGAAATAACTCTTGATAGTCATTGTGAGAATTAATTAATAGAGTGATAGTTCTTGAGTGAGATGATGCAATAGACCGGAAGTTAATAAATGATGGAAGCGTCTAGAAGGCTCTGTGTTAATTCATTACAATCAGGACCCCTTTTAAAAAATATTGAACCTGAGTAGGAATGAGTATAATTTTTGCAAATTATAAAACAAATTACTAGCAAACATTATTTGGATTATTTCCATAAAATGTGTGTACAAAGTACTTCTAATGTGAGGAAATATCATTTCAACGCCCGGAAAGCCTTGCAGCTGCTTAAAAAGTTTGAAAAATAAAAGTATAGAAACAATTGTATTCCTGTTGTATATACATTTTTAATAATTTAAAAAAATTAATTTGCTAGATTGTTAAGCGCCCTATTTGTAGACAAAGAAAAACATGCTATAGTACATAGACATCATTTTACTATTCTCATCATTAAAAAGTAGTAAACAAATTTCTTTTAAACATCAAAAACACAAACTATGTTCTAGTGCTTGGAAAATGATATCAATTAAAAATCCTAATGAGTTAAGTAAGAGAAATAACCTTGCTCTGCTGTGTAATCCTTGTCAAATATCTTCCTAGCCTGATCTTGTGAAGTCACTGTTGCTAAAACAGAATGTTTGTCTTCACATCTTTGCTGTTTGGATAAACATTATTATAAGTTATTATTATTATTACTACTATTATTATTAAAGATTTTTACTTTTGATAGATTTATTGGATTACCAATCAGTAATCGTTTTTTTTTCTGTTAATCATCCGCTCCTAATTTTTATTTTCAAATTACACAAAATTGAATATTAAATACATACAAAAGACAAGCATGGTGTACACATTGATAAACTCTAACATTCTCTTGGAGCAGGGGTACGCAACATGCGGCCGTGGACACGAAAATGTGGGGCCATGGAAAACTGTTTAAATTATAATAACCTGCGGCCGTCAAATATTGGCAATTAGGAAACATATTATGTGAAGTTGTAAATGAAATATAGAATATTCATTTACACTATAAAGCTTTTGTTTTTTGTGAAGGAAAAACAGTTTGCCTCATGCACAGAAGAGTACAGTATATCTTTGACTAATGTCTACTACAAAGTCATATTCAACAGCTCAATCTCTATCGAGAGCCATGAAATAAAAATCCGTCTACGTCCTTTTCCGTCGTCCTCAAAGCACTGTTTGAATTTGCAGATAGTTTTCAGGTTTCCGACAAGATCTCAGAAAATATGAGATTCGTTGCTTCTCCACATTTAGTTGAGATAGAGAGTGCGCCGTAGGATATCCAAATGAAACTGATCGAATTAAAAAATAACGCGAAGTTTGTGAAGAAATTCGCAGACAAAAACAATATTCTTGAGACATGGAAATAGCTGTGGGGTATTCCAAGCGTCGCGAAATAGCAAGAAACACTCTAGTGCTGTTTGGAAGCACTGAAGGGCTGAACTTAAAGTACGTCACTCCAATTTTTACTATTTTTAACTCCCCCCCCCCAGTCGCAAACTCTGAAATCTAAAATCCCCACAACCCTCCCAAAGTACGTCTCACTTTTGTACTAATTTTCTTTAACTTTAATTAAAGAAAATATATAAAACACCGTGACGTCACACATGGCCGGGACCCATCTCCCCCTGTCTCATACAGTCCCACTTTCTTTCACCACTGCCTTCTCAGGAGCGTGACGTACTTTACGGGCGGCACATGTGCGTAGCGTCATTTTCACGACTGAAATATCTTAACAACAAACATCGAGCCCGACTGGTGGACACCAATCTGGCGTCAGGAATACGACTGATGATCTCCGGCAAGTACCCGGACTATGCGCGACTCTCGGCAAACATCCAAGTGCAAGGCATCCATTAATATCTGGACTCTGGACTGCTAAGTTACATGGACAGTGTTAGTGAAGCAGCTTATCACTTAATCAATTATTGTGTTTTCGGTGTACTAAAGTCACTTAAAAATATACGCATGCTGTAGCATGATAGTATGTTTACATGGCAATGTTCAATAAAGTAGAAATAAAAGAGAAAATCTATTTAATTTTTTTTTTTTTTTTTAAAGCACTGTGTTTGCCTACAATACATTTGATGATGTCATAAATAATTAACTCGAATGACTAGTAAGAGAGGTAATTTTTTTAGATTGACTGTTTCGTTTTTAAGTGAAAAATTGTAATCGGCCATTGCAAAGGTAATTTTCTTTTAATGCGGCCGTAAATAGCCCAAAGGTTGCTTTAGAGTCTATTGAAATTTTTCCATTTTCTGTTATATAGTAAATAAGGGTTTATGACAATATTCAAAGGGTAATAAACACGGGTTGGGCGTCGAGTCTAATATTAATGATATAGAGATGGCCGTGCTCTAAATCATGCGCAACTTCTTTCATTGATAGCTGAAGTGGGTTATTCAATGTTAAAGACTTTCACAAAAACACCGCTTTCAACTGAAATGATATATAACTAAGACATGTAAAGATTTGGTCTTGACGTATGTGTTAGTTCCAGCAAAATATTTGGAGATTTTTTTTAAACGGGAAATTTTGTTTGTATTTTCTATCCTTTCTTCGAACCAACAGCGTTATTATATCTGAAAAATGAGTGTAGCAGTATGTATTAAATTTATCGAAGATTTTAAAAAGCGTATTCTTTCTTAAGATAGACTTATGTTTATTCTGAGAATCTGACGTTCTTCCATCCCAATGATAGAAACTAAAAGGTGAGGTAGGTTATGTGAACGAGGTTAACTAGGACTATACTAAAAATCTAAGGGAATTTTCTTTTTTGTGGCCCGCAAAGACAAATACTAAGCCAGCCTTCAATGGAAATGTGCTTCATGTCCGTGACCGAAAAATCGTCTCGTGTTTTATATTAGAGACGTCAAAGCGCGTGCGCTGGCAATGTAAATAAGCACTTCTCGGGTTTTATTTCAATTTGTCTTTGCAACAGTAAAATATAAAATATTTTTTAAAAAGTTGTTTTATCAACCCTCCACAAAAGCCATAAATCGGTGATGGATCCTTCATGTTTAATAAAGAATAGAAAAACACACACACTTTTCTTTGGTAATACAGACATAAACAAGAGTGTTTTCTGTATCATGAAACGATTGCCGTATCTAAAGAGTAAAATTTAAAATGACACCAAGAAAAACGGCGTATCGATTTTGGTGAAAAGTAACTCCCGAGTAAAAACAATTTCCAACCCTTGGTCTAGGCAAGAATTTTTTTTTGAATGTATTTAATTGCTGAGAAACTCTCCTTAGATCGATCATATTAGAAAACTCCATTTATGCTGTTACAGTCCTATTAATTGGATTCTCCTTCAAACTGTTGCTTAATGCGGTCTTTATCACATTAGGGTTGTAGTATAAATCTTTGCTAATGATTCTTACCTTGGCCTCCTTCCATGTAACTTTGTCATTAAACAGCCGGAAACATGTCCCGTCAACTAATCTCGCATTTCTTCCTGAACAAGAAGAGGTCTCTGCACAGTCGTAGAAGAAAAGTATAATTTAAAAAATGTTGATAAGAAACATTTTTAAAAAATCAATTTATTACGATAATGTTCATAAGAGTATTACCCGTTTATGGTTGTGTACCATTTCCGTGTAGAACAAGTAATAACTCATCACTCTTGACTCTATCAAGCTTGGCATTTCGTCATACCGCCGTCAAGAACCCTGTTTCGCTCTATAGTTTGAAGGCTAAAAGGTTTCTTTGTCCCCTTCAATATACATACATATATATATATATATATATATATATATATA
>MUZC01004555.1:786918-811565 GCA_002072015.1 Radix auricularia | reverse complement strand
TATATATATATATATATATATGTATGGTTATCTTTACTAAACGTAATGGGATCGTTTTAAAATGCTGTTTGATTGCAAAAATTGTCTTTTCACTTGGAACTTGTTAAAAAAAAACTTCTGGTATTATTAGTTAATGTCTGAGATATAATACCTATTGAAGTCTACTTTTAAGGAACAATAAATTACCACTGATTTTAATTATTGTTTTTTAATTTGCTAACACAGAACGGAATGGTGGCGAGAAATTGACAAAATACGTTTTTCGTTTTTTTATTTTAAAGGAAATCCAGTAAATTTTTCGGAATTTTTCAGGCCCTTGCACATCCTTGAGACCCCTTTTGCACATTTGCAAAAGACCCAAACACCTATAGGGTTGAAATAAACGCCAAACGATAGCTAATAATATTTAGAACTATGTTGGAAAAGGAATTTTTGAAATTTTTCTTTTCGTTCGACTCCCATCATTTTAGCATCAATCTTTGAAAGCTATTGTTTTGTTTAGTTTCAAAATTATTGCTTTGAATGACTTTTAATTTAATCTAAAATGAAAGTAAATTAGGTTTTCCCGCTTTGTATATGATAATGTTAAACTGTGGCGCGATTCACATTTAGACATATTCTTGGTGTAATGTAGGGTGTCAAGCTTCTCAAAAGCCTGCAAAGAAATTGGCCTGCAAATCAGCTTGAAAAAGACACACATCATGGCCTAAGACACTCGACCTCCTCCTACCATTAATATCGATAATGAAAACTTGGAGGTTGTGGAAAGCTTAGACTACTTGGAGTCCAAGGTTTCCAATACATTGTCCATTGAAGAGGAAATAAACAGCAGAATCGGCAAGAAAGCTGCCACAAATTAAATAAACGGGTCTGGCAAAACACTATGCTATCAGAGAAAACCAAACTGCGAGCCTGTGATATCAGTACACTACTATATGGGAGTGAGGCATGGATCATTTGTACAACCTATGAGCGCAAGCTTAATAGCTTCCTCTTGAGATGCCTGCGTCGCATCCTCGGCGTTTAATGGCAACACAAAGTGCCTAAAAGTGAGGTCCTAATGCGTGCCAATACCCAAAGCATGTTCTCAATCCTTATTGAAAAACACCTGAGATGGCTAGGACATGTTAAAAGAATGAGCCCTGGCCGCATCCCGAAAGACCTCATATATGTTGAACTTGCTTCTGGTAAGAGGAAGACAGGTCGCCCACGCCTGAGATTTAAAGATGTCTGCCAAAGGGACAGGAAAACAGCCAGAAAACGTACACGTGACTGGGAGTGCAAGGCAGAAGACCTATATACATGGCGCACGGTTGTCAAGGAGGGCGTCATAGTTAGCCGAGGAACGAAGAATGGAGGAGGCTGCAGACAGAAGAGCTAAAAGAAAGGCAAACACATTTGGAAGCACAGAGCTCGTGTGTAAAAACTGTGGTAAAGACTGTCACTCAATGATAGGACTGCACAGTTACACAAGGAAATGCAAACCAACCCAACGGTGATGCCCCATTGTCTCGTGAGGCGGAAGGATGCTGACGATGTAGCGTGAGGGATATGACGTCATATTTTGTTAAGTGTCTGAATTACGGGATTTGACATGACGTTTATTGTAATCTAGAATTTAAAAATTGGAAATTCTGTTGGGAAATTGCGTTTAAATACTCATTCGAGTTTTTATTACTTGTTTTTATGTAATCTTTAGATTACAATTGTTTTTATTATTATTTACTCAGAAAGGCGGTTCTTATTGCATTAAATAAACGTTAGACACTGAAACTTTTAATTAGAATTTGTTTATTTTAAAAAATAGAGATGATTGAAATTAATTATATTGCATCTAAAATACTTTTCCAACATGAATACTTTCTGGTAGTAACATCATTTTATTCAATGCATAACACCCTGATTCAGTGGCGTTGCAAGGAAGTGCGATATTGAGTTTGCACAGTGTGATACCAACCCTAGCTATGCCAGTTCCCTGATATATTTTACTCAGTATTCAGCATCAGGGTTGTCTCAGAAAAGGAATGATTTGCCATAGAAACCATTAACTCATGTTTATACTCAAAGAAATCTAAAAGTCGCTTATTTGAAGCTGAACAGATTGGCATTGAGTCAACGTTTCAATTTTTTTTAAATGTTGTTATCATTAATTTTTATTTATTTATTTATTTTTGAGTTTCTGAGTCTACTTAGTAAAATAAATTGGAGAAATTTATATTGACATAACGTTTATCAACATCTGGAGGTCTAAGTCAAGAAGATGATTAGCTCACCAAGCGATATTTAATAATTATATTTCCTTGGGTGTTTATTACATTTTCCGGGCCTGAAAATGTTGCTGTGTCATCTCTTTGAAAAACACTAAGCCAGGGACGTAGTGTAAATGCGTGTTTTTCAAACAGTATTTTAACGTACATTTTTGTACTTGCACATTTCATTAGAAAGTGTGGTCATTGGAAATCTTCTGGGTAAATACTTACATTTTATCTAGAATGAGTTGATGGAGAGAATGAAAAAAAATAGTGCTAATTGGATGACTTGATTTTGTTTTAAACAGGCATTGAAGCGAAAAGATATTTATTTAGAAGTTTCTTTTACTGTGATGATATCTCTGAAACTTTTTTTACAATATTATTATCATACGCACCGCTTAGAGGTTTAGAATCAGCCGTTCCTTTCTTTTCATCTGATGACACAACAATCTGCACAATAAAGTTAACTTCATATTTATTTATAGCTCACAAAACTGCTAGTGATTATTTTGCTATATAAATTATTAATTATTTTAGAAAATGAAATATATAAGTACCTACCAAAGAATCTTTTCATTTTAAGTATAAAATTTTCGTCCTTCGTGAATTATAAATATGCTTTAATTTGTAGTAGACGCCTTGAAGCACGTACCGCCGCTTACTTTGTAACGTTTACATAAGGGACATAAGTTGATGACATCACTACTTACCACAAGAGCCAAGTACAGGAATAATCTGTAAACAGCAATCCCGATGGCTCAGATGTGACTCAACTGAGGGAACCGTTCTGTTTCCCGGCTAACGTACCCCAAACTAATCTTAAATGATGTCAGATACACCTGGGCCAACAAACGGTGACAACTAGATCGACAGTGTAATCAGCTTACCCCTTGATAAGTGTTTGAAAGAAATTGCTCTTCATCCTGACCCCCGAAAATCGTATACTTAAAAACGAAAATAGACCCGCCATTTTTAGGATATACTTGTCAGTTTAAAGCAAGCTCTCGTTGTTTTGTTGTTAAATCATTTATTTATTTTTTAAATAAACAATTCTAAATTTGACATACAAAAAGTCGGGTCTCCATCTCAGGATCAAAAAGAGATGGGACATGTATACCAAAGCCAAGAAGATATGGCCCAACAGTCCAGAGCCAAGCAGAGAGCGACGAACAGCCCAGAGCGAAGAAGATATTATCCTACATCCAAGAGCCAAGAAGAAATTATCCAACAGCCCACAGCCAAGAAGAGATGGCCCAACAGCCAAGAGCCAAGAAGATAAGACCTAATAGCCCAGAGCCAAGAAGAGATGTGCCAAATGCCCAGAGCCAAGAAGAGATGGACCTACAGCCCAGAGCCAAGAAGAGATGGGCCTACAGCCCAGAGCCAAGAAGAGACGGTCCAATAGCCATAGCTAAGAAAAAGTGAGTCAGCAAGGAGAGGTGGTCGACTTTTTCAAGAACGGGATTTATTTAGGTTAATAAATTTTTAAAATTATATTTATAAAACTCTGTGAATGTTCATCTTCAGAATACAGACAAGAAAATATCTTCGTTTCTAAGGCGGTAAAAATGTGCTTCTTAAAATTGTTTTTGGAAAAAATAATAGCATTAATCTCTCTCTCGAAAATTTCTTATTTCCCACATCCCACTGACTTTCTTTTTACTTTTTTTCATTAATGCATTTTGTCTTAAATATATAATTCGTTAAATCTATATCCCCGACAAGAAGATATGGGATTGATACTAAATCACATGTGACGTCACTTTCCTACTACGTTCATTGAAAAGATACGGGCAGATTAATTTTTACATATTGAGATGTAATACATAAGTAGCATCCATTTTGTTCTAAACTAAAATAGAATTGCAAGTGTTTTATTTTCATTAAAATTTTCCGAATGTTAATGATTAAAAAGTCCGTTTTTTTTTTCGAATTTACTAATATTATTTCCAATTCATTGCAACAAAATTATCTATTAGTAAGTGACGCCCACCACATATGCTATCAACCTAAACACCGACAACGTAACCTGTTTGTAGCCGACAACGTTACCTTTTTGTTGCCGACAACGTAACCTGTTTGTTACCGAATTGTGTCTTACAAAGTTGTAAATTACGTTAAAATGACGCTGTCCTGTCAGATGGCTGAACTTGTTTAGTAATTAATTATCGATTATAAACTGACGCCAAGTTCAGTATCATCTACATTCTTGTAGGGAGCACGGACATGACGCATTAGCTAAATCAATTAACTTTCTGATCTAAAAATTACTGATAGTGAAATAACTAGGAACATCTTTTATTATAATTAACTGGGCAGAAAAATGCGTTTCATTAAAAATAGAAATCAAGTTAATAAATTAAAAGCAAAGGATCAGTAAAATCAGTCACCTGTAATATATTAAGTAAAACAGCTATATTTTAAAGTTCATTGCGTATGTTTAACACATGTAACTGCAGAGTGGTAAGTCTAAAAAGGAATTTAAATATAGTCTAATCTCATTTCATTTAATTACGATGGGAACAAGGGATTTTTAAGTTGATTTCTCACAATATTTACAGTATGTGTGAAGCCTGAAGTACATCAATATTTAATTTGTTGTTAAAAATGAATAATTTTAGTCCGCTTTAATGTTTTCAGATACAAGTTAGACATGAGAAGAATATATTGAATGGAAGACTTGTATTTTCGTACTTTCGATTTGACTTTGTCTCCCTTAGCTTGCAAAAGATGCTAAAATTATATGGAAAATAACATTTTGTCAATTCAAAGCATTATTATAAGAGTATGCTTGGATCTAAAATTAAGCGAAAACAACTTTACGTTGAAAATATATAAATTTAATTTTAATGTGATAAAATGATAAAATAGCTCTGTAATGTTAAATCTCCCGTTATAAGTTTTAAGAATTATCAAAAACTAAATTAGTTTATTATAAATTACATCATACAATGCTTCTAAAAATTTGTAAGGTGCGCCGCTAGGAATCATTTATAATTGTGCTGCAATTAATTTTTTTCTTTAAAAACAATAAAGAAAAGAAAAAAAACTCGATGTTTTGGCACTTTGTTCTTGCAAATTCATGTTTCACAAATAAGTGATGAATTGATAATTAATGCGTAGATGATTTTGTTTCCGGTGAAAACAAGTAGAGCACAACTAGAGTGATGGAAGGAGCTACTTATTGCAAATTAGCACACTCGCGTTTATTATATGACATGACGCTAACCAATGCTTGAAATACACCAACTATGAGTTACCGACAAGCCAATATGATTTATCTAGCCCCACCTCCCCGCCACTCCTCAGTCCACACTTATCCTTTCCATACTTAATATTTTAAAATAAAACTCATCTGTTTGTTTTGGGTTTTGTTGTTAAAGGGCTTTCTCAGTAGCAACGTAACTTTTTAAATCTGGTCAGCAAAAAAGTGTTGAAAATAAGTTTTTGCTTGATGTCAATTATAAAGTTGCAGAGAGTGGTTAGTTTGCAAATGGTTGTTGATGGCCCCACCCACCCCACACGTGGGATACTGAGTGACTCACCTCGAAGCCGCTGAAACCAATTACCAACCCACCAAGCGTACATTAAGGTTAAAGCTATGGCCTGAATAAACGTTACGTCATTGGTCAAAATTTATACCACGTTTTTGTTAACTTGTTTTTGTTCCCGTCGTTTCGTCCACAAAAATTTAACTTTCCAATTAAATAACGACTGATGGTCCTAGATATTTCAAATTTTTACCACGAGTAGATCTTGGATGAAAAATAAAAGAATAGCATTAATGTATTAAAATAAATTAATTGTATGCACATATTGAGCTTTTTTTCAAAATATTATTTGATATATTATTTAACGAATTTCCGTTTTTAAAGAAATAATATGTCTTGAACTAAAATAATTTTTGTCAATTTAGAAATATTTTAAAATAAATGATTTAACAACAAAACAACGCCAGTTTGATTTAAACTTACAAGTATATCCTAAAAAAAAATTAACAGATATTTTTCCTGGCTGGTCTATTTTCGTTTTTAAGTATACGATTTTCGGGGGACAGTATGAAGAGAAATTTGTTTCAAACACTTATCAAGGGGTAAGCTGATTACATTGTCGATCTAGTTGTCAACGTTTGTTGGCCCAGGTGTATCTGACATTTAAGATTAGTTTGGGGTACGTAAGCCGGGAAACAGAACGGTTCCCTCAGTTGAGTCACATCTGAGCCATCGGGATGGCTGTTTACAGATTATTCCTGTACTTGGCTCTTTTGGTAAGTAGTGATGTCATGAAGTTATGTCCCTTATGTACACGTTACAAAGTAAGCGTCATACGAGCTCCAAGGCGCCTAGTACAAATTAAAGCATATTTATAATTCACGAAGGACGAAAATGTTATAATTAAAATGAAACGATTCTTTTTTAGTTACTTCAATATTTCATTTATTTAAATAATTAATAATTTATATAACATAATAATAACTAGCAGTTTTGTGAGCTTTAAATTAATATGAAGTTAACTTTATTGTGCAGATTGTTGTGTCAGCAGATGAAAAGAAAGGAACGGTTGATTCTAAATCTTTAAACAGTGCGTATGCTAATAATATTGTAAAGAAAGTTTTAGACGTATCATCACAGTAAAAGAAACTTCTAAATAAATATGTTTTCGCTTCAATGCATACTTTAAAAAAATCAAGTAATCCCATTAACACTATTTTTTTTCATTCATCAACACATTTTCCATCAACTCATTCTATATAAAAATTTTAAGCTTTTACCCAAAAGTTTCCAATTACCACACTTTCTAATGAAATGTGCAAGTACAAAAATGTAAGTTAAAATGCTGAAAAACACGCATTTACACTACGTCCCTACCTTAGTGTTTTCAAAGAGATGACACAGCAACATTTTCAGGCCCCGAAATGTTATAGAAACCCAGAGGAAATATAATTATTTAATAAATGTCTATAGGTTTAAAATATGTATTTATGTAGGCTTATAGGTACCGTACTTGTAATGTATTATTGTTTATATTATAAACACAATATATTAACTTTTTGATTGAGTTTTATCTTTGAAAATATTATACGGCTAATTCTAGTTATCCTACACATTTTTAAATCGCTAAATGATTCAAGGCCTATAACATAAATCCAAAATAATAAGACCAAAGCTAATTTTCTAAATACAAAATAGTGTTACTGGGTTTTTAGCGCCGTTGTTTCATTGATAACTTATTTTTGGCACACTTGACAAATTTCTGCTTTGCGGATTTTTAGTTACTGTATTTTAAATATTGACAGATTAGCACTTGGCACATTTTGCAAGTGCCTTGATGACAAGTGGTTGTTTCACCTCTGTAAATAAATAAACCGTTTCAGCATATTTTTAAATGTGACCAAATGTGACAATGTAAATCTCTGTAAAGGCAAATAAATAATACTAAATAAGAGAAATAACTTTAGAAGATAAGGTCTAACAATAAACTCCTGACAATCTAGATACAAATCTAAGCTTATATTCAAACTGAATTATCAGCTGTTTGTTAAAACAACTTTTTTTAAAAAAAAAAGCTGTCCCAAAACCTTAAAGTCATATTCTATGGCTAGACATAATCCAGGGATAAGTGAATGATGTAATCATCTTCCGTAATGTATAAAAGTAAATCTATAATTAACAGGGACCTTTTTTAGGTCTTAAAAAAAAAAGACGGTATGTCACAAAAGCTGGTTTCTCATCCTAGGGCACCGCATCCTGTTTTAGATAGGCTTAGAAAAGATGGCTTAAAGTTCCTTGTTTAGTGCTTAAAATGATAGTTACTTTTTTTTTTCTTTCTTCAGATATATCATTTTACTTAATTTTTGCACGACGGGGCAGAGTATGTGTTTGTATTTGCATTGTTACAAAGAAAAGCGATTTCATCCATTTTTATTTTAAAACTAGGGTATCACCCGTCATAAATGACGGAAGCTTTAAAAATCAATATATTTCAGCTTCAATCTCTTAATTTGAACAAATGTTCATCAGAAAAAAATCAATACATAAGCTATGGGCATTTTATGAAATTTTCAGTTTAATGACGTCATAAATATAATTTATTATATAATTTTTTGTCTTATTCATTTATTTCCAATAGCAATTTTAATCATTTTTGGTGCGCTGGTTTCTAAAATTAGTAGCGTCATCGGGACATAAATTGCAACTTATATATTTTTGTTGAGTATTTTTGGTGCGCAGCTATCTAAAAATAGTAGTGTAACGGACGTTACATTGAGAACTATATAAAATCGATAATAAGGGATGCTTTTAGTTTAAATTGTTCCCGAAATAGTGAAGTTCATGGTTCTTTTTGTTTGTGATTTTTCTTCCTTAGAGGTTCTCATCTTTAGTCCAGGGACTATTGTGTTTGGTTTTTTTTTCTTAAGCCATAATGTAAACACACACAATTATTTTTTTTAAAAGCCGAATGGGAGTCGAATTTGGCCTCCATTTATATAGACAGATAGACGTAAAAAAAACAAACCTTTCTTATCACGTATGAAAGAACAAACACATACAAGTTTTCTTTCTTTCCGTCCGGTATCTGGGCGTGGAATTGGTTGCCTGAAAAAAAAAAACCCAGGAAAGCCAACACTTTATCATCATTTAAAAATCTAATAAGAATACAGGACTAAACACAATTCATAGATATACGTATGACGCAATAATCTCCTGTACAGAAGGAGCGTCTGTAATATATTAGATAAGATAGATATAAGATATTGAAGCTACATTTTCATTTTTACCCGAGCGGATTTTTACTACCCGGGTAATCACATGGCAACGGGTACCCGGGTCCCGGTTACTCGTTGAAAAGCGTATAGCCAAAATGTATAAAGTAAAAGGGTTTTTTGTTTGTTCGTATTGTTTCTGAAATAGTCGGTCCCCACTCATTGTCTGGCATGTTTTGAAAGTACAAGTGAGTCAGTTTTCTTCGGGTTTTTTTTTCATAATTATAGGTTATCATTTTAATGATTGGGACATGTTTTTAAGGTTACTGCCTAATTTTTGTTCGTATTATATTACTGTTATTTAAAAAATAAATATATTCAAGTTATTTTTATTCACATTTTTATTACTATTGTGTTTTTGTCTAGTTTTTAAGTTAAATTTAGCTTTAAAATAATTGCTTACTTGTACATTTTATGAGGAAAGTTATTATTTGTCGTTTTGGTTAGGAACTTTCAGTCAGTGGATGTAAACGTAGGTCTCCAGATGTTGTCCCGAGACTTGAGTCTGTTATTGATCTGGCAACGGTTCGTTGGCTTAAGCTACGTTGACAAATGCGAAAATATTTCGATCAACGTGTGATGAAATTGAAAATATGATATCTACTCCGACGGTTTCTTATATGCTGTTGTGAAAACTTATTTTTAATGAGCTTACAATTGTTGTTAACGATTTACAAACTATTGTGGATTGGTGTTACAGAAAAAAAGTGACGTTAATTTTAATAAATAGAGTTTAAGATGACATTAATTTCTTTTGAAATTTAATCAGAGTATAGAATTCTAAATCTATTCGTTTTTTTAAAAATTATTGACGTTCAGAGCGAGCTTGTATAATAGATCTACATAGATTTATGATTGGATTGAATCATTTTAAAAAAGCGTTACATATTTTGTCTTTTATTCGCGCATGATTATAACATGGGGGTGATTGTGTTTAAAAAATAGTCGACAACTTGATACAGAATAGTGGTCAATATGTATTAAGATTTTTGCAAAAGTTAATGGTAGATTTTATTTATATATTTAAAATGATGTCCTAGAAGGCAAACTTTGTTTAAGTTGATGAACAAGGTAGTTAAAATGTATGTATTTAAACTTTTGAAAACAAATAGGTTAAAGATAGTAAAAGGTTTTTTTCCCCGTTCATGTAAAACAGATGGGCCAAATGTAGGTTGAAAACATTCTTTATATTTTTTAATCGTAGAATTTAAAGAGGATCAGAAGTAGTTATAATTTTATAAATATTGAAAACATCGAGGCATATGGGTGTCTTTTTATATGTGTTTGAAATTGATTTCTTATGTGCATAGATTAGGTGAATGACACCTTGAGAATTATTTCCAGAAGTGTTTACATTATCTTCATTTCCCTAATTATAATAAAGTTATATTTATTTTAATTTAGTTGATTTATTTAAAATTATGTTTCGCGCTGGACACCCCTATTATTTTGCTTATTCCCACATCCAGAAATTTTAATTTAAGAAAAGGCATTGGAATTTATTTTGACATTTCGGATGGTCATTTACCCAATACCCCTTTTTATTTCTATAAAGGTATTTCTATATAGTAGTTTTATGTATGTACGCATTTTGTATTTTATGTGATAAATATTATGATTTTTTGTAGGTAAACCGTGCTTTTAAGTTATTTATGTGACAAGTGATATTTTTCGATAACATATTTAAACATACCGGAATCTCCATTAGCAGCGTCCCATTTAGCTTAAAACATTGAGACATGCCATTTTTTGGTTGTGTATTTTTAAATTGAAAAGTTTTTATATTTACATTTGTTTCATTGTCTTGTATAGTTTTTGTGATCTTTATTTTGCGTAATGCTTCCAAACCAGTGGGTGGCCATACAATTAGTGATTTAGAATTCTCACGTTTTCTTCATCTTCTAACGGGATCATTTGTTAACAATTCTAAAAAAGAAGCAATGTTAAAAACAACAAAAAATTAATGAAATAAAATGTGTTATTTTCCTCTTTAAAAAAAAAAAAAACAGTAATATGATTTTACGCTTTGGAGGACTAAAAATTTAATTTTTATTAATCACTAATATTTAGCATTTTGATTATTCCCGACATTTAAAAAAAAATTTTTTTGCCTAATTAAATGTATATATTTCTTAATTATAATAATGTGAGTATAATAAATATTTTAAGTTATATGCAGATACTGTAAAAAAATTATGCATTCTGTATCGTTTACTTAATAGGTTTGGACTTTACTTTATCAAAAGAGGCAGTCGGCGAAGACTGCGGCATGTTGCGTTGTTATGGAAACAATCTGCCTGAAGGCACAAGGTCAATCATAGCCATGAAGGTCTATGACGTCACGAATGAAGAAAAATCACTTTTGGCCTCGGTATCTAATGTCTCCTATTGCCCCAAAGAAATGTCCACGCCAACACCATTGAAACTTGAGATCCCCTTAAAGCAAGGCTCCCAGTGTGACAGCGGTTCTTTCGCGTGTCTTCTGAATTACGTGAATAGTAAAGGCGAGGTAGATGTGGAAGTTAGCTTCATCAAACCACCCGAATACTGCCTTGACCCTATCAAAGGATGGACTTTAGCATTCCGCGGGACGGCCCGTAATAATCAGAACATTTATCAAGCATACACAACTAACCAGACCAATGCCGAAGCAGTCGAGCCAGGGTGTAAACAGGTAGGAAAATACACGGGGGGGGGGGGGACATAAGGAATTGAATTTTAATATTGAAAGTAAAATTAGAGTTGACTTATTGAGCAAGGTTAAGTGGTGATACTGGGATTTGATCTTTATATCTCTGAAATCATTATTTTATAGTGCAGTGTTTCACTTTTTTAAAGAAAAGTTTTTTGAGCTAAATGTCTCCTGTGTATTTATTTGGACATAAGTTATAACGTAACTACCAGTTATGATTTTATAACAATTGTTTCTCTTAATTTGCTATATTTATTTTTTTTAAAATATATAACTGAAACAAGATTAGTCAGTACACATGCAAGTCACTTCATCACTTTATGAATCAAATTTAATTATATCCCATTTAATTTCCAAATATAAAAAAAAACGTAAAGATTTGCAGGAAAAATAAAATGTTAACATGTTAATTTCAGCTCTGTTTTATTTATCCGCCTCTGAATTAACTCTCTACACTCTTTATAACCCGAAGGTGATTAGTGTGTAAAACATTCGCCATTTATGAAACATTTTTGTTGTTTTTTTAGCAACAAGATTTTTTAATGAAGATGCGAGAGGATAAATTAATTTAAAAATATCAAGGCCAGCGGAAATTGGTATTTTTTTAATCAGTGCAAAGGTGTAGTTATCTTGTACGTTTGAATAATAAGCCGTAATTTTTCATCACCTTTTGTTGTTCAGCAAATAAATAATTGACATGTTGAAAATCAGCAAGACGTCTTAGCTCTGCAAGGTTGACTTAATTACATTAAGACCCAGAAAAAAGTTGCGAATTAACACCAATAGTTTTACTTTGGTGAGACAAATAGTTCAACGAATGGTTTAGGCGGCATATTTCAAAGCAAAGTTATTGTCAAAGCATTGTTGTTTTTTTTAATTAACAATTACAGCCGCTTTCATCTCTAAGCAGTCCTTCCTTATTTTTTGTCAAATAATTTTTTCCCTTATACGATTCTTCTAAAGAGCTAAAACCTTTTTGTGTTTGCAATTTCTGTTTCGCATTGAAAGAAAAAAAAATGTATCAAAATACATTGTAGTTGTTTCGGACCGTATTTTATTTCCCGTTTACAGAAATTTCTCCTTAAAGATGTACTTCATTTTTAGTAAATTTTAATATTTATTTTTTAGATGCATCCGAATTTTGTTTTTAAAGGAGACAACCTATCGTATCGAAGACGTTGAACCAAAGATAAAAGTCAGTTATGAGATTTATTGACGAAAATTCGAGAGAAACACGGACTACTAGTCGAATTTTCGTCAATAAATCTCATAACTGACTTTTATTTATAGTTTTTTTCCGAGATCGAAACGTGTCTGAATCCATAATATGTCACCTCCAGGTCACATGATGATGAAGAAATATGGCGATTTTTAACGATCAGTGCACAGTCATATTTTTTTTAATCAGATGCCATTATCAAATAATAAGCGCTGGGACAAGCTCATTGCAATATTTAACTTTAAAACGGAGCCAGGGAAATTCAAGATTAATATATTAGACGCATTAATTAAACTCAGAGCGTCACTAGGTTTCGTGACACCAGGGGCGATAGCTCATGGTGTCACCCCCTCGCGACTTAACCCACAAAACTCTTCTGAGTTTTTTTCCGGCGCCAAATAAAGGGAACATAGGAAGTTTACTTTTTGGTGTCACCCCCTGATGGTGTGACACGGGGCGGCCCGCACCAACTGCAAACCCCTAGTGACGCCACTGCTTTATCTTTAGTAGATGTTACATAGTGTATATTTTCTGTTTTAGAGTAAAGTAAAACCATTCGCAAGTTGAGAATGGCATGAAAAAATTCCAAATAATTTAAATTGGAAACGCATCTGATTTTACCTTTAATCATTGCGCGACCAGACGTCGGAGAAGCCTTGTAAAACCTCCCGCTTTCCTCTCATTAGCACTTACTTCCAGTTTAATTATTGCTGATTTAAAATAGTAACTCATTTTAAAATTCATATCAAATCGTTAAAAAAAAATTTTTTAAATTCACCCCTTTGACGTCATCTTTTTTTTTTAGGTGAATTTACCTCTCCCTTGCAAACAGCACTACAGGAACAGCAAAGTCCTGGACAACTGGACTAACATCAACGAGGTCGCTCTCGTTGTCTACAAGAACACCACTCAGGTCAAGCGGGTTGTGTTTGACGGGCGTGGCACGACCAACATGAACTGGTTTAGACAAGACCGGATCAAAACTTCGTCCTGGACTGACCTTGCCACGGAATCCGCAAACTTTTTCAGCATCACTGGGGAGGTCGTGGGTAATGAACCGTATCGGTTTAGACGTAGATTTTTCATGAATCATTTTTTCAAGAGTTGTCCCGGAGACACCGGGTGGTTTGTGGTACAAGACACTGACTCGAACAGTGCTTGCCAGTGGGAACACTATCCATCTTTTCCAGTCATTAAATACTCCACAGGCGACCGATTTACTTTGTGGAATTCTACAAATGCTGACGTAGCTGATGTGTTTGCTATTTTCGTTCGATAGAGAGTTTTTTTTTTTTTTAAATACTCTGTTTATAATTTTTTGTCAAATATTTCGCTGTCTCTCTGTCTCTCTGTCTCTCTCTATCTCTCTCTCTCTCTCCCTCTCCCTCTCTCTCTCTTTTCTTTGCAGGACATACACACTTTAAAAGAAATTACTTGATATCTTTTCTTTAGGTTTTCTTAGAATTATCTTGTAGAACGTTTAATTTGTTTGTTGTGGTGTAATTAAAACTAATTTCTAAAATAATTTTTTAAAAGGTTCTTTCATTGATTAAATGCAATGTCATTTAGTGATTTATTGCAGTCGCTCATGAGCAAATTTAATTTGACAAGTTTTACTATTTAGATTTAGGATAGATGACGATTGTCAAAATGTGTAAAGATTCGGTATAGTGGAAAGCCAAAGAAGACGTATTTTTTTGTTATTTATTTTTTTATAGTGGTTTGGGTTTAGGGAGTTAGTTAGTGTTAACGAGAATATTTTATACACTATTATTTAAAATAAACCAACCTGAAATGTGTACATTATCAAAGTCACAAAGAAAACGGTCGACTAAAACGTAATTATGTTTGTATTTTTTTGAAAAAGTAGATATCTTCTTAAACATTTAGATTTTGATTTGTTTAAAAAGTTATCAGGAAACCAAAAACGTTTCCCTCGATCAGTGGTTCCCAAAGTGGTCCATACGAAACCCCAGGATCCGCGGAAAAGTTCAGAGGATCCGTGGAAATTTAAAATTGATTTTGGGGTCCCTGAGCAACGTCAGGGGGTCCGCGAAAGGTTTAGCGTAAAAATAATAAAATTATTGGATTTTTTATTATTACGGAAATTTTAAAAAAGAACAATGAATACTGTAAAACCGATTTTTTTCAGGTCCTGAATATAATGAAGTTGTTTGACTTAGAAAAACAAAAAAGAACTACCATATTACCATAGATGTAACCAATATAAATGCTTGGTTAATTGAAAGGTATGTCAAATTTGAAGCGTGAGAAAGGCGGAGACCCTATATGTAGATCATAAAATATAATCTTTTAACGGAAGTGACGAGGATTGAAAGGTTGGGTAAATTTTGACCTGTCGTTAAGTCATATTTATCTAAGGCATGAAAAATCCATCTTTCCATTGATACCACATTTGAAATGATTGGACTATTCAAAATACTTGAATCAGGTCAGCAAAAAGACTTTTTTCATTTCAAAATTCGACCAAAAACCTTTAGTAGGGTTATAAAAATAATATTTAAAAATACTTTCTAACATATATTTTGATTTAAAAAATGTAATTAACATTTAAGAATTGCTTTAGAAACCTAATTTATTGAAACATAGAACACTCACCCGTGACCCCCCCCCCCTTTTAAAAAAAAAGTTTTTTTTAGATGTCGCAGTGTGAAAATAGTTTTATACAGCAACAACATTATGTTGCTATATGCATTGGTTGCCTACAATATAAAGTAGAAAAAAAAGTTGCACATGTAATCAAAACTTTTTATTTATATAATCCTCATGCAAAGTAAATGAACAAATTAACCTACGGTAGGAAGATACTGAGGCTCTGGCATACTTAAAACATGTTTTAAAAATGTATGTTTAGTGCATTGTGTCAGTTATCGAAATGATTTAGTTGCAAAAATGTAACTGAGCGTTTGCATGGATCACTAGATTATGTCATTAGAGCAGTTAATAAAACCAGGAGGAATGCCTTCAATGAGAGATTATTTGCTCAACAGTGTTTGGAAAATGATTGAGACTATAGTTGTGTACTACTTCACACAGAAGTTTGTTGGTTATCTAAAAGTGAATGTTTAAAATTAATGGCTTTTATTCTCTCTTTACTTCAGTGCTGGGATTCATGGAAGGCAAAGACAATGATTTGTGAAAAAATATAGTAATTTAGTCAACTCAAAAATGACATAGACTACATGCCAGATTTGTTTGCCAGATAATAACGAAACTAATAATTTGAATCTACAAGGTGACCAATCAAATTTAATAAAAAAAACTAAAATCGTAATACCTGCACGTATTGCAAAAACATTTTCTGAAATAACAAAATTGGAGATGAGGATAATCGCAAAATAGAGATGAAGACTTGCTTGTCTACTGTCAAGACTTAACGCCTCTTTATGCAGTCTGTAACTAAAAATGTAAAGCCATTCTTCCCTTGGATATTACCACCGGGTTTTAAACCCGTTTGCTCAGGGACAAACTCAGATCCAAGACATAGATGAGTCAATATAAATACAGGAGCAACTTATTGAATTATCCACAAATGAGGAACTTAAACAATTGTTTGAACAAGGATACCACAAATTCTGGTTACAAAAAGAAATCCCAATTTTATATGAGAAGAGTTTACTATTCAGTTGATCTCTTCAACACTAAGTCTAGAATGCGTTTTGTTTAGTACAGGTGTACAGGGGTTGCGCCGAAGTGGTAGCGAGCCAATGTAGGGAAAATTCCATCCCTCCTTTTGGGAGGTCAACTTAGTGGGAGGCGTTTTCGACTTGTGTGCTGGGTGCCCAAGTGGCCGCTTTAGAAGCAATCGCTCTGGGGCATCTTCACAGATTTTACGTCCCTTTGGGGACCAGAGAGCTGAGGGGGTTTTCCGTTCAGCCCCATGAAGAGCGCAGGCTCGGGACTGTTGATTTTCTTCCACATGTAGTAGGATCATTAGTATAGGTGTGGAATTTTTTATTCTACCGCTAGAAAATCTCCATTACAAGTGCAGATATCTTGTTACAAAAGTTACAGCTTATATCATGGACTTAAAATCAATTATCTTTGTAATCATGAAATATCCTCTTGAATATCACCTATAACTTTTTGAATGTTAAAATAATATTTAATAAATTTTAAAGCTCAAAATTTGAATTCTAAAGACTAGATCTATATAATTTTGTAAAGATTTAGAGAATAGGGGATTTTATCACATCGGCACTTTTGAAAATATAAACACTTTAGTAAAGCCATATTGTCAATATAATTACCGAAAGGCTTTAGATAAAAGAAAGGGTGAAAATTTCATACTTGTACTTTTCTCAGGTATTGGTTCAAATATTTTTAAAGAAAATCAAATACTAGCAGACGCGGCACTAGGGGAATGCGGACCGCAATGGGTGATACCATCACAAAGGTTACACTTAAATGTAAAATATCATATGTTCCCGTTAATAAGAACTGGGACGCTCTGGGGAGGTTGTGGGGTAAGTTGTGAACCATGGCACTGTATGACATCAACATTAGTGACGCCTCTGAATACTATTTCTTAAGTTGAATTTGCGAAAATAAACATTTGTGCATGTTACGTCCAGATCCATTGATTTCATATGTCAATGTTTGCATGTTCTATAAGTATTAAGATTTCATTTCAAACATTTACAGTGTTAATATTTATTTATTTAAATAAATGTTTTCTTTTTTAAATTAACGTAACGTGAAGGTTTTTAAAGCGAAAGTATATTAAATGCTAGCTTCGCACCAATCTATATATATATAATTTACCAGAAATAAGGACCAAAACAACACGTTTGCAAAGATGCATAACGATTGACTCTAACGAGTGACGACCAGTCCCTGTACATGGTTGGTAAGCGAATATGATGCAGGATCAACAACAGCTATGTGCATGTCTCGAGACCGACATTGTGTTGGGGGGTTCCCCACCACCCACACCGAAACCCACACCGCTCCCACACCCCACCCCAAAAGTTCACACGCTTTGTTTTCATTTCTTCGTGCTGTTGTTTGTGTCAGTTCTTCATTCTCTCATTCCTTTGCAGTATCTATGAGGCTGTGTATGTCACGCAACGGGTAATATATACTATGATCATAAATTAAGGCCTACTTGCATCCCATCACTCTAATAAATCGAAGAAGTCAAGTCCACTTTATTAATATTTTATTTTCCTTGGATTGTAGGGATTTATCAAACACATAGTCTCAACTGAAGATTGTAATTTGAAGTGACCTTTGTGATTTGATGCGGGCAGCTGCTAACATTAAAGTTTAAAGACCCAATAGATAACTTTTAATCTATAAATGCGCGTGTCCGCCCAGGTGTAAAACCGAATCTTGAAAGATTTTGTGGAATTTTCAATGACACTAATTTCATATCTAACGTTAGCAGCATTAGATACGTCTAGGTGAGCGAGGGAAATGAGTACCACAGGGGGGAAAGTGTAATTTTTTCTATACGCTATCTCATGGATGTATTCTCGATCCTTTCCACCAGGTTTCGTGTTTATAAATTCATCACTAGAGAAATCAATCACGCCTGTCTCCCCTTGTAATCCGGCTTCACTGAGTTGTTTGATATCAAGTTTAGTCAGATCATAATTCTGTTCAATTTTTCCAATTCTTTCCAATATTCTTTTTTCAAAAGTCGTAAAAAGATCCGAAAGTTGATCAAATTTTAAACCTAAACTTTCTTGAGCTTTTTTAACTTCACCGGTGCCGTCTTCTCTGTTTTTTTTTATTATATTTTTCAACTCAGTTATCTGAGAGGAAAGACTAAGTTCAGCTGACTCACTTCTACGTTGAAGATTTTCAACGCTAGTATCACAATCTTTTTTATTCGAGCTCACATTCCTAAGCAATTCTTCTAATACAGTCTTCAAATAATTGGATTCCATTGAGGGATCATCTATAAAACAACAGTGAAATTGCATATTATATAGATTATTGGGTCCTATTTAGATGGAAATTGTTGAATTAATTTTTTTAATTTACTGAAACATTAACAATTGAAACTGATATATGTTTGTTCACTAAGCAGATTCACCACATCATATTCGGATAACTGAGAAAAGAAATATCACTAAATATACCCGGTGATTTTTTTAAAAAAGGAAAATTTAAACAAAATTTTTAGGGCTGTGTAAATTAACCATTAATTTCTCGATTAATCGATAAAATATGTATCGATTAAAATAATTTAATCGATAAAATAGTGATTAAATTGTAGAGGTTGTTTTAAATAATTTTTCTGATTTAGTAATAAATTATTAATTACTAATAATTAGTAATAGTTTGCTTTTTTATCATGAAACTTCTCCATTTAAGAAAAAAGATTTTGTAAGTGTAAACTTTAAAATAAGCTCTTATATTTAAATTTTAAATAATGTTAATAGCCTGTTTTTGTTACTTCCCTTGAAATTTTCAGTTTAATGACGTCATACATTTTATTTTTTGCTTAATCAAAATTATGGATTAATTATTCGGTAATTTTTCAAAAGTTAACGATTATATTTAAATTAATCGAGAACAGCCCTAAAAATTTTATTAACATAATTTTTTTTTAAAACCTTTAGATTTTCACAGACATCATTGATCTAATCCTGGGGTGCACAACCTCCCCCAGTTACTGGAGCAAGAAATCGGGACGTCTGGTTACTTTACGTATCGGGATCACCGACAAGTCACGGGAAAGCCGTATCAAGGAGTAAAAGGTAAATTACCTCAGAAATCGACGCACCAGCCGGCTAGGCTAATAATAACGCAATTTAAATTTTTCTTTTAAAAAATATACTGTTTTCATTATTTAATTAAATTTTTTTTAAAATTATGTCATTCTTAAACAAAATCACAATAAAACTTATTGTTTCTATTTCATCAAATAAAGTATTGATTTGATCAACTCTCCTCAATCGCAATTAGCGGTATTTTTTGTTTACTATTAAGTCTTCAGTCTGTGAGGCGCTTAAAATTGTTTCATAATGGCAGCATGGATTAAAATTTCATTCATTACATGCTTCATTTATGCGTTAAAAATATAATTGTTTAAGAAATGAATTTTTATTTTCATTAAAAATTTTATTAATGATAGTTCAACGCGCCCACGGCTCCAAATTGAGATCATTTAAGTGTAAAGTCTCCTTCACAGAAAAAATGGGAACAAACGGTCATGTCTGCTTTTGTTAAGATTTCGAATAAACGCATTAAAACAAATTTTTGGTAGTTAAAAACTTTTGCATCGACACACACATTGATTTAAAGAACCTTCGAGGCATCTGCGCAGACGGCACGCCTGCCCTGTTTCGAAAGCTTCGTGATTAGATTTTACGATTACGAGTTCAAGGATCAGTGTGTTGACCAGCTCATAAGTCTTCACCGCATTATTTACCATGAAGCGATGCGCTCTATATCTGTTGATTTAGATAATATTCTGAAGAGTGCAAAATTGCATTATCCTTTTCATTCGCTTGAATGCGCTACACTACTGTCAATTCATAACAAATTTTAATACAAATGTTTCGTCGGGTGGAGATATTCTGTACCACACCAGTTTTCGTTTGTTCACTCAGCGAGAAACATCTCGCAGCGTTTTGCTGCTATGAAAACAAATACTGGAATTTTATGACATAAAAATCAAGGACTGCCCACTTCAGAACCAGTCATTCTTAATATCTTTAGCCTTCCTTGTAGATTTTTTAAATTTTAAATCAACTGCCTCAACGAGTCTCTGCAAAGCAAAGGAACAACAGTTTGCCTCATTCACAGAAGAGTAAAGGATTTCTATGACAAATGTCGTCTGCTACTAAGTTATCCAACAGCTTAATCTCTATCATTTCCCGCAACTCACTGTTCTAATCGAAAGAAACGAAATAAGAAAAGATGAAATTCTGTCTACGTCCTTTTCATGCGTCCTCAAAGCGCTGTTGCTGGATTTCGCAGAAAGTTTTCAGATTTCGACAAGATCTCAGAAAATATGAGAAACGTTGTTTGTCCACATTTGGTTGAGATAGAGAGTGCGCCGTTGGATGTCCCAAAGGAAATGATTAAACTAAGACATAACGTGCAGTTTGTAAAGATATTCGAGGACAATAAAAATCTACTAGAGACAGGAAAAGGAGCTGTGGAGTATCCCAAGCTTCGCAAAATAGCCAGAAAAACTCAAGCGATTCCAAATGAACGAAGGGTCATTTTAACGAATGAAATACCTCAAGAACAAAAATCGAACCGGCTGGTGGACGCCAATCTGGTGTCAGGAATACGACTGGTGATCTCCAGCGATTGCCCGGACTTTGTACGACGCTCGGCAGCCACTAATTTCTAGATTCAGGTCTGCTAAGTTCTATGGCGGATTAAGGGGGGGGGGGCTGAACGGGCTAAAGCCACGGGCCCCCGACGGTTTAGGGGCCCCCAAACTTTTATATTTTATAATAAAAGTGTACAAAAGTTTGCACGAACCCTTGAAAATATAATAAATTAATTAATACCATCTATACAACTTATCGCGTTCAGACACGATAGTATTGATAAAGTACCTAATAATCGAAAAACTTTAATTGATTCACTTCGCATGATATAAAATATAGGTTATATTTTTAAAATTTCCCTCTTTCGTGAAGTTCCGCTGGCCGTGTCGGTATAGTGTATGCTCCATGGGCTACCGGTGTCGGGTTCAATTCCCAGCAAGGGCACATATTTTTTTTCTTTTCACACTTAATTATAACTACCGCGAACACATCAAACAGTTATTTCTTCGTGTTAGTTTTTTTTTCATCATTAAAATTTAGTTACAGTCTTATATTAGCTGTTAACAATCATTTTATTTTAAGAATGCTGGCTGGAGAGGGCCCCCGTTTGATTGCAGCCCAGGGCCCCGAGCAGTCTTAATCCGCCCCTGGCTAAGTTACAATGCTAAATTACATGGCCACTGTTTTTGAAGCTGCTTATCACTTATTAAATAAATGTGTTCTCAGTGTACTATTATATCACGTTTACTATTACGAGAGGTAAATTTTTGATAATGATCATTCCGTTTTTCAGCGAAAGATTTTCGGAGGCCGTAGCAAAAGGTTGTTTTTTTATATGTGGCCGTCAATGACCCAAAGGTTGCGCACCCCTGATCTAATCTTTAAATTTGATTTTTAGGACACATTTGAAGAATATTGAAATAAAATATCTTTCAACAACAAAGAGCACCTACCACTTTCCTTGTCCATGCACAGATAAGAGAGCTTTGCTACGCAAGGGTTGTCCAAAGCTACTAAGTTGTGCCAGAAGATGACGCAATCCTCGTCATTCGTGCCCTTGATGAGATTGTTAGGCTCACCCTCTCCCCAGAGATCTTGGAGTTCATTAGCTGTGTTATTTGTGGCCACCCATCTAAACGTCCCTTCTGTCTCGATGTCACTGGCCCCTATCCATACTGAACAAAACAACAAAAAGTTAACAGTAATCATTTCAATAATGAAATGAATAAAGGTAAACATAAATTGCAAAGTACATTACATTAGTATTTTAAAAAATATTTTCTTTGATAACTTAACAAAAACATGTAAATATTACATTTTTGGAGGACTAACTGCGTGCGATTAGGAAGTGTCATCAAAAATTTTAAATTTTCTATTTACTTTTCTGTTGATTGTGATTTGTAAGAGGTTGCCAACATTTTTTTTCAAAAGTAGTAGGCGACACACAATAATATAAAACTTAACAAATTTGTTTAAATATATGTCTTAATACTTTTTTATATATTATAATATCTTAAGAGTGTTAACAATTTTATAATAATTTTTAGGGATTTCAACTAAAACTCAAACTGATTAATTTACTAAAATTTCCCAACGCTGGGTATTTGAATGATTAGCTTAACTGAAATTTTGGGGTACTACTATTTAATAATTCCAAAATTTTCTCTTAAATTTCAAAGCGCATTCAGTGACCGAATTACATAATTACCAATATAACTTATGTAAATCATAGTTAATAATATAGCAACTGGTTAAAAAAATGAAACTTTCGATATGAAGCTGCTTTTAAAAAAACGTTGAAACTGGGTTAGAATTTAGCCTATTCTTAAAACAAATTTGTACCAATCTTTGATATTTGTTGAAAAAATTACTTCACGGAGGACGTGATTTGCTTGTCTTAAACAAAAACAATAAAATAGCATTTAAAAACAGAACATTCTTGCATCATTTTTTTAAAAAATGGGGGAAAAAAAGTTTTGAAACAGTCATATTCCAGTTAAATAAATTCTGCAAACAAATTTTTTTTTAGTGACAAATAAGTAGATTTTGGGGCATGTGATTTACTTAAGTACATACTTTAAATGTAACTATTTATTTTTAAGTCTCTATCAATGGAGAGTTTAATCTAGGGATGTACCGGATTTCGGCTCCGGCTCCGACAAATCTAAAATCCAGACATTTTTATAACACGTCTCAGCCCGGATCTTACAGCATTTTTTTTTTGTTTCGAAGGTTTTCAATTCATTTAAATCTATTACTGAAATGAAAATGGGCAACATTTAAGGAGAACACTTGGAAAAAAAGAATTTTTAATTATGTCAAAGTTTTTTAAAAATTTAATAAATAAACTATAACGATTTGAGTTCTGAACGCGCGCCCCGCAGATAAAATATATCCTTTACTATGTCACATCATATAGGCTGCGAATCCCTTAAACACATGCGAACAGAATCTCGTTAACTTATCGCTGTTAACTTATTTTGCATGTTTAAAATAAATGTTTTAATTGATAAATAATGCAAGTATGTTGTTTGTAAGTAAGAGAAATTACCTCGATCTTGGATGAACTCCTTGTCAAATATCTGCCTTGCCTGATCTTTGGAAGTCACTGTTGCTAAAACATAATCTTTGTCTTCGCAACTTTGCTGTTTGGTTGGAAATTATTATAAACCGTTATAATTTATGGGGGTTTTTATCCGCCAAGACCAAGACATTGACAAAACCTGCCATGAACGGAAATTTCGTTTTTGTCAATGACTAAACAAAATTACCCATGTTTTCCCTTAAGAGCGGCTACGTCAATATGCGTGCCATGGCATTGAAAATACATTATCCCCTTACTTTTATTTTTCAGTTTTGTTTTTGCAATATTTAAAAATTCAGAGTGGTTACGAATCCAGCACAAATATTTAATATTTATGATGAATCCCGTGTTTTTAATGAATTTTAACAATTTTTTTTTTTGCAGTACCATGAAACGATTAACCTACAGAATCAGTACAATCTGAAACGACACCACGAAGAAAACAATGCTTTTTGGGAAATTAAATGATACATATAACTTAAAATTTAAAAAAATTTAAACGGTGCGTCATCCGCTAGAATCCGCTTCAATAAAGTGGCCCCCGAGCCAAGGCTGTTGCCCACCTCTGATCCGCATCCGGTCAAAACGGCGACAGTCAAAACAGCGACGATCATAACAGCGACTTCAAAACAGCGACTGTGTCAAAACAGCGACGGTCAAAACAGCGATGGTCAAAATAGCGACTGTATCAAAACAGCGACTGTATCAAAACAGCGACTGTATCAAAATAGCGACTTTTTTCTTTTGCTTGTGATAATGCAGATTGTTTGTAGAGAAGGGACAATATAAAATTTAAAATAATCAACTGGAGGTTTGTATAAATAAATGTTGGTGTGGTGTTTTAAAGAGTGTATACACAGTTTCAGGGCACATTTT
>MUZC01004555.1:771778-785063 GCA_002072015.1 Radix auricularia | reverse complement strand
TTTTTTAATATTTGAATAAATGAGTGTATACGTAGCCTCAGTGAATTGATTTAAATTTTATTTTAAACAAAACTTTTAATTTCAATAAATACTTTATCAAAATGAGATATAATTTAAATAAACTTCATCTTTTCTATTCTGTTTTAAATCTTCCTTTTAATTCATTTTATATATTATGGAGCTAAGACAAATTAAATGTTATTTATAATTTTTTGTTGATACAATTTTATTTCACTCACCAGCTGTTTGTATATGAATAAGTGCATATGTATGTAGCATATACTAATCTGCGTCATTAATTGCTTTTAAATTTTATTTCAATCAAAATGTATAATTTTCATTAAATACTTCATCAAAATGTTGCTATTGTTTTAGGTTTAATTTTTTCTCTATGCATTTATGTAGTTTTTTACTTGGGGTCCTTGGATAAGTTTAGAAAATGAAAAAGGGGTCTATGTGTCAAAAAGTTGAGAACCACTGTGTTAGGGTTTACGGTTGGACCAGAATAGCTTTGTTGTGAAGTCGCTGTTTTGATACAGTCGCTGTTTTGATACAGTCGCTGTTTTGATACAGTCGCTGTTTTGAAGACGCTGTTTTGACTGTCGCTGTTTTGACACAGTCGCTGTTTTGAAGTCGCTGTTATGACTGTCGCTGTTTTGACTGACGCTGTTTTGAACCCGTGCCCTCTGATCTGGGAAACTAATCTTTTATTTAACACCAAAGTAATGTAATAGCAGAGAAACGCTCCTTGAATAGATCAGGTTAGAAAACGTTCTTTATGCTGTTACAGTCTCATTGTTTGGATTCTCTTTTAAACTGCCGCTTAATGCGGCCATTATCACATTCGGGTTGTAGTATAAATAATCGCTAATGATTCTTACCTTCGCCTCCTTCCATGTAACTTTGTCATTAAACAGCCGGAAACATGTCCCGTCAACTAATCTCGCATTGGTTCCAGAGCATGAAGAGGTATCTTTACCGTCGTGGAAGTAAAATAGTATTGAAAGAATTTTAATAAGACAACAAGAACTTTTTAAAATCAATATATTTACAATATTGTAGTATTTGTGTGAATACTATCAGTAGACTAAGTGTATTCCATTCGGTATATCACAAGAAAAAACTCATGTCTCTAGTCTTTATTAAACCTTTTGCTTGTGCCGTCAAAAACTATTTTACGCCCTATAGTCTTAGTGGTAACAATTTTATCTGTTACCTTTATTATATATTTTTATCGCATGCTACTCTTAACATAATGGGATTATTCTAAAATGGTGTTTAATTACATCAAATTGTCCTTTCACCTTCCACCTGTTTTAAACCCTCTTAGAGATGGTATAGTTATTTATATATATTTTTATAGCATGCTTCTCTTAACGTAATGGGATTATTCTAAAATGGTGTTTAATTACATCAAATTGTCCTTTCACCTTCCACTTGTTTTAAACCTTCTTAGAGAGTATAAATAATATCTGAGATATAACCTATACGTAAGCCAATGTTTATGGAACAACAAATTACCACTTATTTCAATGATTGAGGTTACGTTTGCTGATACAGAACAAGGTTATTGTGATGTGACACTTCTTTTATATTTAAATAATAATTTCAGCAATGAAATTTAAGTTGCACATTTATATACGTTAGCGCTGTGCGCCAGTCAGAGTCGTAACAATATGGGGCGGTATGGTAAATAGGTTGCCGCCCACCAAGGTATAGTGGTGAAAAATTGAGTAAAAATGTTACACTATAGTGAAATTATATTAAAAAAGGAAGGGCCCGGGTAACAATATTCTCTGCCGATACTAGTAGCTAAATGCTCACATCAAACAACTATAAACAAGATAACTTAGAAATGGAGAGAAAATTTACTGAAATGGGATGGTGTATTCTTTGGCCATAGATTAATTTTTTGTTTCTACAGCAAAATATTAGCAATTGCTACATCTTCTTCGTTAGCAAACGATGTTTATAGAGGCTAGAACCACATAATACGAATCCTAAAAATCATTAACCTCCAAAGTAAATTTTGAAGCCATAAAACCGCAAATTGGAATTAGACCATTCAAAATGAGACCCTTCGCCTAATTGTACATGATACCAAAAGTCACATATTTGATGTAATGAAAAAATTAAAAGTTAATTATTACTCATTTAATAGATTTCACACCTGACTTCAGTAGAAGATAGAAAGAAACTTCCTTATAACATATATGTGTTAATGGAACAAGAAGAAAAAGCATTCATGAGCAATTTTGGTACTAAATTCTGATTGTCTTTGGAAAAAATGAGAGGGCAAGGACATAATAATCAGGCGAACATGAGATGAGAATATGTGGGGGTACAAGCAAAGATTAGAAACATCAACATTTATGCGTTTTATATATAGGATGTTGTAGCTACTCCCTTAATCTGGTTATCAACAAATTATTATTACAAGGCACTTTTTTTTTATATTCCCATTAAAGTGTAGTCTAAGGATTTTTTCTTCATTGACTTTCAGCTTTCAGACGGGACATTGTTTGAAGAACGTTGAAGAAATAGTAAATTTTTTTTTTACCTGGAATAGGCTTAGAATTCCCTGTAGAAAGTGAAGCGAAAAACAGAAGAAAAATCAGCATTTTGGTGTTCATGGAGCAATTTTGTCAACGTTGTCTTTGTATGTGAGAGACTCACGAATGATTCAAATAATGGTCTATCAACCACTTTAATTAAACATGCCACAGTCACGTGTCATGTTGTGTAACGCTTGTCAATGTGCTGATTATAACAGAAGCAGCACACAAATTCAATACTATGAGATGGCAATCATTCAGTGGCGTAACATAAGGGGGCATGTTGTGGAATAAAATATTTTTAAAATAAATAAAACAATAAATTTAAAAAGCTAAAAAAAAAGAAAAAAAAAAGAAAGACAAATACTTTATAAAAAAGATTAATTATTTTGTTTGGCTCGTTCATTGTTTGAGTCCAACTGAGCTGAGAAAATTCACTCATACTTAGGGCGTTATATACATTATTATATTTCAGAGATATATATTTTCCTTTCATAAATATTCGCAAACCGCAATGTGTGTTACAGAAGAACCGTATTCGGCTCGCGAGCCATGGTTTGGACTTCATTGTATTATATTTGTGAGACTGATCGATAGCAATTTTTAAAAAAAAATTTAAATAATATTTGTTGTGTAATGAGTGTAAATGGAATAAAGACAGGAAAACTTTTTTGAGAAATAATAAATGAAACTTTCTACTCAATTTATTTGTCCTTTTTGTTATGGTATTTAAACAATTGAAGTAGTCAATTCAAGTAACTGTGTTCGTTTTCGAGTTCAACATCAAAATTCTATTTTATAATCTTCCCATAATTTTAAACTTTTATTGTAAAAACAAATTTTTAAAATTGTAATTTTAGATCATTCTTTAGAGACGCTCATTCTAAAGAGAAGACTATCCTATGAAACGCAATGCAAACCAATACGATTGTGTTAACTAAATACGATTTTATTGATAGATCTACACCTTTTTTAAATTCTTGAAAATTTGTTTCTGTCATTGCCATACTTCTAAGTATTCAAAAATTATGATTTGTTTTTTTTTTTAAATTCTGTTTGGAGTACTATTTACAACAGTATAAAGCAAGTGATATATTTGTTAGTAAACTAAAATACCAGTGATTTGTTGCAAAACACTTTTAGCTTGCATAAGAAATTACTTAACCTAACACACAAAAACAATACTTTTGTCCCTTCAACAATATGAATACAAAAATCGTCTCTTCTTGCCAGCTACTGTGTTGCTTTGAATCCACGCCTATACTGAATTTAAAATCTTTTTTTTTAAATAAACGCGCTACTTAAATTAAGTTTTAATTATTTATTGACTCGATCAACTATTCATATATTACGTGGTTAAACTCGGTCGTTTTGAAAAGTTAAGCTTTACTTATAAGTAGCCCATGTTGAACATAATGTCGTTTTATTCACGCTAACGCTTGTATGTTGGTATATTTAAATCTATATCAACAAATAAACAAATTACCAGTCCTAAAAAGATAAACTATCTAACATTCTGAAACAAAACAAATAACCTGCCAATCATAACAAAATAAACATTGTCCAGTCCTAAGCAAGCCCATGTGGGTATACAGGGGGGCAAGGGGGGTATTTGCCCTCCCCCCCCCTACATTTGAGAAAAAAAGTCATAAATTTGTTACAAATAAAACTGAACTAAATTCCCCGCAAGTTAATGATATTAAAGACAGTGTACACATATCAAACATAAAAAAGAATTATATCTGCAATGATATCTGATTACATTACTCATTGTTGTAAATAAATTTTCTGTCCAATTTTTAGCAAAAATACACCAGAATTTATATTTATGTGTCCATGTAGTCTCACATACAAAACGAACATTTTGATTTAGTTTCTTTTCGCTGATTATTTTCTTGGACAACACTTTAATTGATTTAATTGTTCCTATTGTGTTTCGTATAGCATTCACATTATTTAAATCGTTTACGACAAGATCAATTTTATGTGAACTGCAAAGTACAAATGCTGCTTTTTTCTAATTATTGCTTGGATTCCTCATTCTTTACCTGCCATTTTAGAACAACCGCAGTACCCTTTACCAACAAGTTTGTCATATCTAATCCAAATTCTAATGAATTTTAATGATGGTGTTGGCTAAACCTTCAGCTGCTCTAGAGACTATTGGAATATTTCACAGAAATTCTTCTGTGACCATCATTTTTCCATTTTTTTCTGTGACAAATCTAACACCAAGTGACATCAACTCAATGCCCGAAATCTTATTTGTCTCGTCGCCAAGTATACAAAATGAAACTGAAATATTTCCTTCACGAACAATCTTTTCACGCTAGAGAGACTCACAAATTTCGATAAATTATAGTTATTTGCATGGTTGCCGATTGCATCCGGGCATAAAAGCGACTGTCAAAAGAGCTACTGTCATAATAGCTGAGGTCACCGTCTGATACAGTTGCTATTTTGAAGTCACTATAATGACGGTCACTTTTTTGACAGTTGCTATTTTGAACCCGTGCCGTCTCAGAGATATACTTGGCACTACTATAAGCAATTGACAAATGATTAGAAAGAACTAAATATCCAGATTGCACGAATTTAATTCTTTTCCACGAAATACTAAATCATGCATGCCACAAAATAGGATTGTAGAAGTGATGGGATCCAGTTTGTTACGATTTTCTTGAATTTGTCTTCTAAATGATGAGTCCAACTGCCCATCTATAGAAACTGCTTTAGTTTTCAATAATGCAACACAAAATTGCTTGCAGTAGCATCTTCATGATAGCCTTTGTGTCATGTGCTTTGCATGTGGCTAGCTGATCTTCGTTAAAATCAAATTAGAAACAGTAGCCTCAGCTGTGTCTGGCTGTTGACTTAAAAAAATTTAACCTATGTAGCATTGCCAGTTAGGGGCAGTCCATAATTGACATCATGTGATTTTGGCCAATTATTAACCCACCCCCTCCCCCTAGTCACACTTCGTACAAAAATTTAGACCCTCCCCCACAATATGACGTCAAAAATCTTTGACATCCCACCTTAAGGTGATGTTGTCTATTTATAAACTGAGCATGTTTCAAAACACATTATTGTTATTTTAGTATGTATTTAGTGTAAGGCTACACTCTGATATTGTAACACGCGGTAATCCATGCAAAACGTAAAAAAAATAGATAGTAAGATATCGTATATTAAAGTGGAACTTTGGCCTATAGTAGCCTGTTTTGACGTGACGTCACAATTCTTACTTAAACTCCCCTCCCCCTCGTCACATAGTTGGGGACCCCCTCCTCATAGGTGCGTGACGTCATTTTTGGAAATTAAAAAACGTAACTTTTTTTTCGCCGCCCGCAAAAAAATTCCTATCGACGCCCATGGTAATGCCTATAACCTTCTGGTTTAAAAAATAACAACATACATTCCAAAACAAATCAAAAAGGTACAAGTTCGACCAATCTATCGGTACTAAACAAGTCCAACAACCTACCAGTCCTAAACGAGGCCAACAACCTACCAGCCCTAAACGAGATCAACAACCTACCAGCCCTAAACGAGATCAACAACCTACCAGCCCTAAACAAGACAAGCTACCTACCAGTCCTAAACAAGAAAATAACCTTCCATTTCTAAACAAAACCAAGTACCTACAATTTCTAAAACGAACCAACAATCTTGCAGCAGGCTTATGACCAAGTCCCAAGCTGTACCAACAAAAAAACAACGCCCCTATGACAGTAAAGCCCACTTGGTTTAAACATAAGAACCACATTTAAATATTTAAATATCTCTTTAAAAAATGATAGATCTACACCTATTTTTCAGTTCTTTAAAATTTGTTTCTGTGGTTGCCATATTTCTAAGTATCCTAAAGTTTTAATTAAAATCACCTTTTTTATTCGCTTCACACATTATGTATGTTAGTGTAATTAATGTGGTAGATGTAAGCAAAGTATTGATAGTATTAATTGACTAAGAAGAACAAACAAGGTTTACAAACAAATGGTGTTATATTTTTTAAAACTTTTACCATCAGATATGATAAGAAAAGTCCAAAAGCTGGTGGATATTTTAGTCTTGTTTAAAATACCAGATAAACAATTGAGGTTTAACAGTCGCTGTTTTAAGTGGAATGTACAGTCAGGTTGCCCTTTTCATTTCTGATTTTAGTTAACTTCAATAAAAAGTATTTTATTATGAATTTCATTACTCAAAAAATGGGGACTTGAATGAATGGAACTCAAAATTCAGATTTTTGTGTTTAAGACATACAAGGCAATTCTGATCCAAAGATACGATTTTACTAATGTATAGATTCATGCTCTAAATTTGAATCAAAGGAAACACTATCATAAATTATTAGCTATTTACCCGCACTTACCAGCGGTAAATTAGGATTTCAGTTAGCGTTGACAACGCGTAAACATTAATTCAAAACCGGCTTGATTTCAACCTGGATCATGAGAGTACACTAAATATATTAACTAAATCCGCCTTGTCTTTATTTCTCAAGGTCTTATAGAATTGAGTTGGGGATAAAATCTGAAACATTACCCGAAAAAAAATGTTTGGTACCCCCGGCCCCGAAGATATGGACATGAGTTCACTGCACTGCAGTATTTTGATAAAGCCTCTCACGTACTTATATACCAAATTTGGTCAAGGATCATTCATTTACACAGCTGCTAACTCTCATACTAATCTTTATATTTTTCATAAAACCAAAAAATCAACATAATGGCCTCTGATACCCTAGGGGTGGTCATCCTAGCAAAATATCCGCACTCTGATGCGGAAGTTAGGATTATAGTAAGCGTTGAAAACCCGTTTGACATCAATTTGAAACATCAATTGATTTCAGTCTGAATCATGATTGATATTCTTGTTTGTCAATATTTGTCTCGGGATAGTAATATCACATGGATACTAAAATTACATTACTGTCCCACGTGCAAAAATATTTTAGGTCCCCACCCCGAAGAAACAGACGTTAGAAGTTCATTACCCCATTGGAAATTTTATATAATTTTTGAAAATCAAATTTGGTCAATAATTTATCCATTTACCAAGTAGCCACCTATTAAATTACCCTTTATATAACTAATAGTTAAAAATAGCATGCGGCCCCCAGCCCTAAAGGTGGCGTTTTTAAAGCTTTTACTTTTAATGTCAGAAACCTACTCTGTAGCATACCCAAAAACTTCCAAAAAGTTTAATGGTCATGGGATGAATAATATTTATTTTCTATTAAAACGTCTTTAACAACTAAAATAAGGGACGGGGGTCCTATTGGTGTAATATGTATAGCTCAAAACAGTACCTTATTTCAATTTGGATCATGATGAATATATTTGTTATTCAGAATTTATTTTTAAAAAATCGAGTGTAATCGAATGGTTAAAATGGCTTAAACGTTAAACAGCCGTATGATATGAACTGACGTCATGAGAAGAATTTCGGCTTCATTGTCTGTGATTTGGTAGCGGAACCTCGTACAAGCTAAGCGCTGTCTTAAAACTTTCGACAGTCACAGGCTTCGATCGCCATCATCAAACAACGACCAAAGCACCACCGTCAACGGTTGGAAAAATAGCGGGGATATGCCAATTACATACTTTGTCGGACGACAACTCGGCATTCTTAAGAATGCCTAGGTAATGTATGAAATGGCAATCATTTCATACTTTGCCTAAAACCATCAGACATTCTATCTTGACATTCTATAGAATGCCTGAATTTCACACATTGCCTGTATCATTCAGATACAGGTCGGCAGCGATTTAATAACAAGACAAATTCGTGAATTACCTCCCTTGGATGTGCCCACATCCTATTTGCACATCCGTGGCAATGGATACATAAATGTTAAAATAATGTAATAACTGTTATCTATTTTTATAAAACACAAAATTTAAATAATGAAACAATTATATAATTAAATAACAAATATATCTCACCCGTTTTTGTGCATATTAAAATATTGTTAGATATAGACTATGTGTTATTTTAAATATTTAGTTTGTGTAAAATTCAAGAATCAAAACTAAATATTCTTTACACAATATATAAAAACTTAAAATTATTATTTTTTTGTTATTTGCCTATAAGCTACTAATGCTAGCATTACCCTTTTGTTTTATTATTCAAACAACTGGGGGAAATCTATGCAAAAATGTGGTATGTATTCCATTATTTTAATACATTTTTAAAGACATCAAAAATAAAATATCATTTGGGAATACTCATTTGCTAATCAATTTTAACTATTGAATTCATTCTATGGGTTCTGAAATAATTGCTTCTTCAACTTATTCAAACAGCTATTATAATGTTCGTCGTCTGTTTGTCAGAAATTCTAGTTAATTTGGGAAATTTGATTTTTTTTTTTTGTGAGTGGTTACAATTGTGTGTATAAAATCATCAAACCGTCATCATTTTTTAAGCCCCATAACCGCTGGTCGTAAGGGGTCCTAATGTTTCCATTGGTAGATCTTGGTGGGTGCCCCGACTCCTTCTTAGGTCAGCGGAGCGACATTTTTAGCGTTAGTCATTCATCGTTCTTTTCGGGGCTTTGAGTGGGGTCGATCCCACACCCCTCAACTTGTGAGGTGAGTGAGTGTACTATTGACGTCGTCAATTATAGTGTAAAAAATAATTGTATCTTCAATGCTCTACTTTTATATCATAATATGGCTATTGTACATTTTGAGACAAGATATTGACAAGTTATAACAAAAAGAACTACGCATGCTGTTATATTTTTGTGTAAGTTTATGATCTTCAAAGTTTGCTCAGTAGCCACTTTTCTTTTGGCCCCTACTGGATAATTTGAACCTTTGGTATCACCAATCAAAAACATCACCTTACAGTTTTTGTCTTGTTATATTAAATTTGTTGGTGTCACGATGAAATATTATAATTTATTCTTGTCTCAACAAATGCTGCAGTAATTCACTACTGTTAGTACTCGTCCGGCCATTTTCAAGAAACTGTTGTTTTTTTTTTCTTTCCCATAAAAACGTTTTATCTATATATATATAATTCTCTACGTGGTCCGACCATGCAAGACAAGAAGCTGTCTGACCTCTGAACCCACCGACCAATCAGATTGCAAGAAAATGTATTTAACATTCAACATTTCGTTGAATTGAAGTCAATCACTATGTTCTTTATGAACAACAAAATAACATGAAATAAAAAGTGTTTCATACTTATAACATTCGCCTTACACGCGGATGTTGCAGGTTCAATCCCCAGACAAGACTTTACATTTTTATTTTTTTGTTTAATGTTATGTTTGTGCCTGTTCGTGGCCCACAATCTTTTCGATCACCATAACAAGCACAAGACGAGTGGGAATAAGCTTGACGAATGACCTTTGTCAGGTTATGCATAATAGTTTATGGTTGGCAAGCTAAGGTGGTGCATGGTCGGGGTGGCAAGTAGCTAACCACAGAGCACATTTTCCAGATCAACAATGCGTCTTAGTTATCCCCCCATCCGAGGTTCATTCGCGTTATTCTAATTTCTTCGTGATTAAGTTTTTGTCTGTTCACCCCCCCCCCCCCACTTTCTTTGCACTATCTATGAGCAAATCTGCGGCGTAGATACGCCGCGGACATCTAGTATTTATTATTTCACAATGTATGACTCTCGGGCTGTCTTTATACTTTCATTGATTATAATTCATAAACGGAAAGTTAAATATATTGATACATTTACATCATTCTTTCATAAAAAAATATCTTAACAAGAATTACTTTTTTATAAAAAAATTGCTGTGCATTGTTAAACCTTCTAGTCCATGAGGGGCATCCACCGATCATCGTCGGCGTCTTCGATTCCTCCAAGGGCGTAGATAGCCTATATTGTCCATTTCCTGGGCCAGCCTGACCAGGATCATTCAGCCATGGAAAGTTCGCTAGATGTCTGTCTCCAATTCTCGCCGCCAAATGTTTTCGGACGATCTCTTTTTTCGTTAAGTAAACTTTAATATATATGATATAATATAACTTAATTCAACAGAGAGCTACCAACACATTTCAAGCTATTTTATATAGCAGTGCGATAAAATTTATTTGAATTTATAGCAGCTAGTATGTGAGGAAAAAAATGTTTCAAGAAACTATCTATAAAAACCAGTTGCAGTTTTCTTACTGTCAAAATTCTCTACCAGCATTGTAGGGTGAATAAAAAACAATTTCCAGAATGGAATGAACTCAAGGCTGTGGTTCTTAAAACAAAAGTCGTGGAATTGAGATGTATTCTTCTTCTATTTATTTATGTTTCTTATCTTATCTTATATGTTACAGACGCTCCTTCTGTACAGAAGATTATTGCGTCCTACGTATTTCTATGGTTTGTGTTTAGTCCTGTATTCTTACTAGAGTTTTAAATGATGATCAAGTGTTGGCTTTCCTGGTTTCTTCAGGCAACCCATTCAACGCCCGAATACAGGACGGAAAGAAAGAAAACTTGTATGTGTTTGTTCTTGCATATGGAACAAGAAAGGTGTTTTTATCTTTATGTCTATTTGAGGGTTGTATTAGGTTATATTCGTGTTGTATTTCTAAATTAGAATTAATTGCCTTATGTATAATTTCTAATTTACTCTTGGTTCTTCTATCCTCTAGTGTTTCAAGGTTTAATGATTTAGCTAATGGTGTTACTCTTGTAAGTTTTGAATATTCTCCAGTAATGAATCTGGCAGCTCTTTTTTGGATTTGTTCTAACTTATCAATATTTTCTTTGGTGGATGGGTCCCATACAGAAGATGCATATTCTGGTATTGGTCTCACCACAGTGAGGTAGCATTTTGTAAACAACACAGCATGATGAATTAAAACAACTAATTTTATTTCTAGCACATTTCTTTGACTTTGTGCGGCTTACGTAAACATCTGTTTAAAAAAGTTATTACTGTCATCAAAATTCCAAAATAGGAGGCAAATATCTTTCAGCGCGGCTGTTGACTTTTACTCATGTTTAGAATGTAGTTCACATTGTGTTTAGCTCAAGGAGATGATTTATAGGTTAAATGAATCGAAAAGCATTTTTTAAAAATTCCCTTCGAAGACAAAGGCGAGATTGGGTTATCTTTGATTCCTTTAGAAGACGAAATCAAGATTAAGGGTATAAGTCGAACAGCAGAGATGTTTCATAACAATTTGTTCAACGTAACTGTTGGTTATCGATGTCTAGGAGTTCAAGGTTCCCGGGTTCACACCAACTGGCATACCGTAAAAATGACACAAGTCTTTTTTCTGCAGCAATCTTTATTAACATGAGCCTCAACTTGTCGCATATGTACAAATTCCTCAAGCACTCCAACTCCTTGTAGCTCAGCTACAACATATTTCTCCCGTACCGACCAGCCGACCAACACGGCAACGCTATAGCTCGGGTATCTCTTCAGTTCCTTTGCCTCTCGGCGACTGCTCTCTCGGTGACTGCACTCCCTACCCCGAGACACACCCGAGCTATATACCCGTGGCCTGAACTGACCTTGCATGGGCTCATTCACTCCCCCCCACATGATTCTCGTTCACAAACATCAACAACCTGCGCTTATGACCAGGCAGAATACAACTCAAAAACGCAGTGATTCTCATACCCCTGACATGTCCCCCCTCTTCCCTTAGATTCTACTACCGTGTAGAATCTATTATTACATCATTCATAATAATCAAATTCTCAAACATCTTTATAACAAATAGTGACAAAATCAACTCGTGTGATCGTAAACATAAATCTCATCAATCCATATTTCCTTAAAATCATAAATAACATGATCAATAAGCATATATATAAAAATTCAACTGAACAACATAGCATTGCATGAGGCCTGTGGGGGCTGAAATTCTATCCTAAATTATTATCATACTATTCATCATTTATTTATTCTTATTTTTTGTCATAGGTAATGGACCTACTATGTCTATTGCAACTTTTTTAAATGGGGCTCCAATTATCTGCATGAATCCAAGCTCAATAGATTTACATGCTCCAGGCGGTCTAGCCTTTTGACATATAGGGCAAGTCTTAACAAAATCTGTGATATGTTTATTCATCTTCGGCCAGAAAAACTCTGAAGTTATGATGTGTTTTGTTTTCCTGACCGACCTATGTCCCGCTAGCGGTGTTTCATGTGCGTTCTGGAGGATAATCCCGCGGCTCTCCGATGGAATGACTAGTCTTTCATCGATCTTGTTGTTCGACTTGTTTGTAAACCTCCTATATAAGTACCCATTTCTAATATTAAAAGTGATATGTCCTTGTTTAGTGTGTTCTACTTCTTTGTCCTTGGCTTTCTCCCAGCATTTTCGAAGGTCTGGATCCCTTTCATGTTCCCACCTCACGTTTTTAGCTTCCGTTACATTCTTCAAAGTCATACTCGATCCGTCGGTGTTTTGGGCAACCTCTTCATCTCTTTTCCTTTGGGCCCTTGTCGCTACATTTCCATGGTAACGAACCGATCTTTTATTTACTCCCACGTTTCCTATTATAAGGTCCGCCACTGGATCGTCGAACAGTGCAGCTAGCACCACCCCTTTAACATATCGAGTATCAATTTTTATAAAAGCTGTTGGATATTCTACAACCTTTCCATCTATAAGCCTTAGTTTATAAAGTTTATTAGTTATCTGATTCTTATCGACTAGTTTTTTCTTGCACCCGATGATGTTACACCCAGTATCTCGGAGTACGGATACTTCTCTATCCCCTAATTTCCC
>MUZC01004555.1:734916-755132 GCA_002072015.1 Radix auricularia | reverse complement strand
GTTGTAATGCTTGCAATGGTTGCTTTTTGTTGATCATTGGTGACAACAGAAATATTCCCCCATCTGCACACTGGTTAGGAATTTTTTGTTTTGTTTTTTTATTGATGTGTATAGCTCAATGAATATTTCATGACTTGTAATTGTAATTTTTCTTGATAATAGTAATAATAATTTGTATTAAGAAAAATTTACAAATAAATATGTGGATTGAGAGAGGCACGAAAGTTTGTGACTGTTTAATCTATGAAGTTCAATGAAATTAGGTAAAGATTATATGGTTGTTACGATTGTTTGTTATTTCTACTAATATATTTTTATTTTAAATGCTTAGTTGTATAAATAATTTCTGTGCGTATGTTTATTTTGGATTCTGCACCTCGCCTTTATATAGTTATATTGACGGTTTCATTTCTTGAATGAAACCTAAAAGGAAAGGAGGGGGATATGTCGAGGTGAGAATCCCTGACTGTGCGGCACTAAGGCGTGAGAAAGGGGAAGGGGAGCGTAAGGTGTGGTCCGAGAGGGGATAGTGTAGAAGCGGAGGTCAGTGTACGACAGTTAGCGTTGGGCCTTCAGTGCAGAGTCTTCTTTGGCTAAGTTTGTTAGCAGAACTCTCGCACTGATGGTTATATATATTGAATGTGTTATGCACCTATACTTATATTAATAAACTACATGTAATTCCTAATGATACTTGTTCTTGTGAGTGTGACGGTGTAATAGTTCACAACCCCCTAGACAACGACGCCACACAAACAACGTTTTGTGACATTAAACACTAGTTCTATGTTGTTTTTAATAAGTTAGTTTTGTGTAAAATTCTAGAATGAAAACTAAACATTTTTTATGGATTATGTTAAAAACTCCTATTATTTGTTGGATATTTTATTCCATATTAAAACTTGTTGTAATCTTAATACAAATGATATTTAAAAATGTGATTTTTTGTCCCCTTTGATTTTTTTCTACATATAGGAACTCGATGCGTTAAATCTATCCCTTCCTACAGCATTCATTCCTTTGACTTTGTACCAAATGTGTAAACATCTGTTTAAAGTTATTCTTCCTGCCATCGAATTTCCCAAATGTGAGGCAGATATCTTTTATGGACAATGTTTTTAGTTTTAGTTATGTTTAGAATAATGTTCTCGTAACACAGCCATGTATAATAAGATGTATAATGAGCAAACATATTTGACACACTCTTAGTCCTGTTATTCTGGTGAGAATAACCCGCAAATTCGGTCATGCAGTGGTTGCTACTGCATTTGTCGCCATTTTATGAGAGCGAAAGACCTATTTAACATTCCTCTCTTTAATTAAAGGCAATCATTTTTGGGGCCGTTCACAAAAAAGTCACACGATTTTGGTTGATATGTTACCCCTCCCCATCCTTCCTCGTCACACTTCGTCACAAAAACCTAGACAGCCCTTACCCATAAAATATGAGGTCACAAAGCTTTTACTCCATCCCCCCCCCCCAAAAAAAAAAGCCCTATTTTCTAATTTAAAATAAGCATGTTCCATTTTTTCACATTTAAATATGTATTTAGTGTAAGTCTGATATCTATTTAAAATCTTTACTAGGGCTGTCAATATTGTTGAAAAAAAAAGCATTGCGGATACTCGACCAAAGCGCCGCATAATTTTCGCAGTCATGACGGCTATGCAATGTAACTAAGCCACCATCCATGCACCTCATTTCACACAGGAGCTGATGGCATACTTCCTAAAAACATATTATGGGAACTATTTTATTCCTGCTGTTAAGTTAATGCATTCGCCATACTCATAAACTAGGTCCCTTACTCTATTTAATTAATTCATATAAATGATTTACCCAGCAATATTATAGCGGGAAAAAAAGTTAGGTTATTTGCCGATGATTATATAATCTACATAACAATTAAATCAGATCAAGAAAGCAAAATTTTACAAAAAGAATTAGATGAATTAATAAACTGGATTATGTCTTTCCGAGCGGAAAAGTGTCAACTGCTAAGAGTAAAAAGGAAATAAACAAATATTTCATTCATGAAAAAGAACTACCCCAAACTAAAGATGCAAAATATTTAGGAGTCGTAATAAATGAGAAACTATCATGAAATCCCCATGTCGATGAAGCTATTGAAAAATCAAACAAAACCTTAGGTTTTATAAGAAGAAACTTTTACAAATGTAATTAAGATATAAACCTAAAATGCTACCTCACCTTGATGAGACCTATACTAGAATATGCATCTTCTGTATGGGACCCATCAACCAAAGAAAATATTTATAAACTGGAACAAATTCAAAAAAGAGCTGCCAGATTTATTACTGGGGAATATTCAAAACTGACAAGGAAAACAACATTAGTTAAATCATTAAACCTTTAAACGCTAGAGTATAGAAGAACCAAGAGTAAAGTAATAATTATACAAAAAGCAATTAATTCTAATTTAGAAATACAACACAAAGTTAACTTAATACAACCCTCAGATAGACATAAGGATAGAACCATCTTATTCCCTATGGGCCCGGGGAAGGGGCTTACCTCTATGTGGTCCCCGGGATGAGTAGGGTACGCGAAACCCGAAACTAAAAGTCCCGACCTGGAAGGTCGAAGTCCGGTTAGGGCTAGCTAGGAAGTTAGACAGATGATTACAGCCGCCGTACGGAACTAAGACAGGGGCGACCAAGGTGGATATCACCTCTGTCGATGATGAAAACCATTGTGCCCGTTGAGGGTCGGGTCATCCGAGGCGGCCGTTTCGTCCCCCTTTCTAGTTAGAATCAGTGAACGGCACTGTTTAGGGCCAGGAGGGCCAGCAAAACACTAGAAAAAGTGCCGTGAAGAACTTTGGTCGGACGTCAGCTCTGAGGAAACCTTTCCGATAAGGGGTGCCCTTACCCAACACTATGTGGTTGGTTCTGCGGTTGCCCGCACCCCCCGGGAGGGTTACAATGATGATTCCCCCTATCTTGCGACAGTCCTAGGTAGATAGATCCGTTTCATGCGCTGTGGTGGCACCGCAGTTACGGCGGGTCGAAATAGGAAAATCCACATCCTCCTTAGGGAGGAAACCCCCTTGAGAGGCAGGACGGTGAGCCTCGAGCGAACTTAACCCTGCCCAGGCGGCCCCCTCTTCGAGGGGACCGTATTGGAGGTGCCCTTGTCAACCACACCCTTCGGGGGAGGGGTGGGGGTTTGCCAAGAGATTCCCCAATGGGACCTATAAGAGTTTTTAGTAACTCAGGGCCTTTGATGCCATCTCAAATTTCACATATATTCCCTATGGAAGAACAAACACCTAAAAGTTTCCTTTCTTCCCGTCCGGAATTCGGGCGTGCAATGGGTTATCTGAAGAAACCAGGAAAGCCAACAGTTTATAATCATTTAAAACTCTAATAAGAATGCAGGACTAAACACAAACTATGGATAACCGTAGGACGCAATAAACTTCTATATAGAAGGAGCGTCTATAACAGATATGATAACTCAAACTATAGTAAATTGAACATTCAAACAAAGTATCAATTAAAATGATTTAACGTTCAGTCAGGTCGTAGGGCGTAGCAGCTTGAATGCTAATGTCCTCCACTCAAAAGTAATGTACAAAGTTTCACGTCAACCATATTTTGAGCATCACTACACAAAATTCGCTACGTGGTTGTTCTAAACCTCTGCGTGGTGTCAGTCAGAGACCTGCGCAACTACGCAACCAAAAGGAAACATTTACGTCGGTAAGACATTTTTTTTAATTGGTAAACTTTAAATACCGATAACTTTGTACGTCTAATTAAGGTCAGATTTTCTGCTAGATCTACACAAGAAACACAAGGGAATAGAAAAGGCGCAAGTTTGTTAAATTCTTTTATCAAGGCGTGTCTACACCTGGTGGCGGGTGGTAACAGTTATTACATCACAAACCATTTTACAAAACAAAAAATTTAGCCTTAAAATTTTTAATGAAACAAAGTTATTTTCAACCCTTTGTTTTGTACAGATTTATTTTTTAAAGGGGAAATAAAAAAAAAGAGAAAAAAAAAACATTGGCTCATCTCATCAGGAAACTAAATAATGTATGCGTATTTCTAAGACTGGTTAAACTATTATCACTGATATGTATTAATTTTTTATTTAAAAAAAAAAAAAAATTTATGTTTGTTTAATATTCTTTAGAAGAAAAGATTGTATCAAAATACCTTTTAGTTTGTCAGAACTTCATTTATTTCCATTTGATTTGACTTATAATTCGTAGGCATTTTCGTATTAAAAGTAATTCACGGGGATTATTTCAAACGAAAAGTTTTGTATTTGATAAATCTTCGCGGGCCGTAATATGAACACATAAGAGTCGAAATTTGGCCGCCGTTATTTTAGAGTGTGGACGTTGCAATCACATTTTCACGGGTACCCGGGCGAACTTTTACTACCTGGATAATTGCACTGCAACGGGAATCCATTGACAGGCCTAATCGTAAGACGCGGGAAACCATATAAAACGGCAATTAAATTGCAAGCAATGAATTTTTTAAGTTGATAATTGTATTTTAAGCTGCGCGTTTTTTATGTGACGTCATATTTTACCCCTCCCCCCTCTCCATCGTCAAACGTTGTCACAAATGCTTGCCCCCTCCACGGTCCTCCCCTGGGTCATCTTTGGACGTCCCCTAATTAATTATACTCTATTTATTATGTGTCTGATTTTAAAGTTAATCTTATAAAAAATTAAGTGACATAACCTATTTACAATTTTGAATAAATATCAATATGTCATAATTTGCAATGTATGTCCCGTCCGTCCCGTATGCCGCGTCCGTTCTAGTCTGTGACGCTCCTAATTTTAGAAAGCAGCGCACAAAAAATAATTCTCTTCAAACGTCCACATAAAATTGTTAATTTGGAAATGAATGAATAAAACAAAAATTAAATAAAATAATTTTTAAAATGTTAGTTTTGAGATTAACAGAGCGTATTTCTCACCATAAAATATTGTCACGTGTTGTCATTATTTAGGCTGTAGACTAATTAATATTTAGATCTAAAGGGAACTACGCAATAAGTTTATTTGGTGTAATTATTTTTTTTTTTAATTTATTATTATTATTTTTTTTATTTTTTTTGGTGTAGTAAATGCCCGCTTTTTGTATGCGTGCATGTTAATATTATGTACGTTGTTCTTAATTTAATTTTCTATATCAATGTATAATATCCATTATTCGGCCTATGAGATTTACAATTGGTGTGTGTTTAGTTGTCAAGTTTCGATGCGTTTTGAATTACATTTTTTATTATTGCAAATGAAGTTTGTCAACTTATGCTTCAGTTTAGCGTTTGTTTTTCTTCTATACTCTACGAGAGTGCATATTTGTAGGTTTAAAAAAATAGCATACTTAAAAATTGGAATATCCCCCCCCCTCACACACACACAATAGTTTTTGTTTGATTGTCATTTAGCCCCCCCCCCCCCGAAGTGGGGGCCCGGGGGGATTTCGAAATTTGTCCCTGTTTACGCCCCTGTTTATAAGTAACATTTTAATGCGTCTTAGAATAATTTTTTATAATTGCTTTTTTATAGAACTTGTAAAATAACTTACTTGAAAAAAATGAAAACTTTTATTAGAATACCTAAAACGTCTATATTAAATTATAAATACTATTTACTATTGGCACTTTAATATTTTCTTTTATCCTGTGATAAACTTTACTTCAAAGGTTTCATGCAAAAAATAAATAGTTCTTTGTTATTCAAATTTGAAGACTTCAAGATTACAAGGAGCTTTGTGACATTTATGAAATTCTTTAGTTATCCCCAATTTCTGATAGTGGATCAAAAATAGAATGTTCTGAATCCGGGTATATAGAAAAAATATATATCGGACCCAATTAAAAATTCAAATATATTTAGTTAATTTATATGAATTCTTTATAATTTTCAACGTTAAAACTTGATTATCTCAAAACAACAAAAATTTGACATAACTTTTCTTTGCTTGGTCTCTACATTTATAAATAGTTGCATTGTGTTGTTCACACGTTTTTTGATAATGTGGTGGTAATAATTTATGGAACAATGTCACAATAGATCTTTAAAAGATGCAGAATTGACAGTAATGAAAGCGTTAATAAGAATTCTCAAAACGTATATATTTAATTGTAAATACGATTAATTGTTGATACTTTAATCTTTGCTTTCATCCTGTGACAAACTGTGCTTATTACGTTTAATGCAAAATAAATAAATACGTGTTTTCGATAATGTTATAGTAGAAATGTATGGACAAATGGGCGAATAAACTGACAAGTCATAATCTTCAATGAAGCTTAAATGGCTTCAAATCACTAATGTACTTGATATAGATCACATTACAGTAACACAATTTATTTTTAACGCACTGTGCTGTATTCTTGGTGCAGTCATTCTTGGTACGCACTATTCAATGTCGCAAGTTAACAATATTTGTGAATACTTCGAACATCAACCTGTTTTGCAGTAATATCACTTAAAGCTTTGTGCAATTCACTATGTACTTACAATTGAAATATTTATGTCATTTTTCATGCCAACTTATATTGCGTGTAGCCTAAGCCCAGACGTTTTCTCACAACATATATATTCGTATATAATCAAAAATATAATTTGCTATGTATTTCCGTTCGCAACTGTAGATTTTAGAAAGAACACCGCTTAAAGGCTTTGAAAAAATAAGTACTGAACTAAAGATAACTCTTTTGGAACGTCCGCACAAAATTGTTCGATATGGAAATGAGATTTAATTTTTCTCACTTTGTCTCCACATTTTCCGATTGTTAACTATACTGTTTTCAGGCAAAAGAGACAGTTTACAAAAAACTGAAATATATTTACTTTGAAAATCTCCGTTTATTTGGGTGGGTATAATACTAGTGATGATAATATAATTAATGCCATAGGGCTTAAAGTATAAACGAAAGGAAGGAAAAGACAAAGGGCTTAAGAGAGAAATACATAGTAAGATAGAGAACTAGAATGTAGTTGTTGTTGTTGTTGCTTTTTTTTTTCTTACAAACCATCTATCTATTCAATGTAGGTTGCTCCATTAAAAAAAATAATATTCTCTACAGCTTTTTCTTCATTGGAAATAGATTCCTAATAATGTTTCCTAGCTCAAAGAGATGTGTGATAGGCTATATGACTCGGAAGGCATTTTTTAAAATTCCCTTCGAAGACAAAGGCGAGATTGGGAGCATGAGCCGAGATCCAGAGACGTTTCATAACTGTTCATGTTACGTTGCCATTTTTTTCATACAGATAGAAGCAGAGAGATATAGCAGGCGCTTGACAAGATTTTATATTTCCTTATTTTTTTGAACACTAAACCAAAGTAGAAAACGAAGAGCTGGACATCAAATGGATCTCGCTGATCTCTCCAACACCAGGTCAAGATTGTCTTTTATTTTTTGAAGGTGTCGTATTTTGTGATTACATCGATAGAATTTCTCACTTACAAGGGCAGAACGCTTGATACTAGAGTTACCGCTTAAAGTACATATATAAAAGCTATTATCTTATTATTCTTGAAATGAAGAAATCTCCAATAGTTAAGAGTTAAGTACTGTGTAAATTGAATGGTCTAAAGTAAAGATAGTATATAAAAATTTTAGTCAGTTTAAAGTACAATAGGACACTGAACTCTAAAAGCTCATTCCTTCGCGGCCGGGGGCACTATATGCCTTTTTTTTTTCTTAAACTTATAAGTTTTTATTCCCCATTCGATTATTAATGATCTCGACAAAAAATAACAAATATATCCTATATTTACCAGATTAAAAATGAAAAGGTTTTATCAACTTTACATTTTTCACTGAAGGGGCACTGGGACCCATAATAAACATTTTTTTACTAATATGAGCTTTATAAAAATAATTTTATGCATTAGCTACTGTGTATATGAAGGGATCTTAACCAAAATTTGTATAGAAAAACTTGATAGCCCATATTAAAAGACTATAGGGCACTGAACTTATAACTTCCTTTTTTTCGTATATGTTTTCCTCATTCAATTTTTAGAGGAATATATCCATGTTGAAACTGAATTAAATTGAAAATATTTTTTTAATTGAAATCTTGCAGTGAATTGGCCCACGGGTCCCTAAATGCCGTTTTTTACTTATATTAGTGGTGTGAATATTATTGTTGGCGCAAGCTCCTGAGAAAATGTATGGATATTGGCCATCTCTTTAAAAATATTTTTTAATGAGTCTCATAACCTCGTGGTTGTTGGGGGTTCTAATGTTACCATTCAACTTTCTCGGGGCTTGGTACCTTGGCGGTGCCCATCTCCTCTCCGGGTCAGTTGGAGGACTTTTTAGCAATAGCCATCCATCAACATTTTTATTTAAGCTTTTACGTGGGCTAGATCCACGCCTCTCAGCTTGTGGGGAGAGCGCTCTATTGACTTCGCTATCCAGCCTCCATCTTAGTATATAAAAACTCAAGAGTTTATATCTCATTACAATCGGGGAATGAACTCCTAATGTTCATTCCCTCGCTGGGGGCAGGGGCCCTAAATGAATTTTTTGACTGCACTTTAATAATTTAAATCCCCAATCAATTTTACATGATATTTAACAATATGGCATGAGTACAATGAACGTAAAAATTTACATTACCACTCATAACGGAGTCGGGCCCCTTAATATCGATTGTTCTTTTCTAAGATGTTTAATTATAAATTTATTTTTCCGTTTCCTATGAAACGTGGACTTTTTTGCACATTGCCGCTTAGGTTTCTGATATAATATTTAAAAAAAACATCATTCATTTGTATCTTTAAATTTATTCATTGTTACTGAGATCGATGCAACGCAAGACAGGTCTGCTAGAGTAATATATAGACTAACTTTCAATTATTTTTAAATGCATTTATTTCCAAATTTAACAATTTTAAGCGGACGTTCGAAAATAATAATTTTTGGTGCACTGGTTTTTAAATTTAGTAGCGTCATCGGGACATAAATTGCAAATGATATGTATTAATTGATTATTTTTGGTGTACTGCTTTCTAAAATTAGTAGCGTCAAGGACTGGACAGACATACATTGCAAATTATGTATATTGATATAGATCTATACTATACTATAAATACAATATATACTATATAAAATAAAGCCTACTCGCATCTCATCCGTCTAAAAAATCGAAAAAGACAAGTTCACTTTATAAATATTTTATTTTCATTGGATTGCAAGGGTCTAGATTTGAAGTCTTTCCATTGAAGTGACCATTGTGCTTGAAAGCGAGCAGTTGCTCATTTTAAATATTTAAAGCCCACCAGTTAACGCTTATTGAATAAATTTGTGTGTCCCACCAGGTGAAAAACCTAATCTTGAAAGATTTTGTAGACGTTTCAGTGACACTAACTTCATATCTTAAGTTACGCTTAATATCTAGGTCGAGTTTAGAGACTGAGATGACTACCACAGGGGGGACAGTGTAATCGTTTTTAAACGATATCTCTTGGACGAATCCTCGGTTGCCTTTCTTGTTTACAAAATCGTTGTGAGCGAAATCGATCACGCCCTTCTCCCATTGTAGTCCGGCTACACTGGGTTGTTTGGGATCAAGCTGGGTCTGATTATAATTCTGTTCAATTTTGTCAATTCTTCCCGACTGACCCTGAGCATCAGTTGTAAATTGATTCGAGAGTAGATCAAATTTAACTTCGAAACTTTCTCGAACATTTTGAACTTGACTGTTGCAGTCTTCTCTGTTTTTATTGATTAAATTTTGTAACTCAGTTATCTGAGAGGAAAGACGCTGTTCTGTTGACTCACTTCTACGCTGAAGATTTTCCAGACCTGTGTCGCAATCTTTTTTATTCGAGCTCACATTCCTAAGCAATTCTTCTATTAAAGTCTTCAAATAATTGGATTCCATTGAGGGATCTATAAAACAACGGTAAAATTGGATATCATATAAGTAGGCTACTGAGTTAGTAGGTAACAAAGATGGCGATACGAGACACAACATCGAACACGTTCAAATACATTTTGTAAATATAAGGATTCACAAACAAATGTAACTGGTGACTTTTTGTTTCGTCTGCGAATTCACTTAATCTTCTTCATATAGTTCATATAAGAAATGTTATTTAAAAATGACCGGTGATTTTAAAAAATGAAAATTTCTAAAAAATTATTTTTAAATGAAATTAATTTTTTTTTTAGACCTTTAGCTCATATGATATCAGGACACAAGTGGGGAATATTGTAAGATCATATTTCAACAACAAAGAGCACCTACCCCTTTCCTTGTCCATGCACAGGTAAGAGCGCTTTCCTAGGCAAAACTCGTCCAATGCTACAAAGTTTTGCCAGAGGATTACGCAATCCTCGTCATTCGTGCCCTTGATGAGATTGTTAGGCTCACCCTTTGCCCAGAGATCTTGGAGTTCATTAGCTGTGTTATTCGTGGCCACCCATCTAAATGTTCCTTCTGACTCGCTGTCACTGGCCCCTATCCATACTGATTAAAATGACAAAAACATAACAGTAGTGATATCAATATTCAAATGGTTACAGGTAAACATATATTCCCATTGTTCTTTTCGTCGTTTAAAAATATTTTCTTTGTTAACTAAACAAAAACTTGTAAATATCCAATATTTGTGGGTCTAATTGCAGAATCAAAGAAGTGTCATCAATAATTAAAGAATTTCGTTTTATTTATCTGTTGATTTAATTTTGGAAGGTCTTGGTAACATTTTACACAACAGTAGTAAGTGACAAACAACAATTAAAAACATTAAATATGTGTGACTTAATAAAAGTGTGAGCATTATTTAGAAATAATTAGTGACTTCACTTCAACTGAAATTCGAGATGATTTGACCATTGACTAAAATTTCCAAACAATGGGAATTAAATCTGAACCTAAATTTCGGGTACTTCTTGTTGATCAGTCTCATCCATGAGGGGCATACACCAGTTTTAGTCAGCCTTTGTTATTTCTCCAGAGGCATACGACGCCTTTGAGAGACATCCATGCATTGCTATCGTGGGGCAGCCTCCCTGGGATCTTCCAGTCATGGCCAATTCTCTTAATGTCTGCCTCCAATGCTCGTCGCCAAGTGTTTCTTGGAATCCTCTTTTTCGCTTTACATCGGGGTATATTTCAGGGCTTGCCTTGTTGTTTTGTAGGCAGAGTTTTCTTAATGTATAACGATTCCATCTCCACCGTTTCTGCTATATTTGATAAAGGACTGGATTCTGGTCCGTTTACGAGCGTCATTCTTCACGTACCAGCTCCATATGGATGCACAGCCTTCACCTTCGCGCTGAAGATCCTTGTTCTTATTTTCCTGCTTAGGTTTCTGAAGACCCAAACATTCTTGAGTGGTTGGAAGGCTTCTCTGGCCTTCCCAATCCTTATTTTGACATCAGCATGCGCTCCTCCTCGTTTAATGCGTTCCACCTTGTTATCTACCATGCTGCCGATGTAAGCAAAACTGTCCATGTCGCGAGTGTTTCCCCTTCAAGCATTTTGGTTTAAAAATATTTTAACTTTTTAAAACTGCTATGGTCTGTTGTACTATGTTCATCAGTGATACAGATCCTGTGATCCAGATTATTATATTGTTTATTGATGATTTTTTTTTTTGAATAAATTGGAAAAAAATGTAAATATTTTCTTAAATTTTAATAGAATTTTATCAATTAAATATATTTTAATTTTTATTCAATCGATAAAATTGTTAGTGATTATTCGAGAAATTAATCGTCAATTTCCGCAGCCATATTATTATTGTTATTTTCTTGATTTTTTGCGTTAAACTTTTTCGAAAAAAAACATTTGACGCATTGTTTCGGTCGATTTAGACAAGTTTTAAAAGTGATAACATACATGTCAACTTTTTATATAACTCACTTTGTACAACAGTATGTAACTTTACTTTAGTAAATAATTATTTTTTAACTATTCTCAACATCAAAATTAAATAATAGATCCGTCAAAGATGTGTATAAACTGAATAAAAAAATAAAAGAAAGAAATTGTTGGCCATTTCTGTAAATATATTTCTGAAACACAAATGGGCAACATTTTCGGTGAAAACCTGGACGGGGGTGGGGGGAGGGATTCTTTTTTTATTATTTCAAAGGTTTTTTTTTTTTTAAATGTTTCAAATAAACTAAACTTTCACCATTCGACTTCTGAATACATGCATCACGGGATAAACTATTTCCATTATTGCGTCACATCATACGGTATGCGGATGCACAAAACACGGGTGAAAGGATACTTGTCATATTTTTTATGGTAAAAAAATCAATATTTTGCACGTTTAGAAAAAATAAGTTAAAGTAAGATATAATCCTATTATATTTTTTTAGTAAGAGAACTGACCTTGATCTGTGAGGCGATCCGTGTCAAATATCTGCCTTGCCTGATCTTTGGAAGTCACTTTTGCTAAAACATACTCTTTGTCTTCGCAACTTTGCTGTTTGGATAAAAATGATCATATTGTTATAATGATTTTTGTAATTGTTATCATATTATTATTATTAAGGGGTGTAACTCACTGATAAAAGATATCGATTAGCATGTTTCTTTATAATACACGTGTACAGTTATTTACAAACTAGAATAAACTAAAAGAATAATTACAAACAACACAATGAACAACTTTTAACATTTTTTAGAGGCGCAGGAGTAATGCCAGGATTTTATTTTTCATTTTATATTATACCATACAAAAAAATTAGGTTTTATGAGAACATTTAAAAGGTTTTAATCATGGAATGGATGTTTTGTATTAAGGATACGAAGATGCAGTGGCGTACCTAGGGGTGCGGTAGGTGAGGCCCACACAAGCTCTGGGGGCATGTTTTGAAAAGTAAAGACATTTTCGACAGCCAAAACTTTTCTTTTGAGGGGGAGGGGGATATCTCGGGTAAAACAAAAATATTTGTACCATCGAGTCGTAATTCGCGCACAAAAATACCGTGTATACTCGTTTAATATCCAGTTCTTTCATAAGCCGACCCCCCCCACCCCCTACCCCAGACACACACCCCACACTCTTTTTGGAAGAGAATATTATAAAAAGTGTGAAACCATCTCGTAAGCCGACATCTAGAGCAGTGGGGCTATCCTTAGACGAAGAAATACGGATAAAGAGAATTTTATCTATGAATTTAATTATAAAGAATACAGAATAGCATGTCCTTGCAAGAAAATATTCGAGTACGATAGCAAGTAAACTTTTTAAAGAAGAATTTGAATGTCAAACAAATGACTTGATTGACATGGATAAAGAATAGATATGTATTGAAAGAAAAAATAATTTTATTTTGTATGGATGTACCGGCTTATACGAGGGGGTAAAACGTTAGGGGGGGGGGAGCGCAGAGGCCCCCTTGGTCTACTAAAAAAAATGTGTTGGAAAATTCTGTACCAAATATTCTGTATGCTTATGCTAAGAATTTAAAATTTGATGTCTGTGTCACCTTTGTGAAACCTTTTCTAGAATATACATCAAAGAAAACATTGATAAAATTGAATAAATTTTAAAAGGAGCTACCAGATTCATTACTGGAGATTTCTTCAAAACTGACAAAAAACAACATCATTAATTTAATCATTAAACCTTGACACACTATAGGATCAAAGTACCAAGAGTAAAGAAGAAATTATACATTAAGCAATGTAATTGCTTATGAGGTTTTACATATGCAGTTCATTCATTCTCTCACTTATATACATTTCTCCTGCCTTTCTCAATTATAAATCTTTAATTTTATACCAAATAGCTATCTTTGTGTTGTATTTCTAAATTGTAATGTAGTTTAGAAGCACCCACCCCACGTTTCAGTAATATTAAATCAAAGTACTTAAACTTTTTAAAATCTTTTTTTTACCTCTATTTATTTTTATACCAAACACCCCATAAGCGCCCGCCCAACGTTTTAATACCACGGGGGTGTGGTCACGGGGTGAACTCCAATGGCACATGGATATCAACAATAGCAGAGACTACATATGCTATATAGAAATAAACTAAACATTGAATTAATTTAATTACTCTAAATTCGAAGGATCTGAAATTTTAAAGCAATGCAATGTCATTCAAGATCTATTCGTGATAAAAAAAATTAAGATCTCTAGAACCAGCAGAAGTCGTTTAATTTTACGTTGAATTTGAAATTTTGTGGACAAACAGGAACAAAAGAAAATTAATAAAAACGTGGTAATAATAAATTAAAAGGATTTTCTTGAGAAACTCTCCTTACAGATAACCTAATACCACCCTCAAAAAAACTTTTCTTATTCAAGATTAAATGCGTACAATTTCTCATTCTTCCCATCCAGAATTCAGAATTGGGATATGTTCCCCGATAAATCCAGGCTAACCAAAACAATTAGAATCTATCAACATTTATAACTCTAATAAAATTTCAACTGGACATAAAACTTAGGTATCAATAATCTTATCATATAGAAGTTGGGTAAGTAATGATAAGATTTGATAAATCGCTCAGGGTAGAATGTTTTCTTTATACACCTACAGCTCTTCTGTTTGGGTTCTCCTTTAAACTGGGGTTTAATGCAGCCTTTATATAATTTATCACATTGGGGTTGAAGTATAAATCTGTGTTCTTACCTTGGCCTCCTTCCATGTAGCTTTGTCATCAAACAGCCGGAAACATGTCCCGTCAACTAATCTCGCATTACTTCCAGAACAAGAAGAGGTATCTGCACCAATCGTGGAAGAAAATGAAAATTTAAAGAATGTTGATAGACACATTTTAAAATAAAAAAATCGATATATTTTCAAAATTGCGATATTTGTGTGAATACTAACAGTAAAATAGTTGTATTCGATTCCGTATAATACAAGAAGTAACTCATTTCTCTTGACTTTATTAAGCCTGTAGCGTTTTCCATCAAAAATCATATTCCGCCCTATAGTCTCAGTGGTACTAAGTTTATTTGTTACATTTATTATATATTTTTTAACGAGCTACTCTAAATTTAATTAGATTATTCTAAAATGATGTTTAATAACATCAAATTGTCTTTTCACTTCCCACCAGTTTAAAACTTTCTTAGCGAGTATAAATAATATCAGAGATATAACACATACGGAAACCAATGTTTAAGGAACAACAAACTATCACTGATTTTAATGATTGAGGTTAAGTTTGCTGACACAAAAAAAGGTTATTGTGGTGTAACACTTAGCGTTAAATTATTTTAATTTTTAATCCATTATATTAACTTCACCGTCTTGTCGCCGTGATCGGTCCCGAGGAAAAACAAAAGTTAAAAAATCTCCCACTTTCCGTGATGCTAGCCAGTTGAAATTTTTTACAGGGACTTATGTCACCTAACAATGCATTGTGTCAAAATTTTTAATGGATCCAATTTATTTTAATTTAATTAATTAATTTTTAGTTTATCTCTATGTACCTTCAAGTTGAATGTCTAACGTCTGCTATAGTTGACCTTCACGGGTCACTGGAGTTTAACTCCAGCCCTGGAGATGTCACAGGGGTTTGTCGCGCGGTGTGTGTTATATTGAACATAATCCAGGCTCTTCGTTATGTCTCAAAATAAGGGACTTAATAGTCAAAAACATTATTTTTACGGGTTGTTTACATAATATAATGTTCACTCAGATAGGCAGTTCTAATAGGGTAAAAACAGTTCGACTCTCACACATTTAATAAGAACACATCTATTAACAAAATATAGATGATTAAAATTCATTATTATCATCATCGCTTCCCGTCCCATCTAAATTTAGGCCACAAACAAAGGCTCTATAGGCATCACGGCCCTGCGCCAGGCTCCTCGCCTGCTGTTCCCAGCTGTGAACATTCATTTTCGTTGACTGTCTCCAGCTACCTTCTCCAAGTCATTCTGGGTTGACATCTTTTTCTCTTGCCCTGGGGGTTCCAATTGAGGGCTTGTCTCGTGATACTTTATGTCGGCTTTCTGAGGGTGTGGCCAATCCATCTCCTTCTGTGTTGGCAGATGAAATCTTCCACCGGTTCGTGTTGGGTGCGTTGGGAGATGAAATCTTCCACCGGTTCGTGTTGGGTGCGTTGGCAGATGAGATCTTCCACCGGTTCGTGTTGGGTGCGTTGGCAGATTAGATCTTCCACCGGTTCGTGTTGGGTGCGTTGGCAGATGAGATCTTCCACCGGTTCGTGTTGGGTGCGTTGGGCCAGCGGATTCGGAGACATGAGTTTCATTTAGATTAATTTTTATATCATTTTTACACCGGCTGCTATTTTTTCTGCTCCATATAGCAAAACATGCTTCCCAGTTGTGTTCAACGTCTTATCTTTTTTTTTTTTTTTTTGGATGGTCAAGTTTCTGCAGCTCCAGACATTTTTTTGGCGAGTTAAAATCTGTTCTCGCTATGCCGATTCTGACCTTTATGTCAGCGTATGTCCCTCCTTTATGTCAAAAATGTTATAGAAGTATATATAACTATCAACCTCCCCAAGTTTGTTTTTTCTGATCCTATAGTGGTGTTGCTTGATGTATTTACTTTAAGGACTTTGCTTTTTCTTCTATGGATGTTCAAGCCAACGCAAGCAGAGAACTGTCGGTCAGATACAAAGATTTATGCAGAGACATGAAAGCAGCCAACATTGACGTACAAAATTGGGAAGCAGTGTTGCAAAGTCCTGGGAAATTTCCTGGGACAAGTATAAGCATTTTTTGGTTTTGCCTGATTGGTAATGTTGTAATTTGTAATATGTTGTTCTTGGGGTTCTTTTCTGCTCCTGAGATCTTGTACATATATAAATTTTTTTTCTTCTTCTCCTGAGATCTTGTACATATATAATTATTTTTTCCTTGAGATCTTGTATAGATATAATTTGTTGAGATCGGGTGTATATATAGATAAGTATATTGTATATATATATTGGTATAAAAATTGATTATCACTTATGTCTAATGATGTAAGACCTCGCATGTGTAAATTTTGTTGGTTATTGCTGCTAAAATGTCTTATTTTTTTAGACTATGTAACTATGTAAGTCGAGTTTGTTAGTAGTGTGTTTTCCATGATGTAATAGATTAGAGATTATGAATATGATGTATGTATATAATTCATATGATGCTGTTCATGTATTAAGGCCAATTATTTTCATGATGTGTTTTGAATGTTAGTGATTCCATACCCTGACTTATTTTGATTGTGAGATTCTACTAGCAAGTAGAATCTAACGGAAGAGGGGGGATATGTCAAGGTATGGGAATCACTGTCAATGAATGGTTCTGAGTTGTTACTGAGTTGTCAATCAGTGTTGTGAGTTGTCGTGAGAATCTTATGAACTTTATTCAGTTGACGGACTTTTGAATGTCAGGCAATGACTTGAGTGTGCGCGCAAGGGCTATATATAGTGTGGGTCTGTGTAGTGTGTAGGGAGGCGAGCGAGAGACGAGCGAGAGACGAGAGGAGAAAAGATACGAGAGACTTGTAACGTCAGTGTGCGGACGTTCGGCCAGGGCTGTGTTGTTGACGGATGGTGTTATCGAGGTTTGCTCGAACACTAGAAGGCTGCGAGCCTGTATGCCTGTGCCGTGAGGTCTCGAACGCTGTAAAGACTGTGATCCTGTAAGCCTGTATACTGTGATGTCTCGATGGCTGTAGGAAGGATTTTACGTGTATTTATAGTTCAATAAAGAACATCTTCTATTCGACAAGAGTCTGTCTTTATTAAGATAGTATCCAGAACCCAGTACGCAACAGACGTCATATTTTTTTTAATTTTTAGCGTGTCTAGGTTTTTTTATTTCGGTTCTAGTTTTTTTCCTGACGTTTTGGCTAGGCTATTTTCAACATTGTCACTGACAGTAGACATTTGACAGCCAGTCTGTCACTGACTCAGATTAAACACGTGAGCATACAGACGTCACCAACTCTGCAAAACATCAACCATCAATTGGTCGGTCTGACGTTGTGATGGTAAATAAACTAGCAAACAAATAGAAATTCTCAAAACAAAACCTATTGATAAACTTTGGCATGACATTTCACGAATGAAAAATTTCTCAAATGATCCTAAATTCCCAAATATATCTAAATTAGCCAAAAAGTTTTAAGTCTTCCTCATTCTCATGCAGAATGTCAGAGAATATTTTAAATTGTAACAGACATAAAAACTAAAAAAAATATATTAAAAAAGGATGAAAACTAAGTCACAATTCTAGTATAGTTGTTAGATCAGCAATGAGAGCTAAAAGATTAAAATGGTTTACAGAAAAACATTTTAAATAACACAACCAAAGAGAATAACTCTCATAATGTTACCAGTGTTATTAATAATGCTACTGCTACATGTAGCAGTGATAACTCAATTAGCAGTGATAACTGCTACATGTAGCAGTGATTCAGACTCTGAGCCTGAATCAAGCGTTTATTGAAGCCCTGGGGCTAAATAATAAATTGTTCTTAATACAAATGACAAAGTAATTAAGATTTTGTTATTGAATTAGTTTTAAATAATATACTTAGTCTGAGCCCGAATTATCTTAAAATGTTTGTTCCATATAAATGACTAAATCATTAATTCTATATAACCATGTAACAGTCTATGTAACCATGTAACATTATATGTAACCATGAAACAATCTATGTCACCATGTAACAATCCATGTAACCATGTAACAATCCATGTAACCATGTAACAATCCATGTAACCATGTAACAATCCATGTAACCATGTAACAATCTATGTAACCATGTAACAATCCATGTAACCATGTAACAATCTATGTAACCATGTAACAATCTATGTAACCATGTAACAATCCATGTAACCATGTAATAATCCATGTAACCATGTAACAATCCATGTAACCATGTAACAATCCATGTAACCATGTAACAATCCATGTAACCATGTAGCAATCTATGTAACCATGTATGATTGATTCATTATCAATAAAATATATTTCAAACCAATCATTTTTTTTAAAATAAGTTTTTATCAATCACAGACATTTTTACTTTTTGCAATTTACAAATTTAAATTACAAGATTATCCAAATAACTTTTTTAGACTTCATAATGTTAAAGTTTAAAAGTATAATTATTATCTTTGCTTTGTAGCCAAGTTTTTAAATAAAAACGGATAGAGTAAATAAAAAGTGAAAGTGTTAAATTAAAAATTGCATTTAAAAATGCAAAAAATATTTATTATTTTTATAATTTGGAAGTCTAAAGTTCTAAAATAAAGGCGAATGCATTTAATTTACGCTGCCACCCTGCATGTTTTTTCCCAAGTTTTTAATGCCTGTGGGAATTTTTAACCCAATTTGGCAATTTTTTTACTCCTGCCTGGGAAAATCTGGCACTTAGACTTCGCAACACTGCGGGAAGAACTGACAGAGGATAGGTCGATGTGAAGGGCAATAGTGAAACAAGGATCTCAAAGAGACAAGGAACGAACCAGGGCGGAAACAACTGAAAAAAAGAGCGAGGAAGAGGGCCAAGCAACACTGCCCCACCTCATTCGTGTGTGTGAGAAGCAGAAGAGATTGTCTCTCGTGGATAGGTCTCGTCTGCCACAAGGAGTTGCAAACAATTCAGATAACTATATCGTCTCTCGTACTCGTACAGAAACCATAAATGCGTACACAAAGGCATTGAGACATAGTAAAAAATTGAAATAATCATTAAATAAAATTGAAACATCTGAGTCCTTGGGGCTATATTTAGTAACAAAATTTTTGTATAAACGATATTGACAGTGTGGTGCACAAGCTTTATCAATACCTGCTCGGCTGGGTCAAGAAGTTGAAATGTTCATCAAATTTTATTTCAATAATTAAAAATGGAAAAGTAAAGATTTCAGTGCACATTGGAGAAACATACCAGCCATATATCTGTCCAGTGGTAAAATATTTATTTTAATTACCTGTAGTAGACACACAACTCCCTATAGAAATTAAAGCGACCAAAAGCAGAAAAATGATCATCTTGTGTTCTTAGTGCAACTATGTCCACTTTGTCTTTGTGTGCCTGACACCCGCGAATGATTGAAATAATGGGCTATCAGCCAGCTTAATTAAACACGTCACAGTCACGTGCCATGTTGTACAAAGCTTGTAAATGTGCTGATTTTAGCATAAACAACACACAAACTAAATACTATGAGATGGCCATCATTCAGTGGCGTAACATTAAGGGGCATGTTGTGGCACAAAATCTTTATATATATATAT
>MUZC01004555.1:714374-734193 GCA_002072015.1 Radix auricularia | reverse complement strand
TATATATATATATATATATATATAAAATAACAACAAAAACACACAATCTCTACGCTTACTAACAATGAACATAACGAGAAATAATAGAATCCCTGGAAGTGATCAGAGATAGCACCAAAATATCCACCACTAAAGTGCTGCTTAGTGTTAATAAAGGAAGTCAGCTACCTCACATCATGGGATTATTCCTTTCTTTTTCTTTTGCATTGTTGGAGTCCAATACCAACTGAAGTTGGTTTTGTTCAGGTTGACCTGCAGCAACTAATGTTTGTGCTTGAGCCATGTGTGTAACAGCTGACATCATTGGCTCAACCAATGTTTGGGCTTGAGCCATGTGTGTAACAGCTGAAAGCATTGGCTAAACCAATGTGAGTGATTGAGCCATGTTTGCAATTGCTGAAAGCATTGGCTAAACCATTGCTTGTGCCTGAGCCATTTGCATGTATGCAGCAGCTGAAAGCATTGGCTCAACCAATGTGAGTGACTGAGCCATGTTTGCAACTGCTGAAAGCATTGGCTCACCCAATGGTCGTGCCTCAGCCATGTGTGCAACTGCTGAAAGCATTGGCTCTACCAATGTTTGTGCTTGAGCCATGTTAGCATTGGCTCAATTTTCCTGGAATTATAAGACTGTTAAAAGTTTTATAGATCACAAGGAACCGGTTTATATGAATGTCAAACTCGATAAAAAATGAGCATGTGCACAACTCTTTACTGAACCTGAACATCCAGGTGATGGAAAAGTTCTCCCTGATAACTGTAAAACAGCGTGTTCAAACTTGGGCTATGGAGAAAGTAAACCATGAAGAAAGAGTCAGGGCGCTATATATAGAATATGTCAAAAAACTAGTTTGTCATTTCATAATTATTCGCAAGCCCCAATGTGAACACAGAAGAGCAGTATGCGGCTCGAGAGCAGCGATTTGACCACCGTTGCAATATACATTTGAAAGTAAACGTGGCCAATTTTTAAGAAATACTTTTACAAATTTAATGTAAGGGAAATGAAAACAGGAGAAGTATTCTGAGAAGAATAATAGAGATTTTTGCTGCGGTTATCGGTCCTTTTTGGGACTGATATTTCGATACTTGATATAAACAATATAATAGCACAAGTCACTCACTCACTCATTGTGTCTGTAACGCTATGACGTCATTTTTGAACTTATATTTTAATACAAGGTGTGCATCAGGAGGTGTGTAAAATAATTATAAATGAAATATTATTTTTCAAGTAGTACAGCAGTCCATAGCAGTTAAAAAAGCGTGTGGTGTTTCTAAATATTACATAACGGCATTGTTTAAGCCTATATTTTAATTTTGGAAAAGCGAGCGATGTAAATAGAAGATTTGAGGATTAATAATTATAAATTACTTCGTGTTCATTTCTGGAAGATTAATATTTCAAGTAACAAGTATACGTTACTTTAGCTTTTGAAAAAAAAAATGGGAGCCGTATGCGCCCCACAACCCCTAGTTAGAAATAGCCAATTTAGTGTCATTCACAAGTTCAACGTCACAAATTAATTTCATATTGTTCCCCAACTTTTACACTTTTATGGTAAGAACCAATTTCGATAATTAAAATCTTATCTTAATATTTTCGGACGCTCCCTCCATACAGGAGATTATAGCATCTTATATTTTATATATTGCAGACGCTCCTTAACAATCTAATAATAAAAATATTATTTTTTATGCTTGCATATTTATTAATGTCCTTTTCACATTTATAGGTATTCGAGAATTATGAAAGGTTTTTTTTTTTTAAATCTATTTGAGGTACTAGTGTACAGGATGTGTTGTAAGAATGTATGTAAGAAAGACTAAAATAACAGTGTTCAAAACTCGGCGATGAGCTTGCCTAACAAATGACGGTACACCATCACACAAACTCAACAAGTTCGTAGCTTCTACAACAGATATATACAAACTGGTCTCCATCTTGCCAGCTACTGTGTTTCTTTGAATACACCCCTACTCTTCTTATCGTTCTTTGAATACACGCCTACTTTTCTTATCGTTCTTTGAATACACGCCTACTCTTCGTATCGTTCTTTGAATACACGCCTACTCTTCTTATTGTTCTTTGAATACACGCCTACTTTTCTATCGTTCTTTGAATACACGCCTACTCTTCCTATCGTTTTTTGAATACACGCCTACTCTTCTTATCGTTCTTTGAATACACGCCTACTCTTCTTATCGTTCTTTGAATACACGCCTACTCTTCTTATAATTTAAAAAAACACAAAAAGAAAACTTGGATCTCGTTACGTGAAGTCCAGTTTTAATTAATTATTGACGTCATCGATCACTTACAAATAACGTGGTTAGGCTCGTCTCTCTGTAAAAAGTTAAAGTTGTACTTGTATGTTGCCCATGTTCAACAGATCATTTAATCTTATATACACTAATTAAAACCAAAGAAACTCCCCACCAGTCCTAAACAAGACCAAGTAAAACATTGCTTGAAGTGGCTTGAGTCTGAACTCTTCTTGTCCTAAAAAAGACCAACATCCTACCTGTCCTAAACAAGATCAAAAACTTACCAGTCCTAAAAAAGACCAACAACCTACCTGTCCTAAACAAGACCAACAACTTACCAGTCCTAAACAAGACCAACAACCTACCAGCCCTAAACGAGACCAACAACCTACCAGCCCTAAACGAGACCAACAACCTACCAGCCCTAAACGAGACCAAGAACCTTTCAATTCTAGACCAAGACAACAACCTCTCAACCAGCCGATGACAAACCTCAAGCCTGTAACAACAAACAACCCACCGTCCCTCTAACAATCCAGCCCTCTTCTCTTCTCCCACTTCTTCAGAAAGCATTTGGCCAAGTGTTCCAGGATCATCAACCCCCCTTCCACCTGCGCTAGTCCGGGAGACGGGCTGAGAGAGGTATGGGGTTATGAATACACACGCACATCTAATACAAATCATTGCTCTCGCCCCCCCCCCCAACCAAACAGCCGTTTTATGAGCTGTGGGTTCTTTTGAGTACTTTAAATATTCGATTCTTCTGGGGTAAGATTGTCCTCGGGGCAGTTTGAATTATTAAATATGTATTTTGCGACCAATGACCAGGTTTATGTCGGAACAGCTTCACGATTTTTTTTTCAAAGTCTCTTTTCTAACGTATTTTTTAAAAACGGTTGTGTATCATAGTATCAGACTGTCATAATAAATAATCGATCAATCAATTCTTCTTATTTAGGTGTCATGTCCTCTGATAGCCTTTGAAAACAGAATCGAATGTTGTCACCAAGTGTACAGGGCGGTGATGTGTACCCCAAGCAATTCTCGACTCGTGGGATAAATTTGATCTTCACTTCTAGCCTCCGTTGAGTCCATTGATTTGCTCCGGGAGAGTACAAAGGGTGGTATCGCTGGGAAGTGGGAGGACCGAGACGATACCCACCCTTCTTCGTCCGGGTGCCAACAATTTCTTGGTGAGCCAGAAGGTGGGCGACTCGACGCTGCGGTAAGTGAGTGGGATATGAACAGCTGACGCCGCCTCGTCGCCATTTATAGACCGTAAATATGGGCAGGGCATTGTGGCACGTGCAGCGTTGGAGAGGAGAGAGGGGAGAGGGACGCAGCGCGGTTGTAATTCCATAAGAAATGGAAGCAAGGCTGTGGGGAGTAAGGGGGGGGGGACACGCACAGGTAGGTATCGAATCGCAATGATTATTAGCGTAATGGGAGGCAGGTGGCGATCCTACGCTGATAAAACGAATTGTTTGACTTCGTGGGCGAGTGTGTTCTACCTGGCAACGCTCTTTTTAGTCGGGATTTAGAGAAAGAGAAACAGCGGTTCTCATTGTATTTAATTTAATTGTACTCAAGTCTCATACAATAAGCTTTCTTTTTACACAAAATTATTTTCAGCGTTACACGTGATAGGCCGATTGGTGATACTGAATAATAAATATACAGTTGGACCTCTCGAAATAGAACTCAAAAAGTCACACAAAAGGGCCGGAAAAAAATCGACTTACGCCACTTACGGAGTTTTCGAGTTAGGTAAAATGGCGTAATATGCGCAGAATTAGGCAGGGACCTAATAATGAATGCAATATATGGAGGTTTCCGACTTAGGGAAGTTCGAGTTAGAGTAGTACGTTTGTATTAAGACTACTAATTTCGGTGCATTTGAGTGATTTGGCGTTGAAGTGCTCCTTGAATTCTAATGCATTATGTCAAACTTTTTATACATTTTTCAATCTATGGTTTCTCAAAAACGTTGAATTTCACATAAACGCATAAACCATCACTCGAACAAAACGACAATAAGCTCCGATTTTTCAAGTTTCTTCCTGAGAACTGATGAACAAAAATATACAGAAAATTAAATTCAAATATAAATATAATTTTTAGCGCATTTTCGAGAAGTCGAATGCGCTTTTGCACCCGTTTTGTCCGTCCGTCCGTCCGTCATCACCCTAGATCTCAGCACCCATAAGTCCTAGACCCATGATGTATATATGTTTTTTGTATGTCCTGACCTGCCATTTGTGTATCAACACTCAGTTACTCGATCCGTTAAAAAACCCCGTTAAAACTATCAAAAAACATTGCGAATCGAGAGATAACACTGGCGCAGGCAACGGCCGCCATTGCCGGAAGTCTTAGTATTATCAAAAGAATTAGTTTTTTTTTTTGTTGACGTCATTAGAATATGTGTAAAAGTTTAGAGAGTTTTACGTCATCATTTGTGGTGACTTCAATCAAGATCTTAGCGGCCCAGGGGCAGAAATTGAAAACTTTTTCGAAACAAGCTTCAACATTCAACTACTTTCACCAAGATTGGCAACCACGATCTATCAAACAACAATTGACGGAGTATTTGGGCGATTAGCTGATTACAATTTAGAATGTTTCATTTATGAGTCCTACTTCAGTGACCACAAACCACTTGTAGTTAGATTAAAGAGAAAATAAAAAAATTTAAAATGTCAAGAAATGACTTTTAAATTAAAAAAAATTCAGGTATATTCATTACACAAGAAAATTCATAAAAATATGTCTAAAATCTAAACACAATTACTGATAACTACATAATGCTGATATCTAACATAAGTACTGATACATAATACGAAAATGCGCTAACACGTCCTGAATTCCAATAGGGACCAGGCTTAACTTGATTTTTTTAAATTGATGTCATATATAGAGATATATAAATATACTTAAAATAAACAATTTTTAGAAACATAGTTTTTTATTTTTAAAATGTTTCTTTTTATAACTGGCCGATAGGGGCGACTTCTATTCTAAGACTTTTCAATGATAAAGAAAACAGAAATTTGCGACAACTATTTCTAAAGGCTAAAGATATTGAATTTGATTGTCTGCTGTTAGCTCTACAGAGAGGTATGGGGCTATGAATACCCACGCACATCTAATACAAATCATTGCTCAAAGGATTATTGCGTCCACAGTCCAAGCTAGTCAGTAGGCAAGTGATGCATCTCTCCAGGCCACAGCTTTGAGGGACCACGCTATTTACAGTAGCCAGCCTTTGCTTCTTTAGCTAGTGTCAGGTACCTATTGGGAGCTGGGTGGACTCATGGAAACCCGTGACCCAGGGAACAAATACCTGCCTTCACGGAGATTCGAACCCGTGACCATCGTACGCCATCCAAGCGCCCAAGTCACACGGCTACAATGATTTATGAATTAGGACACGACAAGATGAGATTTAATGTGAATTTTATAAATTTAATTTGTAGGATGATTTTATTTAAATTTCGTCATGTCGGGAATGTTTGGTGGTGAAAGTTAATTTGAAAAAATCGTATGAAGAGAGTTTAAATTTAAAGTTTATAAAACAAATGTAAGAAAGAACAATTTAATTATTACAATACATTGGAGCTCTTATAAGACAGTAGATTAATATACTTAACTTCAGTTCAGTTTTGTGATGAATATTGAAGGATAATACCGTTAAAAGTTTTTTTTAAAATATTTTTATTTGTACAAGTAGTGAGCAAAATAAACAATCTTTTTTTAAAGGGACCTAAGTACCACAGGGAAGAAATAAAAAGATGAGTGTATATTGGGTTATATGCCCTTAATCGTTGAGATATTAAAATTAATATTTCAAATGTATCTATCGTTTTCTTCTGATAAAAATTTGAAATTTAATACTGCTTCGTTAATTATTATTATATTACATGACGCCTTAGATTGGCGATTAAATATTTAGCATTATAAATATTTTAAAGATATGTTCTGTCAGTTTTTGAGATGTGCCCAAAATGAATTTTTTGTCATCAAATCTCTTTTACTTGCTAACCTGTGTGGTTACGTACTGTCTTAATGCTGGACATCCTTTCAGAGATGTGTCGGTTCTTACAAGGGCTGTGCCCTAAACATAAGTAGTCTTCCCTTAAAAATAGATTCTCATGACATCCAAGCACCACATTTAAAATAGTAAAAAATATACAAAATCAAGTTGTTAATCAATTTTCGCAAGAACTCTTCAACGTCTTTAACTCTTTGGGATTCGGTCAGGGTTTATATGCTTGAGTTTTGCTGATTTGTTTTTGTTGTTTGTTTGTTGTGTTAGATGCTTGTTTCATATCAACATTTCAGTCTTCCCCATTACCAAGCACTAATACTTCTTCTTTGATTACTCGGTACAGCGTCAGATAATATGCCATATTTTGAGGATTTCGGCCATTGAAACAGCACCACGAGTTGGGATGGAGAGAAAAGAGCTTGAACACTCGAGAAAGGGGTGAGCGGGTCAATGGGTGGGGAACCCCAGCTGCCAGATGGAAGCTTCGCGCCTTGGCTGCGAGTCGTAATGTTCAGACTTGAATACTCACAAAAGGTTTGGGTTGTTTTGAGGGAAGGGAGTTAGAGGCATGCATAAACGATGAGACGATAGTGGGGCGGGGGGGAGGGGGAGAGGAGATGGGTTTGGTTAGAGGAGTGATGGAGGGAGAATGGTGGAGATGGGAGGATATAAAGTGTATAGTGGAGTCGGTGTGAAAGAGGGGGAGAAAGGAGAAGTTTATCTGCATGTGTATAATTCTAGGGGTTAGGATATTGTAAATAGTGCAATGGTTAATTGGGTTTAACGCGGCGAGTGTTAATAAGAACGAGTATAGGAAAGTGTTAATAGGAGCGTGTAAAGGAGAGTTTCAATAGGAGCGTATATAGGAGAGTGTTAATAGGAGCGTGTATAGGAGAATGTTTATAGGAGCGTGTATTGGAGAGTGTTAATAGGAATGTGTATAGGAGAGTGTTAATAGTTGCGTGTAATTGAGAGTGTTAATAGGAGCGTGTATAGGAGAGTGTTCATAGGAGCGGGTATAGGAGAGTGATCATAGGAACGGGTATATGAGAGTTTTAGTAGGAGCGTGTACAGGAGAGAAGTAATAGAGGATACGGGGTACGGGGTGGCTAAGTGAAAACGTTAATTTGTGTGGGAAGGAAATGATGGTTAGAGAATGAGGGTAAGACAACGGTGATACTTTAATGTGAAGAATGTATGGTGTTGATAGTATTAAAAAGAATGGTGTAAAAAAATTTAGTCGGGGAAGCGGGGTATTTAATAGAGTAGAAAAAGAACGTATTCATATACCAATCAGATGGTTGATGATTGTGGCAGGCCTAACAGCAATAGTTGAGTTATGTTGGCGTCGGTGATGGTAGTTGGAATGAATATTGTGAATGATTGTCGTTTATTCGGAGTGTACAATGTGAATGATTGTCGTTTATGTCGGAGTGAACAATGTGAATGATTGTCGTTTATGTGGTGACGTCAGTCGGAGTGAACAATTTGAATGATTGCCGTTTATTTGGTGACGGTAGTGAAAGGGAAAAATAACAACTATTTCAACTACAGCGGGAGAAAGAGAATTAGATGTAAGGGAAGATCTTGACAAGAGACCAGAACTGTTACAGACAAGGTGGGTAACACACAGAGGAACATCCGGCGGTATATGAAGTGGAGATTCCGCTTTAGCCGAGGGTAAGTAGATTTACCGAACAATAAAAATTCACCCCATCACATCACCTCCACACACACACACAGTGAGAGAGAGAGAGAGCCACGCCCCCTCTTTTATATGCTGGCACATCTGGGCGTCTTGGGGTACGTACTATGATACTGGCTACCCCCCCCCTCACACCCCCCACTGACAAGAGAATGCTGCCCTGGATTAAGATGAGCCCTCGACTGCCAGCTGGGTGGATATTTTCACAGCTTGTAAGCGCGTGCGCTGTTTGGGCGAGGTCAAGACTCCTGAGTCACTGTTGAGCAGATAGATCTTAGCACGTTATTTCATACAATTGTTTTGTTTTGCGGGGGCGGATGGTTCCAGACTTGTGTCTGCTGGCGTGTCGGTGGGGGCTGAGACCAGCTGTCAGCTACGCGGCTTTGGTCATTTCAAGCATAAACAGATACCTGAAGTGGCATGAAAGAGTTATCACTAATTGGAGAGATAAGAACACGAACACATGTGAACTCTTCATATTGTATTGTGATAGTGGCATTATTTGAGAATAACAGTTAGATAACATATGTGAAATAAAATATATTATTAAATTTTGCAAATATTAAAAATTAACTTAATACAGAATGGGTCAACGTTCAGTGTGCGAATTTCCTGATAAACAATTTTTTAAATTATACAACCAAGACAGTTATGTTTTTATTTTTAAGAGTGTATTGCTTTATCGAAACTGTGTATGTAATACATTGGTAATGAGACAAATAAGTATAATGAATACTGTTTTGTTAAGAGGTGTGTAGAGGTGTGTGAGATGGTAGTGAGACAAATAAGTATAATGAATACTGTTTTGTTAAGAAGGGTGTAGAGGTGTGTGGGATGGTAGTGAGCATTTATTACTTGAAATCGTCTTGGGATGTCTTGTTATGGCAATTACGCAAGAGTCGTGCTGTGCTTGCCGCTGCACTAATGATTGTTTCCTTGGATCTCTGACGTGTAAACGACTCACGGGGCAAACGTCTAATCCTAACACCCCCCACACACACATACACACTTCCACTCCCCACCCCTGCCCTTGTGCTACAATGACGACTTGTGATTGATCTCACTGTAACGCTACTCTATAACCTCGTAAGTGAAGAGTGCCACCGAGTACAAAAGTTCAGCAGTATAACTACTCGTAGTGACTGAACTTTATAAGTGGCAGCAACAATAAACTAAGAGGTTTTACCGAAGTTTTACCTAGTTTATAACAATGCTACGTTTCACAATAGTTTAATATTGTACAGGTATTCTTCATTGGACACTACGCCCAGTGTTCGGTATGGGACGATCTTCGGTGTACATGGAATGGATGAAATTTGCCAAAAAGAATTTGATATAATGAAACCTTAACAAAAGGGTGTGCTCACTTGATCGCTTCTTGGGGGAGCTATCATCTACCAAGCGCGTCCTCAGGTGGCGGATAGAGGAAAGACCTTTAGATATAAAGGTTAGCCGTGAATATTAAATAAGCGGCCGCGGCCCAACTGGTTTGCAATCGTGGAGGGTGAGGTGGGGTATCCCGTGGTAAGGATATTCTTTAAAAAATGACTCATAAACTCAAGGAAATGATTGCAAAAAAAAGCGAACATAGAGCGCTCAAACTCTAAACCCGGACAGATGGGGCCGTCAGCTAGGTAGAGCAATTAATCTAGGAGAGAAAAATGAAAAAGAAACAACAACAAAACTGCCTTGCAGATGGTCTTGGCTGACCAAAGGCTATGAAAGCACATCCGGAAAAACAGCAGGCTGAAGTCGGAGACCACGGGTCAAATGGCGCAAAACTTGCGCGGCGCAAAACTTGCGCAACGCAAATACTCCACAACAAAAAAAATAATTTTTAAAAATAAATGATGAAGATGATTTGATCGCTTTTCTCCAAATTTTTTGCGTATTCTACTTGAATCAAAATTCTGATGAGGAAACAAACCACCATGGTGAAGGACCAAACAGATTACCTCCAGTCTCACCCAAATTTTGTTCAAACAGATCTCACCACTACAGGCCTTGCAATACTACTCAGGAGCTCGAGATTTTATTTTTTTAATTTATTTTTTATTTTATTTTTTTAATTTAAAAAAATGATTTTAAAAAGAAAAAATAGTTTAGGAAGGNACCCACCCCAACACACAAACACACACACACATTTTTCCCCAACCATACCCCCCTACCCGCCACAGTCCTTTAAAAGAAATTAAACCTGAACAAAAATACAGCTATTTTTCGTCCCATCTTTTATCTTGCTTCCTCTTAACCTGCAACAACAAAAGCCCTCGCCCTCGCCCGCACCGCATTCTCGTGGATCGCGTTTCTCCCTTTCTTCCTGTCACTTCTCCAGTCTGCCTCTAATGGATCAGCGCCTGGCGGTGAGATACAGTAGAAAGGAGCACCGGGCACCGGTCCTTCCCCAAATGCTGGCATTCATATAGGAGGAAGACGCACAGCTGAGGTGGGAACAATAGGAATAGGGAGTTTTTTTTTTTTTAAATGTTTTTCAGATATGTTGTGGAGGAGTTAAGCAGTATTAAAGCTTGTAAGACGAACGGCGCCGGTATTATTGCCAGTAAATCTTGTTGGTCTTTGAAACGCTTTGGGTTTCCGGGCAGAAGGTCTAGGTGTGTGGGTTACATGGTTAGGGCAGGGGTGGTGGAGGGGGGAGGGGAAGGGACCAGCTGTTCACATGTGATTATCGAGTTTGAAATAATGCAACCAAGTCCCACGGGTGGTTTAAAAAATCCTTGGCCTGTGCGACATGAATATATTTATTTTATGTTTGGCTCGTTTTCTACCTAAGAAAAGAAAATATCTAGTTGCTTTTTTTGTTTGTTCCATAAGTCATTTACTTTTTTTATATTTCCTCTTTACACCTTGAAGTTCTTATTGACCCCGCTCATTTCCCATTTTGTCTGAAGGGAGAAAAATAATTTCATAGGACAATTTTAACTTGTGCACCTGCCCATTATTACAGCTCACAGTGTCATTGGCTTTCTTTCCTGGTCTGCTGTTATAAATATTTTTTTATACAATGTGTTTATATTTTTGTTCAGAGTCCTGACATCCCAAGGGTTTTTTTTTTCTAAACCTGTTCTGAGAAATGTGTTGAGCACATTTATTTCTTCGATTTTAGTCAATCTAAGTTAAAACATGTTTTTGTTAACGACAAGTATGTGACAAAATGTCAACTCATAGAGATATTCACCGCATATTTCTGATTATGTCATAGCCGACCCAAAAAAACGGAATGATTTTAAAGGTGCTACCTGTTTTATTTGTACGCGCCAATATTATTGCCAGCAAAATCAAATTTATTTCTGTCGTTAAGCTCCACACTTCGTAACAAATCTTTATTAGGCGTGATTTTATTGATATCTGAAAGTCCAAAATGTAATTGGAATGCATGCATTAAAAAAAAAAAAAAAAACTAATATTAGATCAACGGTGGCCAAATCGAGGCTCGCGAGCCGCATGCCGCTCTTCTGTGTTCACAGTACGGCTCGCTTACAATTTATGAAAGATATGTTACAAAGATTTTTGGAAGAAGAGTTCCAAGTAAGGTTTAATAACTCTTAGTGATTCAATGCGGCTTTCAATTAAAAAAAAAACAAACTTATAAATAAGGTGACCAGACGTCCCGATTTAGGCGTCCCAATTTCAGACCTCACGTCCCGCCGACAATTGCTCGTCCCGGCGGGACGCCCGTTTGTCCCGCTTTTTCTGTGAACGAGACTTTTTAAAAAATTATCATTTTTTTCTTCACAAATCATATCTTTTACGCCAAAATAAAAAATGAAAAATGAATCACGTAAAAAATTAAACGTTAATCCACCATGATCATGGCATTACGATACAATTTTAAACGCCTCACAGACTGAAGAGTTATTTTGTAACAAAAAATAACACCCATTGCGATTGAAGAGCGCTGATCAAGTCAAGTCAATACTTAACTTGATAAAATACAATTAGTACAATTAGTTTTATTGGTTCTCTGTCGCTCACAGCGGGCGGGGAGATATACTGAAGCATCTGAATACGGATCGCCACAAAAACACCCTGAAATCGTCAGCAGCATCTTCAGGAAGGACAATTACGAACTATTATTCAAGATCTGAGTTAGGTCAAAAGGAAGCTCAGTTGGCTGCTGCTGAGGGTACCTTGGCGTACCACACGCTTTTTCAGAATCACAGCTTCAGATCGATGGACTGTGCGTCTAAACTGATGCAAAAGTTTTTGAATCCAAAATTCACTTGCGCACGAACAAAGTGTGAAGCTGTTGTCACGAATGTGCTGTGTCCATATATATAATATTAAGGTAATTAAGGCCAAATTAAGGCAGAATTAAATGTTGTCAATTTTGTGACAGTTTCTACAGACGCGTCCAACCATAAGGATGTGAAGCTGTTTCCTGTAATAATAAGATATTTTTTGCCACTGTCAGGTGTTAAAATTAAAATCCTGGACATGCAATCGCTTCCTGGAGAAACAACAGAGGCCATTTGTAAGTTCCTTGTAAATGCATTACAGAGCCATGGTCTAACAGAAAAGATTGTTGGGTTCTGTGCAGACAACGCAAACACGAACTTTGGGGGACTACAAAGGAGAGGAAGAAACAACGTGTTTGCAATATTGCAAGATGATCTCGGGAAGAAACTGTTAGGTATTGGTTGTGCTGCTCATATCGTCCACCACGCGATACAAACTGCAGGGGATTGCTTGCCAGTTGATGTGGAAGCAGTTATTATGAAAATCTATTATTACATCTACACTGTGACACTGTTCGTGTAGAGTCATTCAAAGAATTGTGCGAATTTGCCTATGTAGAATACCAGCGCATTTTAGGATATGGGAAAACTAGATGGTTATCACTGATGCCTGCATTGGAGAGGGTCTTAAAATTGTTTCCTGCACTGAAGTCTTATTTCTTGTCAGAAGAGAAGTGCCCCACTCTCATCCACAACTTCTTTGAAAATAACAGTGCTGAATTGTGGCTCTATTTCGTACACAATATCGCTGCAGTGTTTCATGCAATAATTCTGCGCATAGAGGGACAGACTGTAACAGCATTGGAAGCCTCTTCTGCACTGGATGATTTATTACACAAATGCACTGAGAGAAGCTCTAAAAACTTTTTGCCCAATGAAGTACGTTTACGGATTACTTAATTAGAAGAGGAAGGAATGGTGAGCAAAACTGACATTACAAGAACCGTTGTAAATTTGTACGACAATTGTGCTGAATATCTGAAACAGAGGGTTGAGCAATTCGAATGTCTGAATGCATTTAGTTGGGTTGCGTTAAAAGAGACAACAGCATGGGGAAAAGTACAGGAAAGTCTGCACTTTTTGGACACAAGATTCGGAATGTTGACATCGATGATAACCAGTTATTTGACGAAATTAGCTACGTTAGCCGATTTGCTTCACCAGAAAAAAAATGCAGATTGGAATTGAACGCAGACTAGTGTTGACTGTCGATGGTTTGAAATCTTCCGTCATTTCAAGAATAAAGATCTACCATGTGCGCAAATTCAGAAAATTGTAGATTTTGTTTTGTGTCTCCCGAGAACAAACGCTGTCACTGAAAGAGTTTTCTCCGCTATGAATATCATATGGACAACTGAAAAACACAATTAAAAGTGGAAACACTAGAAGCAATGTTAATGGTGAAGTGCAATTTTGATTTTCACGAGAGTTTCTCTAATTCTTGTGATAAAGTGTATGAAACGCTTCTACAAGAACCAAAACTTCTCAGAAGCATTCATTCGTGGTGGTCGAGAGGTAGCGCTCTCGACTGTCATACCGATGGTCACGAGTTCGAATCCACACGAAGGTGAGGATTTGTTCTCGGGGCCTGAGGAGTCCCCGAGTCACCCAGCTCCGAATGGGTACCTAACTAGACAATAGTTAGGCGGCTGGGGTAATGCGTGGAACCCCTATAGCCGTGGCCTGTGACCGCTGCATCACTTGCCAACAGATCCTCTCTCATGGTCTGTGGACGCAATTATCTTCTGCAAAGAAGGAGCGTCTGTATATCTAAGATAAGATAAATATGTGTATGCAGCACCATTCAGAGAATGAAACTAGGTCTGCACCAGATCAGGGGGGTCCATCGTCTAAGTGTAATTAAAACATCAGACATCCTGCGCTGGATGAGCACATTCAAGCAATAAGGTAAATACCGTTACCGTATGAGGTTAAAATCTGTTAATTTTCTAACTGGTATTTGCTCTTCAGGAAAGAGTGACTTACAGTCATTTTTCACAAAACGTTTAACGTTTCCGTAAGGGGGGAAACCCACCCCCCCAAAAAAAAAAGTCTAGGGGACCCCCCACTCCCCCGCGCGACTCTGTCCCGCCTTGCGCTCCGGAAAATCTGGTCACCTTATTAAAGGTAAAGAAAGGATTTTTAATAACCACGTTTTTATTAGTGGACTAAAAAGAAGAAAATAAATTAAAACCTATAAGTTGAAGTACTTCAGTTTACTTTTACTAAAAACGAGGGACGGGTGCTTAAGAGGTTTTACGCATGCGATTCTCTAATTCTCAAACTTATAAATTATAATTCTTTAATTTTTATACCAAACAACTGTCTTTGTTTTGTATTTCCAAATTAGAATGGGATTTTGAAGCATCCTCCCCACGTTTTTAGTCAAATTCTATAGGACCCTCAGAAGTAGTTTAAATTTACGTTGAAAAATCATAAATTTTGCGGACAGACAAAAAAGAACGAACGCAAGTTAATAAAAACGTAATAAAAAAATGACTCTCAGTTACTACAGGTCTGACCATCCCCTAAATTAGTTAAAACATGACACAATTAATTTTTATTTTCATAAGCATAAATTAGTAAATAAAATCTCAAATATAAATTGATGAATTCACTGAAGGCATACAGAAACCGTCTATTCACACCTCGCAGTTTTCTATCCCGTATGCTCACTCACACGCCACATGTATAAAAAAAAATAATAATAAAACGACCTTTGTCCTTTCCAACGCTCTGCTGCAAATTATCTTCAGTTATTAACTCAGATGGAAAAGACTACATCGGCGGTATTTATTGAGCAGCCGCTTGCGCGAAACCAGACACCGTAGAACAATATCTTAAATAAGAACAACACTCCCTCAGATGCGCTCTGCCTTCTGATGTGTAGTTGTGGACTCCCTTCGACAAGAACGCGCCCCTAACCCAGGGAGATTTTCGGGGACATCTGATTACAATGGAAAGCATTTTATTGAACTCGTCATGAACGATGCCTGGCTATTGTGGTTACCGTTTTACAAGAACTCATCGGAACACACATATGATAGCCATTTGGTCATACTCAAGAAAGTGTAGTAATGTCCAGCGAGTGGTTTGATCACATTTTCATATTATCGTATATACTCACTCTAAAGCCGACTTTTTTTCGAACAAAATCTTAAGGAAAATGTTTGGGGTCGGCTTACGAGCGGGTCATAGGGCATAGGGGATTGCTGCATGAACATTAAATATCGGTGTTGTAATTGTCGATCATCAAGTTCCTTGAAAACATTCTACAAGATTCCACTACTGTACCAGAAGCTATAAAATATTATTAAACATCTGCACTTACCTTATTTAATCATTTTATTTATTTTCGTGAATGTGTTAATAAATTGTTTTACAAATTTTATTTTCAACAACGAATTGTAATGTATGCGCTTTTGCCATTGTTCACCAAAGAAACAAAAAGCTAAAAAAAGATAATAATAATAAATACCGGTAACTCTTGGGGTCGTCTTACGAGCGAGTTACACGCTTTTCATACTATTCTCTTCCAAAAATAGGGGTTGGGGGCGACGGCTAATGAACGAACGGGCTATAGCACGAGTATATACAGTATGTGAGGCTTCGTAAAAATAGGATAAGGGGATGTAGCAATGTTTGGGCGTTCAAAACAACGAAAGAAACGAAATTTCGAACATTGGTAAATTTTAATTCACTTTGTAAAAATATCTGTATTCACACATGTGAGATATACAAACTCTAGTTTTTTAAGTTGTTTTTGGTGAAGCTTACAATTCTCATCTTTGAGCCTTGATATTGATCTCTAAAGCTCGTTATGAGGATAGACTTTTGGTAGAGTAGGCATTTTTTAAGGATAAAGCTTTAATAGACTATAGTTTAATTTGATGGAATATGCTTTATGGGAGGGGTAATTTGTGGGATTTTCCTTTATCTGATGGATTAATGGAGTAAATTAAGTTTCTGTTGGGGGCCGCGGTGGTCGAGTGGCAAGCGCGCTCGACTGGCGCTCCGATGGTCACGGGTCCGAATCCATGGGAAGCCAGGGACTTGCTTCCGGGGCCTAGGGCGTCCCCGAGTTCCACCCAGCTCCAAATGGGTCAAAAGCGGCGAAGTAATGCGTGGAACGCTCAGCCGTGGCATGTGAACGCTGCATCACTTGCCAAAAACAACTGCTGCCTTGCAGATGGTCTTGGCTGACCAAAGGCTATGGTAGCAAATCCAGAAAATACAGCTGGCTGAAGTCGGAGACCACGGGCCGATTGGCGCAAAACTCGTGGCACGCAAAACTCAATATTCAATATTGAGAACGAAGAAGAAGAAGAAGAAGTTTCTGTTGTTTTTATAACTTGATAAAATAATTTACCGAACTGCGCTCTATTTGAAGGACTAGTTTTATTTGATGCTTAATTTATCTTAGATATACAGACGCTCCTTCTATGCAGAAGATAATTGCGTCCACATACCATGAGAGATGATCTGTTGGCAAGTGATGCAGCGGTCACAGGCCACGGCTATAGGGGTTCCACGCATTACCCCAGCCGCCTAACTATTGTCTAGTTAGGTACCCATTCGGAGCTGGGTGACTCGGGGACTCCTCAGGCCCCAAGAACGAATCCTCACCTTCGTGTGGATTCGAACTCGTGACCATCGGTATGACAGTCGAGAGCGCTACCTCTAGACCACCACGTCTAGATGGTGTAAGCTTTATTTGTTGGTTAAGTGTTGCTGCCGTTATTGTCTGGTTGGCCGTTTCTTGTACATAAAGTCAAGACTCGTCCCAAAAACATTTCCGTCTTAACTCTGGCTCATTTGACACGCCCCTGCCTCTATCTGTTTATCCCATTCCCCACTTTCAAAAATCTGTTTTTATTGTAACCTCTTTGTTCATAAATTGAAAATATTATGTACCATCGATGGTCTATGACGTAGAACAATTACCAGTGTGTCTCAAACTGAGTTGTCGATAATTTTCGCACTCTTTGTCCACAGCATAAACAAGTGAATCTATTTCACTGAAACTAAAACTCTTAATGTAAGCTCAACTGAAATATACTTTTCCCCATCTAGTTTCGTATTGTTTCGTTAAATACAGATAGATGTTGTATTTTTTAAATAATTATTTTAGTTTGTTTGTTGTTGTTTTTTTTTTTTTTTATTGTTTTTTTTAAAGACTATTGAAATTATTTGATTATAAGCAAAACTGTTAATGCAATGTTTAAGTAAATGGGAAAGACGTAAACGGGGTAAGGGTTAGCCTGACAGAACGTAACAAAACAGCGAACGTTTCGGCTAAGAGCCTTTCTCAGCGAACAAACAATACACAAAAAAACGAATGTAAAAAATAAAAATAAAAGCTTAGCTGGGGGGAAATCCAAAGAGTCAATGAAAGAGTCTCTTCCTTTTTTCCCTTTCATTGACTAGTTGGATTTCACCGCAGCTAAGTTAATTTTGCGCACGCTTTTTTGTTGCAACTTTTTATCGCAGCGAGCATGACAACCTCAACCTCCATCCCCAGTCGACTCCATTTCTACCCAATGTCACATGGCAGTCAAACGAACAATATCTACTGAGTATATTACAGGGAATGTTCCCGGCCATTTCAGCCGTTCCCGTATACGTGGCATTATGTGTTCCCATTTCTGTATTTAAACATATGGGTTCCTTGGGCCGCGAGTACATCGAGCCCTATGACATCGTACATACGAAGCTAAGTTCCATATGGTATACTTGTTACTTTTCCGCCAAAACCAAAGTTACTATCGAGAAAGTTGTTTGGAATTATTTTGTTGTTTTTTTTGTAAAAATATATTTTTTTATAAAGTCGGTAGCCTTCAAGTAGTATTATGTGAGGTTACAAGTAAGTCAATTTTACTTTAAAATTAGCTAACGAAAATCCCGATTTCATTGCCAACCAATACAAAAGTGTTTTCGGTCGAAGGACCACAGATTTCAAATCCTTCCGGAATTTCACGGGTGAGGTTTGCAATAGTGTAAATTTTAAATATATTTATGGGATATAATATTAACCAATCAATCTACATACCGAATAACTATCCAACATGACATTACAAGCTACTTTCCATTCCCTGCTCGTAAGGGGAATTAGTCGGGTTGGGGTAACCTATACATAAGAAAATTGCTAATATTTTATGTTTTGATGTCTGTCCATCACCTCCATACTTTACGTAGTTCTCATCATAAACCAAGTTTTTTTAAAATAAAAAATCAATTAGCTACGTTGCGATACACTTCATGTATTACTATGCAAGCTAATAAAATATGACCTACATCCAGTGGCGTCGCTAGGGGGTGCGGAGGGGGCGGGCCGCCCCGGGTGACACCATCGGGGGGTGACACCAGACCATAAAATTCTATATATTCCCGTTATTTGGCACTGGAAAACACGGAGGAGTTCTATGGATTAAATCATGAGGGGGTGACACCATGAGCTACCGCCCCGGGTGACACCATAAGCTACCGCCCCGGGTGACACCAACCCTAGTGACGCCTCTGCCTACATCCTTTTTAACTTCCGCCCCTCAGGTCAACCCAAAATACCTCAGGGAAATTTCTGAAAACACGCCCGGTCGTGAAGGCTGCCGTTTAAAAAAAAAGATCAAATTAAAAAATATCACGAATAAACGCGTCCACTGTCAACTAACCTCTGATCCCAATACTAAACTGTCACCTCTCTCGCGACCTTTTTCTGACCGTCGTCACCTTAGCGAACCTCAAATACCAAAGCCCCTCTCTCCAGTGGCGTAGCGAGGGGGGCAGGGGGGGGCGAATGCCCCCGGGCGCCACGTTAGGGGGGCGCCAAAATGAGTATTAAAACTCATTATTTAATTTCATTTTAATGTAAACTAATGGATCCCAAATACGTTTGCAAGATTGAATATTGGAGCTCCGAACATATATTTATTACAAAACAGTTGTTACACATGATTTAGGCGCCCCCATTGAGCGTTAAGGGGCGCCATTCTACTCATAAATAAATGACACATCCTAATGTAGGATTGCTGATGTGTTTTTTTTTAATTTAAAAAACTGTGAGTTAATGGTAGTGAGCAGTAAGAGACCAATACGATTCTTTTAATAGAGCTACCAGAGACGACACTAAAAGCAACCAAAATTACCAAGACAAGAAAAGGGAGTGGCTTAAAGCAGTGGTTCTCACCCTGTGGTCCACGGACCACTAGTGGTCCGCGAAGATTTGCCAGGTGGTCCGTGAGAGAAGCATGAAATTTACGCACTGTAGGATTAATCGAGATAGACTAGCAAGTAAAAGAATTAACGCAGACTTAAATATATTTCTGATCTGGCCATAATGGTTTTTAATTTTATCAAGCTCGTCAATTAAATTCTCGTCTCTTTGATTTCTTATGCTCGAATATGAATCTTGAACGTTAACAGTTACTAATATATACTGAAGTTCGCTGGTTATCTGACTGTTTTAATTACGCGATGACGTAAGAGATTTTCATGTAGAAATAACTCAAAGCTTGTTGATAGTTTGAACCATGGCTAATGGGTTGC
>MUZC01004555.1:702299-712929 GCA_002072015.1 Radix auricularia | reverse complement strand
CCAACAGGAGATATCAATACGGATTTTACGTCTTAAACAACCTAAACAACAAATTTGGATTTTTACTAGTTACTAGACGTCAAATCTCTTCTTGCTGAAACAAAAGTCGATACGCTTCGTTATAATTGCTTAGATTTTGCTAATTTCTACGAATTGTGTACAGAAATCAAAGACTAAAAAATGATGCTCAGTACCCGGACTGAAGTTCTACCGGAAACTACTTTGGATCTTCTCGATTTCATTGTTTCATATGGAGATGACGTATTTCCGAATCTGCGCATTTCACTTCAAATACTTCTAAAAATTGCTGTTTCAACTAAAAGCTGTGAGCGGTCTTTCAGCAAAGTAAACCTTATTTTGTCTTAATAACGTGCTTCAAAGGATCAAGATCGTCTGGATGATCTTGCACTCCTTAGCATCGAAAGAGAACACTTGAGAATATCAATTTTAACAGCGAGATTGACGACATTCAAATCAAGGAAGATCAATTTATTTTAGATTATGTCTATTCGAGTCATGAATAATTAGTAGAGTTTTTTTTTTTCAAATAAATTGTTTATAATCGTATAGAGAATTATTAGTCTGTATTGTATTTCATTAAAATATCATTTGCTTCAAAAAATGAACCATATAAACCGTAAAATTTCAAACTTTTCTTGGGGGCTCAGTGAGCCCCCAGAATTTTTCGGTCCATCAAGGGGCGCAGAATTTGTGTCTTGCCCCCGGGCGCACATGACCCTAGCTACGCCACTGCCTCTCTCCTTTTTCTCAATATTTCATAGCCGTATCCCATGGCGAAGACCAACGTTCCCTCTAAGGTTCGTTGTTTCGTGTGCAAAGTAAAAACAAACTCTTGTGCAAAATCGCATAGCATTCATTTATTATTATTATTTTTTTGTGGCAATAGTTTACCAAATGTGCTGCGTGGTAATTCCGAACTACAAGGTGGCTTCAGTCAGATTATTGCGCGGCCGCGAAGCTTCAAGGCAACATTAGTGTAGACCCGTTCCGGAATTGACACACTTTGTTATTGACAAGTGTCCATGTATCTCCCTGTCAAGGTCACAACCAGATGACTGAGTGGGACAAGAAGTCAATCAGACAAGTGAGACTATCTGAGTGGGACAAGAAGTCAATCACAAAAGGGGGACAATAACTCAATCACACAAGCGAGACTATCTGAGTGGGACAAGAAGACAATCACACAAGTGGGACAAGAAGTCAATCACACAAGCGAGACAATCTGAGTGGGACAATAAGTCAATCAGACAAGCGAGACTATCTGAGTGGGACAAGAAGTCAATCACACAAGTGGGACAATAAGTCAATCAGACAAGCGAGACTATATGAGTGGGACAACAAGTCAATCAGACAAGCGAAACTATATGAGTGGGACAATAAGCCAATCAGACAAGCGAGACTATCTGAGTGGGACAAGAAGTCAACCACACAAGCGAGACTATATGAGTGGGACAAGAAGTCAATCACACAAGTGGGACAATAAGTCAATCACACAAGTGGGACAATAAGTCAATCACACAAGCGAGACTATCTGAGTGGGACAAGAAGTCAATCACACAAGTGGAACAATAAGTCAATCAGACAAGCGAGACTATCTGAGTGGGACAATAAGTCAATCAGACAAGCGAGACTATATGAGTGGGACAAGAAGTCAATCACACAAGTGGGACAATAAGTCAATCAGACAAGCGAGACTATCTGAGTGGGACAAGAAGTCAATCACACAAGTGGGAAATAAGTCAATCAGACAAGAGAGACTATATGAGTGGGACAACAAGTCAATCAGACAAGCGAAACTATATGAGTGGGACAATAAGCCAATCAGACAAGCGAGACTATCTGAGTGGGACCTAAAGTCAATCACACACGCGAGACTATCTGAGTGGGACATAAAGTCAATCACACAAGCGAGACCATATGAGTGGTACAAGAAGTCAATCAGACAAGCGAGACTATATGAGTGGGATTGTAAGTTAATATGACACTACGTGCAACTCATTGAGATTGATTGAAAGTTGATACTACGTGCACCTTATTGAGATTGATTTGAAGTTGATACTACGTGCAACTCATTGAGATTGATTGAAAGTTGATACTACGTGCACCTTATTGAGATTGATTGGAAGTTGATACTACGTGCACCTTATTGAGATTGATTGGAAGTTGATACTATGTGCACCTTATTGAGATTGATTGGAAGTTGATACTACGTGCACCTTATTGAGATTGATTGGAAGTTGATACTACGTGCACCTTATTGAGATTGATTGGAAGTTGATATTATGTGCACCTTATTGAGTTAGATTGGAAGTTGATACTACGTTCACCTTATTAAGATTGATTGGAAGTTGATACTACGTGCACCTTATTAAGATTGATTTGAAGTTGATACTACGTGCACCTTATTGAGATTGATTGGAAGTTGATACTACATGCACCTTATTGAGTTAGATTGGAAGTTGATACTACGTGCACCTTATTGAGATTGATTGGAAGTTGATACTACGTGCACCTTATTGAGTTAGATTGGAAGTTGATACTACGTGCACCTTATTAAGATTGATTGGAAATTGATACTATGTGCACTACATCCTCATGGATTGGGTGGTTAATCCAAGTTGGGGGTTCAAGTATTCTTTGGTTTAACTAGACCGACTCAAAGGTGTCAATAGGATCGGGGGTGAGGGTGGATAGAGGTGTATAGGTTGTCTAGGAGGACTGAATGTGAGACAGGGGTAAAGGTGAAAGGAGCCTAGGTGGAGCGACCTAGGGAGGATTGGGAAGGGTGAGATTTAGAGTTCAAGATGACAGGCGGGTCAGGGGTCAAGGAAATGCTTTGATATTTTTTATGAAAAATAAAAATTAATATTTAAAAAATATACTATACGACATCTTTTTTTTTTAGGTGTGTGTTTTTACCATATAATAGATCTGTCAGTGACACGCTACCCAGTCAATCTGGCAGTGACACGCTACCCAATCAATCTGGCAGTCACACGCTACCCAGTCAATCTGGCAGTGACACGCTACCCAGTCAATCTGGCAGTGACACGCTTCCCAGTCAATCTGTCAGTGACACGCTACCCAGTCAATCTGGCAGTGACACGCTACCCAGTCAATCTGGCAGTGACACGCTACCCAATTAATCTGTCAGTGACACGCTACCCAATCAATCTGTCAGTGACACGCTACCCATTCAATCTGTCAGTGACACGCTACCCAATCAATCTGTCAGTGACACGCTACCCAATCAACCTGTTAGTGACACGCTACCCATTCAATCTGTCAGTGACACGCTACCCATTCAATCTGGCAGTGACACGCTACCCAATCAATCTGGCAGTGACACGCTACCCAGTCAATCTGTCAGTGACACGCTACCCAGTCAATCTGTCAGTGACACGCTACCCAGTCAATCTGGCAGTGACACGCTTCCCAGTCAATCTGTCAGTGACACGCTACCCATTCAATCTGTCAGTGACACGCTACCTATTCAATCTGTCAGTGACACGCTACCCAATCAACCTGTTAGTGACACGCTATCCATTCAATCTGTCAGTGACACGCTACCCAATCAATCTGTCAGTGACACGCTACCTATTCAATCTGTCAGTGGCACGCTACCCAATCAATCTGTCAGTGACACGCTACCCATTCAATCTGTCAGTGACACGCTACCCATTCAATCTGTCAGTGACACGCTACCCATTCAATCTGTCAGCGACACGCTACCCATTCAATCTGTCAGTGACACGCTACCCATTCAATCTGTCAGTGACACGCTACCCGATCAATCTGTCAGTGACTCGTGTAACCTACAATTTCCAAGAAAACCAAACTATTCAAAGAGTAGAGCTTAGCTTTTCTGATGAAAATTATGAGAAAATCCTGTATTTAAGATTTTGTTAATATTTTTACTTAACCATGAAGTCAAATATTTGGATGTTGAATGCGCGGCCAAACCTGTGTCATATTAAATGTCATCTGGAGGGGCAGCATTTTGGGGTGCATTTGTGGTTGCCGCAGAGAGGTAGTAAACGTACAACCCGCCCCGGGGGATGGGGAATGGTTTGACAATATGTTCATTCCCATTTTCAAGTGACGAGGAATTCTAAGCCCATCTCTAATTAAATCATCCTCACTTCGCTTTTACCCCAGCCACTTAACGGCCCAGTTGACCCTCTTAAACAACGCCGCTAGTTTCCACGCCTCTGAAATAAATGTTGATTTCTCACCCCAACTACACCCCCCACCCCCCAAGTTGATTTCTCAACCTCAAATCGTCCAGCCCCCGAGTTAGTCCCCCTTGTTCGCCAATTTTTTTTCATCTGATATATTTTTTTTATCACTGCCGGTCGTTCTGAGTGAAGCCAGTCACCGAAAAAGTGTCACCTGTTGCCGTCACCACCTGGTGACAAAAGAGAACTCGCGGGCTGAATGTACTGGTGGCTTCTTCACCGAGCGCCCCTCGAGGCCGACTGGCGCCGGGCTGGCGGGACATACGCTTGTAATTGTTGTCACTTTGAAAAGCCTTCGGGTGTTTGAGCTTGAGAGACCGGTATGTTCGCAAACGACCATAAACGTCTTGAGAAGCGGCCCACAGCCCTTGCGGTGCGGTGGCATGCAGCGGACGTTGGGGGTGTGATCTAATGGATTGAGGGACGGGGGACGGCTATGTTTGAGCCCGTCTGACTTAAGTCGTGGATCACGGAAAGACTCAGACGTCATGGGACTGTTAGTCCAAGTATGGTGTAGATCTAAGGCAGCGTTTTTAATTTTGATATTTTTAAGGTGATATTTGTTTCCCATGAAAAGTTTTTCACATATGAAATTTCTAAACTGTAATAAAAGGAAGGAAAACGATAAATTTAAAAAACACTACTTTATTAATGTTTTTACTTTTATCAGTTTTTGTCATTATAAAATAATTTAATTTTAATAGACTATTCTTATTTTAAACATAAATGAAAAGTAAAGTAAAAAAAAAAAAATCAGGAATTGTTTCTTTACCAATAACAGTATATTCGAAATACATGAATTTTTTTTTAAATTAAAAAATATAGAACCTCTTCAATTCGCAGTCCGCTCTATTCAATCTATAATGATTAGTTTATTTTAAAAGTTTGAATGAAATGTGCGTGAGCATTAGATGGACTCATAATTTGTTTCAATTTTTTCTTTAATATAATGAACCGATTACGTTGTTACCCCCCCCCCCCCAACTTTGTACTATGTAGGAACCACATATAATGAATGAGTCTGTGAACTTTTGGTATTTTAAGCAGCCGGTCTAATCTTACTGCCGCATAACTTTCCTTACCGGATGAAAGGGACATTAACTGAACAGGTTTCACGATGTTCCCCAACCCCCCCTATTTGACTCATGGGAGGTCTGTTGGACAGATCGGAACAGATTGTTAAAAAGGTCTGTCTGCATATTTGTGGATGGGTAGACTGTGGGATTAGGGGTGGGAGACTGTCGCTTGTTGTGAGGCTCGCATTTGTTGATATGATGGGCTTTGATAAGGCTCTAAGCCTGGCAAACACTGGGGGGGGCTTGGTGATTGTCACCCCTTGATCTTACTGTTATGCTTAAGTAAACCCCGCGAGTCCTCATTATGTTTTTCTGATGAGTTATAAGGAAATGATGACCCGTTTGTAAAAATAATAATAATAAAAGAAGCAGCTGGTCTATGACATTGAAAAACTCAAAAGAGTAGAATATAAATAGTAATGTCTTCCAAACAAAGAATTTGATGGGGAAATGGGAGTGAGACACGGAAGGTGTTTCGAAAGGTGTTTATGATTGTATCCAATATGTGTCGTGCTTGTGATGTGATTACCTTATTGGTGTGGGATGTGCTAGTGATGTACTTGCAATATTAGTTCTATTGTCTGCCCTTTGTTATAACGCCGTAAGGGGTGATAAAAAAATTGCATATTCCTTAATGTATAGTATTATCGCTTCTATATCATACAAAGTTGAAAAAAATAACTTCTATAATAAAAGAATACATAATACCATAGTTGATACCCCAATAGTTGATACCCCACCCAAACTCGGTGAATAGAAACAACATACTCCAGGGTACAAACTAATTTATATCTCCTACATATTTGAAACTAATCGTTATTTTGGGTAAACATGTTTTATTAGGTGTATATTTGTTCAACGTGTCATTCACATTACAAACATATTTTTTAATACTACTTTTAACATCTGCCTCCGTTATTTGCACACCAGCAATTATTACTTACTAATAAAATAAATGACATGTTGATTAATATTTAATGTCTTAAGAGCTTTTGATGGACATTTTATTTCAACAATGATTCAATTTGTATACTTCCTGTTATGATTTCATTGTTATTGCATACGATAATATTTTTTTAACTTCATGCTGAAAACTCTGAGAGTGTAAAGTGTAAGCAAGGAAGTAAGTTAATCGACAGAAACTTGCCCCTGGTCTGTTAAAGATAAAAATAAGAGCTGTAGGAACAATTATCGAAAAGTTTCAGAGAGTATTTGATGTTGTTAGAATGACTTTCTTTTGGGCGATTGTTGCAGCTGTGGTGGGGAAATATATCATGACACATGCAATTTTGTTTTATTATTAAATTAAACCTGCACCGTGCGTATAGAAACTAAAGAACGGTTAAGAAACTGTTTTGAACCGTTTCAATAAAAGATTGATCATACGTCATACGACTACAATCCTAGATAACTCACACTAAATTCACACGATTACAATCCTAGACCACTCATACGATTACAATCCTAGACCACTCGTACGATTACAATCCTAGACCACTCGTACGATTACAATCCTAGACCACTCGTACGATTACAATCCTAGACCACTCACACGATTACAATCCTAGACAACACCAACGATTACAGTCCTAGACCACTAATACGATTACTATCCTAGACAACAACAGGCCAATGGTTAAAATACCACAAGAATGGACCCATCTAAAGTTTCAAAAAATTTGAGTCTGGCAGTTAATTAAAAATCTGAATGCGTGCCAAAATTTAGCAAAGGTTTTATAGCAGTTAGGAGATCAGGCAAATAGTATCTCTATAAAAAAACATTAATGTCAAATTGTTTTAAATTAAAGGAATCTTTTCTTCAGAAATTCATTATCTTTCTGCTCTTATGGGAGAACCGCTCCAACCAAAATAATTCTAATACCAAGGCCACTGCATGGAGGACTCGCAACGACTAATATTGAAAATCTAAATGTAGAAAAGCCAACAAAGAAAACCCACTGATGTCAAGTTAATAAAACATGTTATTAAGACCTGCTGGACAGTAACGGCGCAACATTTCCCCATTGGTTGAGTTGACAGGATCGGTCGGTAAATCACAATGTCGGGTAGATCCGTCCTTAGTATGAACTCTTGTTGATCCTCGAGTTAGGTCTCCAGTTAGTTTAGAGGCCTTTCGTAACAAATAACTTTCAGCTCCTCCTATGATACAATTTTTTTTTTTACAATATAGATCAGGGGCGGCCAGTCATATGGTAATAAAGAGCCATTCTTAACATTTAAATGTAAAAAGCCGTAAAAAGAAACAACAGTTTTTTTTAAATTTTAAATCCTTTATCTACGAGACATAAGTAGATCTATATAGTCTAGAACTAAGGATGTTCATTATAATACGCAGGGCAAAGAAATCCGAAAATACAAAATTCTAGTTAGACTCTATGTCTCGTAAAATGTGTTTAATATAATGCACACCGATCGTGAATATATTTTTAAAAAGTATTGTCAAAGTAATGCGCACCTTATTGCGCGACAGGAAAGGTTGGTGCACAGAATACGCACCACGACACTCTATCTCAAAAATTAACGTGATACATAGAGATAAATAAAATAATTTAAAAACTCAATAATTCAATTACAGTACATTCGATTTATCTGAAACGTTTATACCTAATTTTTATCATCGGTACGAGTCTGCCTGTAAAATTTCAGGTAGCTAGTTTTCGAGGAAATGTGTTAAAAATTGATCCAAAGTTTTTTTCGGCACGCACGCACGGCTCAGAAACCACAAGTTAATATAAAGTTGTTTTTTTTTTAATGTTTAGAGTCGCAATATTTTATCACATCTATTGCAGACACACCTTCTACACAGAATAGAATTGCGTCCTATAGGTCATCATTAATTGCAATGATTGTGCTGAGAAGCCTTTTAACTTTCAAGATTTTTTTGATCTGCCTGCTAACAGTTGTGGAGCAAAGCTCTGTCAGAACAAGTGAATAAGGTCGTTTGGCATGAGCAACATTCCAAGAAGATGGCCTAACTTTACTCAGTTGAAGCGACACCATGTTTGTTAAAATTAGTGTCCGTAGCTGACACATTCCAGGCTTAAATTCAACAAACTGGGTTATTTTTAATTCATCCCTAATTATTTTCTACCCATTTTTTGGTTGTCATGATTTTTTAAAACGTTAATAAATTAATTGTATATGGCTAACGAAAAGATTTAATTTTATCAATTGTCTGAGAGACGCAATTATAACACAGAAGATCCGCATGCGCCACGCAGTTTGGCCTCAGGTCATAAGTTACTTCCCTTTCTCTATAATAGTTCTTTTTTTTAATTTCACAAGATTTCTTGCTCCTTTTTCTATCTCAAAATTTCAACGTATCTTCCACGATAAATCGTTCTCCTATAGCAGGGTTCTCCAAAAATTTTCGGCCGGAGGGCTGTCAAACCGCAGTTTGGGGACGGACAAAATAACCGCCAACTACTAAGTTTTGTGGCAAACATCAAGTAAAAATAGTATCTTTTTTACATTAAAAGGTCTCCGGGGTCGGATGAGAGGTCTGCGTCGGCCACACCCGGCCCGCGGGTTGTAGTTTGGAGACCCTTGTCTTATAGCATGAAGAGTAATGTGTAATATCTTAAACGTCTTTGAAGATCTCAGTAAACACTAAGTTTCCTGACTTACACCCTTATTATAATAATCGACATCCTTCCATCTCGCAAGACGATTGTGCATCACAGTTGGTTCAGGCTGCACTTCCTCGTGTGGCTGAGCAATCCTATTCTTGAGTGACAGTCTTTACCACAGCTTTTGCACGCGAGTTCAATCTATGCTTCCCCAAGTTTTGGCTTCTCTCCTTGCTCTTTTGTCTGTAGCCTCCTCCATCCTTCACTCCTCGACTACTATGACGCCCTGTTTTACAACTGCGCGCCACGTAGATCAATCTTCTGCCTTACTCTCCCAGTCGCTTGTGCGTATTCTGACTGCTTTCATGTCAATCTTGGCATACATCTTTAAATCGCAGACGTGGGCGACCTGTATGTGTGTATGTATGTGTGTATGTATGTGTGTGTACGTGTTTGTGTGAGTGAGTAGCTACTTTCACTGTGAATATAACTATTATTTGCACCCGTTGAATATGTTGCAGTTTGCACTATTTGTTTTATAACTTTGGCACTAGAAAATCATAGCAAAGATGATTTTCAAATTCGCCCCGATCATTTCCGGAGTAAATTTTTAGTGAAAGCACCTGATATGTTATACAAAATAGGCGATCGTTTATTGTATTTATAACCTAGAAGGAAATCGTGTAATGCAGTTCTCTGAAACAGTCCGTGAAAGGCTTGGCCTCTACGGGGCACGGAGCACGAATGGGGTCACGGAGTTCGCCGTGACCCGAAACAAACATTACCCTTGGCGAACAACGCCAAAGTCGGAATGGTTAGATGCTAGTAATATTTTATATGAATAGAGTCGTCTGCACGGATCTTAGACAGTGCTTCTGGGAGGATGCAATGTCTAGGATTAAAATCAAATCACCCGTTGACGGTCGGGTATTTCTAAGCGATCGTTTCGCTCCCCTCACTAGTCTTCAGTGAGTGGTACAGTTTAGATCCAAGAGTGTTGGCATTGATTATCAAGAGATACAGTGAAGAAATTGGTCACTTTGATGATCCGCCTATCTAGCGAAAGTCTATGGCCAATAGACTCGTTTCCTGAGCCTCGGTGGCACCGAGGTTGTAGCGAGTCTAAGTAGGAAAATCCATCCCTTTTTGCGAGATAAATTTTAGTGGAAGGCACCACCGATCGAGTTCCTGGGTGCCCATGAGGCCTCCACAGAAGGGACAACCTCTCCACGGGGAGGGGGGGTCCCCTAACTATTAGTTCCTGGGTGGGGCACAAAATTATGGGGAAAATACTCATAACTTCTGACGCCATAACATTTAAAGGATATTTAGTACTCTGAAAGTGTCGTGCAACTGTTTACTTCATGCCCTGCGTTGGACATAGCCGGGGAGGCTAGGGTGGCGAGACATAGCCGGGGGGGCTAGGGCGGCGAGACATAGCCGAGGAGGCTAGGGTGGCGAGACATAGCCGGGGAGGCTAGGGCGGCGAGACATAGCCGAGGAGGCTAGGGTGGCGAGACATAGCCGGGGAGGCTAGGGTGGCGAGATATAGCCGGGGAGGCTAGGGCGGCGAGACATAGCCGGGGAGGCTAGGGTGGCGAGATATAGCCGGGGAGGCTAGGGCGGCGAGACATAGCCGGGGGGCTAGGGTGGTGAGATATAGCCGGGAGGCTAGGGTGGCGAGACATAGCCGGGGAGGCTAGGG